>BMAU01009622.1:0-11754 GCA_019973935.1 Trichonephila clavipes | reverse complement strand
ATATTTAATTATAATCAAATCTCGGAGGATTCTAAGTTCCGGAATCATGTAGATGCAATCTATATCGGGGAGCTTATATTGATGATTATCGTCGGCACGTTGTCACGAGGAGACCTTAGCATCGTGAAAGATGATTTGTTAAGAGAAATTTTTATGGAAAAGGAAGGGTACCGGTTTTAGACTGATGATCACAAATAATAAGTCTAACGTTATGGAAACAAATCATAAAAGATTTAGATAAAGATTCTACCTTAAAATGGCAATTAAATACGGAATGCCGATTGAAGCATTCAGTAATTTAGATCTTATCTTAACAGAAATTCAGGAATTAGATTTTACTGTTGAAAATGAAATTATGTATAAAGATCACTTAAATCATCAATAGTAAATATCCAAAATGACACGTTATTACATATGTTGATAAGGTCTCTGCTAATATGCCATAATTTGTAAAATATTTTTACAGTAAAATAAGCTAAGTAACCACATTTTAAATAATAATTCATTTCAAATCAATTCACAATAATGAGAGATGATAATCGTCTTTTTTAGCTTTTAACAAAAGACTGAATATTCATCTAAATAATATTAAATATCCAAGTATTTTTTTAACACCAAAATTTCATAAAAGCCCTATAAAATTCCGTAGTATCACTAATGGATACAATACATATATCACGAAATCTGGGAAGATCTTACAATCTCTTCTTTAAAATCTAATTGATAATTTACAAAACACGGCAATTATTAAAAAATAGCTTAGAGATTGCTAGAGTTACTAAGGATATGATGATTTTTTCTATGCATGATTTTTGATTTCGAGGACCTTTTTAATTCTATAGATATTGACGATATGATTAAGGTTCTACAGTTAATTTATGATAAATATGAATTATATACTTCAATGAAAAAAGATTTGATATTCTTAACCTCGTATTAAAAGAAAATTTCATTACATTTGATCAGAATCTTTATAAACAGATCAAAGGATTACCTCAGGGTGGTCAGCTAGTAATTGTTTAGCGAACCTATATATTACATTTTTTTTGAAATAGATCATGTTGTAAATGATTCTTACTTAATTTATCGTTATATAGATGATATAATAATTTTTTTTGGTAAAAAATAGTGAATACAAACCAAATATTACATTCTACCCTGATTATCTCAAGCTCCTTAAAACTAACTTCAACTCTAATAGGGGTGGAATTCTTTGGATTTAGACTTGCATCTATGAACAATATTGTAGTCAGTAACATTTTTGACAAAAGAGATTCGTTTAAGTTCCATATAATTAAAATTCCCGTATGGAATAGTAATTTACATATATCAATTTACAGAAATATCATTTTTGAATTTTTTATTTAGAAATGATAACAACTACCACAAAATCGATAAATACAATAATATAAAAAAATTTTCAATGTTGTTTTAGATCATGAATACCCTTTTAATTTCTTGAGATCTTATATTCATCACAAATACATTAACCAGCTTGCTACTTCGAATTCCAAATCCACCACAACAACAATAGGTTTTCAAAGTCAGCATGTTAGTGGTCTTGCTGTGAAGATTATATCATAACACTCATATCACAGTTTACATTTTTCCACACACATCTTGAATATCTTACACATTGTTGACAACCAACCAAATTATAGCCCTAGGGCAAATTTACATTTTTGACAATCAACCAATTCAAATTTTACCATATTTGATTGTCGTCATTTATACCAGTCTTTTCTGGCTGTTTAAAAGTCAGCTCAAAAGATATGGTTATGTATTTTCGAATTTTTAACTTAGTGAATAATTGACTTTCATTAATGGCAAGACGCTTGTTTCTCTTCGTAAAAGCTTTTGTGAGTAAAGAAATTTTGTTAAATTAATTTTTGAATGATACTTTTCTTATGTAATTGTTTTAGCATTTTCTACATTTCTTACATAATTATTTTGTGATTTTGTGATTTTTCTGCATTAAGAGTTTTGGGAGAGTTTGTTACATAATAATAGTGATTGGTTTTATCATGCTCTCCTGAGTTATCCAATAATCTGAAGTTTTGTTTATTTTTATTTTATTTGGGTTTCCTACCGAGTTGCAAAGGGAAGGTTGGCGCCTTTAAACTAGTTTAACCCCCACTTATTCGGTCCTAAGTCCGAAATTGCTTTCTGACTCGCTAGGTTCTGCCTTTTTTGTAGTTCTTTATTTCTCTATAATTTTGTTCTTCATGTTCAGCTTTTATATTTTATGTTCTTTATCTATTATTTCTTGTTTTTGATAAATAATACATATTTCTTTTATATATATATATATATATATATATATATATATATATATATATATATATATATATATAAGACGCATTTGTTGTCTGTTTGTCTGTTCCCTTATAACTCAAGATCCAGACAACCAAATAACGTGGAAGTTGGTACACGTACACAAAATTACACCAGGAAGGTTCTTAAATAGGTTTGGCGTTCACTATAATTCTTTCCGAATTTTTAAAATTTAATTTTTAAGTGATTTTCCAGTGTTATGACGTCATATGATGTCCCGTTTCTCACTAAGTGGACAATTTATACTTTACATGCAGTTTTCAAGATTATTACATATTTTTACAGTAGCTATGTTTATCGGTTGGAATATTTATTCAATTTTTCTATTCTTTGATATTTAATTAGGATTATTTTTCGAATAAATCATTTTTTAAGGATTATTCTAACAAAAAAAAGTTGTTTTGTTGTTTTGGCAACATTTAGGTATTATCGCGGGATGTTTATGTGTGTGATTTTGCTTACAAATTACAACTTACAATTTCAGTATTTTTCAGGAGAATGTATTTATTTCTTTAGAGTGCGAAGGTTATAATTTTGACAAATTAAAATTTCTTATTGATCATGGTATTTCAGTTCTTATTACTGCGATTAACATAAGTATAGTATTTCCGTTTTCATTATCTGTTTTTTAGATAGTATAAAATTAATAATATTTTGCAATTTTATGTGTCTTTATTTCAACCTTTAAGGGTATACTATTGACTTCAGTGCATAAAATTGCCTTGCAGAAAATCAAACTTGGGTAATCATACTGCCCAAGCAAAAGCAGTGTTGGTAGTAATTACATATCAAACTGGAATAGGCATCAGAGAATGAGCAAAAACAGACAAATGGCTGAAATATCTGTTGAGGAAGCATGTAGTCGTAAGATAAAATTATTTTTGGTACTTATGTACTATCCTAACAATCGCCAACGTTCAAAATAACTTGCCAAGTTGGCAACCCCGATTTCGCATGTCATATATGCTGAATTGTGAGTGATGTGCTTCGACTCAGATAATGTCGCCAATAGGTTGCGGTTATATGTAAGTACCTTATTTTTTCAAATTATGCTTTTGCATTGATAGAGTTAGTTCAGTTATTTTTATGTCAGTTAATGTTAGTATTGTACTTCATTTTTCACTTTATTTTTATGCTCGGGATATATATACTTTGGATAATTTTTTTATTTAGTACTTACGTATTATTGCACAGTCGCCAACATTCAAGACAACTCCCCACTTTGGAAATCCCAACTTTGTATGCGTTGAATTGGCAATCATGTGCTTCATTTTGTATAATGTCACCAATAGGTTGCGACAATACATAAGTACCTTTAATTTTGTACATTACTATAACATTAGACGGGCCACAACATACCAATAAAATCATGCCAACAATGAGTATGTTGAGGAAGCAGGTAGTCGTAAGATAAATTATTTTTGTTACTTATGTACTATCCTAACAATCTCCAACGTTCAAAATAACTTGCCAAGTTGGCAACCCCGATTTCGCATGTCATATATATGCTGAATTGTCAGTGATGGGCTTCGTTTCAGATAATGTCACCAATAGGTTACGGTTATATGTAAGTACCTTATTTTTTCAAATTATTCTTTTGCATTGATAGAGTTAGTTCAGTTCTTTTTATGTCAATTAATGTTAGTATTGTACTTCTTTTTCATTTTATTTTTGTGCTCGATATATATACTTTGATAATTTTTTTATTTAGTACTTACGTATTATTGCACAGTCGCCAACATTCAAGACAACTCCCCACTTTGTAAATCCCAACTTTGTATGCGTTGAATTGGCAATCATGTGCTTCATTTTGTATAATGTCACCAATAGGTTGCGATAATACATAAGTACCTCTAATTCTGTACATTACTATAACATTAGACTGGTCACAAGACTAATTTGGCGTGATTTTAAAATCATGCCAAAAATGAGTTGCCTACCAATATGAAATTATTATGAGTATTATCTTAGCCTGTTTTATCTTTCCCTCCACTAATCCTTAATTAATTCAATATATAATTTTTGTTTTTTTAAATTTTAGTACTTAAATTTTTTTTGGCGATTATGTACGGCAAATATTTTTTTACACATAGCGATGTATTTGGCAAAATTAATCATTGGTATTTTCCTTAAATATGTTTTTTATCTGTTTTTGAGAATTTTTAAAATTTTGTTTGATGTTTGTCTGAAAGGCAAATAGCAAACTAAATATTTTACAGTATATATATTATGTTTGTACGAAAATGTATATACTGATTTAATCAAAATATTGAGCCTTCTTTTATTTTTTATATCTTTTTAAGATTTAATTTTATGTTATAACTAGCTATACCTAGCTAAACGTTGCTGTGGCTCAGTCAGCTTTAAAAGACTGGTACACCATAAAATATGCCATGAAGCTTACAAAAGTAATACACAAGAATTCAAACAAATCTATATCTATAACTATATATACATATGACGCCTTTGTTTGTCTGTCTGTTTCCTTATATCTCAAGATCCAGGCAACCAAATAACATGTAATTTGGTACACATTCACAAAATTTAATGGGGAAGGTTCTTAAACAGGTTTCGTTCCATCCCAACCTCCCTCTGGCCTCCTCCAGCCAAAAAGAGTGCCCCATGTGCATGTTCTGAGACATGGGTTCATTTTAGAGAAACCTTTACTAAACAAAAGCGATAAGTAATTTGCAATACTTCTTTGTTATATTTACTTTACTGCAAACAAATACTGCAACAAATATCACATTACTTACTACATTCCATTCCATTCCTTTATTCATAGGAATACATTGTCCTTTTTGGCTACAGAAAAGGGGGAGAGTATAGACTTGCAGACACCATGCTTTTCTCATGGGCAGTTGTATGTGGCCTGCTCTAGAGTGGGCAGACAGGAAATTATTTTTGTACACACTCCAAATGGAACTGCCAAAAATGTTGTCTATCACATTGCTTTAAGATAAATGTACCCTTTTATTGCATGCAAATAAACAGTTTTGTATGCTTCTACAGAAAACCTTATTTTAAACCCGGGCAAAGCCGGGTACTTGCAGCTAGTATATATATATATATATATATATATAAGTATATATTGGAGGAGAGAGTGACCTCTTTTATAGTAGAAATTGAAAAACAACATTCAATAAATAATTGCCATAAAACTAAAAATAAAATTTGAGCATACAATACAACAAATATTTTCAAAATAAAATAGCTTTTTTAGAAAAAGCTCTTAAGTACTAAGACGGAAGTGTTGTTTTTAGAACTACTTGTTAAATAGGAGCTCATTGGCTGTTTTACGACCAGTGAGAAGTGATTAACCCCTTGAGTACCAAACTGCGCTTTCTAGTATCCCTTGAAATTCCAGAATTCTGGGGTTACTCATCTTGACATTTCAACGACTTTGTTGCGACGTACAAGGGACAACATTCCTTTGACGCTGATTAAGGCCCACTTTCGTTCGTGTTTCGTTTCGCTTTTTAAAAATTTTGTAACTATTTTTTTGTTTTATTTTTACTTTTTACTCGTCGTTGACTTTAAGAAAAGGGACATCGAGTAAGAAGATTGCTGGAAACCGATGAATACAACTGTGACTCTAATACTGATTTATTTATTTGTGATAAAGAAAGCGAGAAAAAATGACAACACACTTATGTAACGCATGTGAAAAGCTTTTTGTTTCAAAGTATATTTCCAGCAATGTCTCACAAAGATTTTTAATTTTAATTCTCCTATTTTTCAAGTTTTTGTAACCCAGACATTTTTTTTGTATCTTAACGTTGATATTTTATACAACCCCAATAAAAGAAAATCTACCTTATAAATGTTTCCTGTGCTAGTTACACCATTTGTACACCTAAATATGCCGTGTATTCACATGAGATAACAATGGTTTTCGCTCTATACATAGTATGTATCTACTAGAGGTTATAAAGGGCTCAAGGGGTTAAATATTAATTGTATATATTATATTTCTTCCTCGATGAAGACTACAGTTCTCTTTTTCCTTTTTCTTTCTCTCTGGAAAGGGGCTTTAATAATATTAGAAACTACAATACGAATATAACTTATAACTTGTCTTTTTTATCTAAAATTTGCCCAGGCAATTCAATGACGAAATGAGTGAATGTTTATTAGCTTCGTACTCTAAAGCAACATCGAGCTATTGGTGACGGCTATCGTAATCTTGAACCTCAGTCAAAGTGAAGTAGATACATGAAATGACACTCAAATATTCTAACTTCCACACCAAGAAGAAGAATTTGCACCAGTGCTTCCTTCTGCAAGTCGCAAACAGCAAGTAATAGGAATAAAATCCTTTAATGACTGGCCCAAATAGGAATTCCTTTCTTCTCCGTCGTCTAAGGCATGCACGGCTTATCTGAGGACTGGTAGGTAGATGGATCAAATAAACATCCCTGCCAAGGTCAACAGCATCACCGAAACTTTAAGCCCCAACATATTGAATGTACATGTGCCATCTGCAGAACGGGTGTTTAAGAGCATCAGAGCTCGAACCCTGTGATTCAACAATGCTGGGCACCAGTTCGTGACTGTGACCGCAAGGCTACTGAGACCACACAACAAGAAAGAAAGAGGGCATGGGAGAAACAATAGGAACAGAGTTTGAATGAGTTTTGATACTCGACCGGAAGCAGACTTCGACAGTAAAAGAAGTTATCCAAAAAATATGTATATATAGTTTCTGCAAAAGCGACATTTGGTTTGCCTAAGCCAAAGGTGAGCATTAAGTCAATCGCGATTGACTGGATGAATCGCCAAGACATTTGAAGAGACCACTTGAAGATCAGCAGTTAGTAATTATATTCCGAAATGTTCAAATTATCTGAAAGTATGCAGATGAAAGTTAGTAGAAAGTATAAGTCTTCTTCTGACTATAATTACAAGAACTTTTTTATTTCAATGGCCAGGGTTACAAAAGACCACTACACTACAAGGGGTAGGAACAAAGAAACAGACAAAATAAACACAGTAGAAAAAAAAACATGGCGAGAAAAAGTCTATGAACCCAATAAATCCCTAGCTTGCCAATGAAGATCGCGCAAAGAGAATCCCCTTTAAGGACTGGACAGTGACGAATGTGGTCAGCATCCATATCCTTCCGAAAATCGCAGAGCGTGCAGAAAGGGGCAGTGCAACATAAATTCGATGAAGACGTTTCAGGAGACAAGTCGTGTCCAGTGTGTAGACGAAACTTGGCAACTGCTTTACGTCTTGGCTACAAGGAAGGTCATTAAGATTATTCTACCAGATCTTATTGGATAATTACAAAAACTAACAGATGAAAATGTTTAATGTATTTTGAATCGTTTGATATTAAATGCATCATTTTATATTATTATATTTGTAGGCTATTATTATTATTGAAGTGAAACTTTTTTGGTCTCGATAGTGATTGAGAAAATTGGCCAGTTTTCCGTAACAGTGAAAAAGCGAACGGAAATAGTCTCCCCCGAATCTTCGCCATGGTAAGGAGAGAGCCAGAGGAGGAAAAGGGGAGGGACACCGCGACCCGCGTCATATCGGTGAAAAGTTGGATGATTGCGCACGTCTCGACTGGTCAACTCCCCCTTTCGATTGGGGTCCTTTTCCCAAGACACGGGAACATTATCAGCGGTCGTATCAGTTGCAGTGTAAGCATTACGGTGTAGACAAAATAGCTCGCAGTAAAAGCGTGTATTTTCGAAATTTTCTTTAGATTGTTGGCTACATGGTGATGTGTTTCGGTGGCTAATTTATTGCTTTAATTTTTCATTTGCGTTGAATTATTATTAATTTTAGTCGAAAGCTCAAATCAAATGCGCAAAGACAAAAAAGAGTTTCGTGAAAGAAAAAGAAAAGAAAAAACTAGCAGCAAGTCCAGTCGAAAAAGTGACAAAACCCCAGAAAAGTGCAGCAAAAGTTCAACCAGTGCTACTGCCAAATCTTGATCAGAGTAAATGAGAGAATATCAAGCACGAAAAAAACATTGCAAAATACTCTCTTAAGGCAGAGTTTAATGACAAACAGAAAAATAGTTCAAATTGCATCAAGTCAAATTCTTCTCAAACTTTCAATACTGGCGCCCCCTTTTCAAATCAATCACAATTTTTATCGCGCCCCCCCTTATACATAATAATTTACTGAATGCAATAATAATGCACTTTTACGATAAAGCAACAATATTTATTATAAACCGTACAAATCCATGACATAAGTATTAAATTTAGTATATGTTACTTTTAAGCAAAAAAGTTAAGTAATAGTATAATTACTAAGTTATTTTTTCCTTTCTCTGATTTTTTTAAATTGGAAACATATTACAAAAATGCGGTGGTTGCTTAGAAGACAAAATATAGATATCAGCTAAATATAGAAAATGAACTCAGAGGGTCAATTTCTTATCTTAAAACTCCTTTTTCAAAACTTTGCTCTGTAAGACAAGCCCATGGAAGTAGCTAATAATTATTAAACTTGTTCTTAATTTAGTATTAATTAATTAGTCATAAAATACTCTGTGCACCACTCATACATTAAAAGCAGTGTTTCTCAAACTTTCAATACTGGCGACCCAATTTTCAATCAATCATAATTTTTGTCTCGCCCCCTGTACAACAACAATAATATTTACTGCAATAAAAATGCACTTTGAGAGAGACGCTAAAGTTACAATACGATCTTAATTATAAAACCGTGTACAAATTAATACGATAAGTATATTAAATTTTGTGTGTATGTAACTTTTAAGTAATATATATTTTAAGAAAATTACTTAAAATATATATTACTTAGAATTATATTATTTTTCTTTCTCTCTAATTTTTAAATTGGAACAGATCGCAAAATGATGTATTTAATTAAAGATTTATTTCCTTCAGCATATTCATTTCTCAAAGTACAAATGTCATTAGAAAAATAGTCTAGTCAATGTCGCTCTCTATCATATCCATCACATCTGGCATTATAGGGTACGTTTGCGTGAGTCTGGGCAACCTATCGGACGTCTGCGCAAAACATGTAAAAATGCTTTTCCTCGTACAATTCCAGTCAGTTTTGGTCGACTCGATACTCCTATAGCTACCGAATCTAGCTTGAATGTACATTTTTTTAATTTCCACGTTAATTGTAATTCACGGTAATTAAGTATTTACGGCAGTAAATTAAAACAATATCATACATACATTTTTAAGTCGTAAGCAAACATTCGACCATAATAAAGAATCAACAAGTACACAGACGAACGAGCATGGTTCCGAAAAATTAAATCAAGACGATCTTCTCAAAAATACTTAAATTTTGATTTACCACTACTGAAGTAAATGATGGGAAAAAAAGCCCCAGCTCGATATGTGTTAAAACTTACAAATCTGTAGAACAACATGTGAAAGTTGTTTTTTTTTAAAACATGTAAAATCATTTGGCTATGTTGGCAAAGAATTTTAAAAAGTATTTTCTGGATGAGGACAGCTTGGTAGCAAGTTACGAGTGGATTAGGGATCTATTTCAACATACCCAGAAGGGCTCTCACCTTCCGAAGAAAGAAATCTTCATAGATTTCACATCCAGTGAAAATTAAAAAGGCAATTTTTTGTAAAAAATCGCTCTTTTGAATTTGGGGTAGAGGTAGATGAGGAATTATTATCTGTACTGAAAACAAAAGCACTTCGTATACTATTACCATTTTCAACATCCTACCTTTTTCAAACCGGATTTTCTGCAGTGGATGCCTTGAAGACAAAATATAGATCTCAGCTAAATATAGAAAAATAACTCTTTAAGTGTCAATTTCTGATATTAAACATTCCTTTTGAAAACTTTCCTCTAAAAGACAATCCCGTGGAAGTCTCTAATAATTATTAAACTTGTTCTTAATTTAGTAATAAGATTGATTGATTGAATATTAACGTCGCACTGTTCAGCTGCATCGAGGGCTTTTGACGACGGACCACGTAATTTTGAACCATGGTCAAGTGACGTGGATGACACCTGAGCTGGCACCCTCTCTCCCTAACTACCACACCACACCAACGGGAAAACGTTTCAACTCTCGACAGATTTAACCTACACGGTGGGTCTTAAGTGGTGCTGGGCTCGAACTCGTGACAACGCAAGCCACGATCCGATATCTATACCACTCGGCTACCGCGGCCAAATTCAGTAATAAGAAATTATTTATAAAATACCTTCTTCAGTACTGATACATCAAACGTATACAGGCTGAAACACCGACTCTTCGCACGAGTTCATTTTTTAAAAAAATAAAACATTATTCTTGATATAATAGATGAACTGTATGAGAGTAAAACTGTGTGCACGACATTATATACAAAATGTAAAATGATTTTTTTTTAGATAAATGCTATAATTGTAAATAAATGTTTAAAAGAACTGTAATTTTAAACCTCACACAATTAGCATTTAGAATTAATGTTAAATTATGAAAAGAATATAAAATTCCGATGAAGAATAATTGTGTTACTTTTTAACATTTAAAGCGAGAAGACTTCAAAATGTTTTAATCCGGGAGCAGGCGCGTACTCGATACTAACATTAATGGTAGTGCGGGGGACTCAGTCACCCCAATCATTTTTGTTTAGAATTATTTTTACTGTACACGATACAAATCGAATTCTAGAGAATATTTTTAATTTATAGAAAGTATACTTACCTTCTTTCAAGGACTATTCAATTCTTTGATGATTTGAGAAAAATCCAATAAAACTGAACTAAAATGATTCAAAAGTACAAGACCATAATAAAGGACATAAATCAGACACTTTTCAATTATCCTACAGAAATGTTAAAAACCAATCAATTCTTTTCCAAATATCGCAAAAACCCAATTATTTACAATTTCCCTAAGCGAAAAGCAAACGCATAAAAGAGATGGGAGAGGGAACTAATATTGATAATAACCATACCGTAAGATTGAAGGTCAATCAAATGATTAGCAAACGTACTATGCATCCTGGCTGAAAAGTGAATCATGACTTCCTTTTCTTTTCTACAACTAATGTAGAGTATTCAATAATAATTACAGTGGTGAATTGTTTATCTTAGAATTTTTCTCAGGGTCTGGGTTTCGTTTCTACTTTTTAACGAGTAATATTTTATGTTAATACGTAATAAAAAAATCTCTCATTGGGGAAATACAGCAAATAAAACAAAATGTTTTTTTTTTTTTTAATTTGGTTTTGGGATCAAAGATAGCAATTTGATGAAGGAAAAAGCCAGATAATAAACATAAATTATGTCAGTGTTGTTGTGTGTATTTTTTTTATTATGGAAGAAAGCATTTTGTTTTACTTCTCTTTCCGGTTATTTTTTTTAAAAAAATATCTTTAAATTTTCGATATGCTCGCGCCCCCTTGTAGGGTCATCGCGCCCCCAGGGGCGCGCCCACACTTTGAGAAACACTGC
>BMAU01009619.1:0-15747 GCA_019973935.1 Trichonephila clavipes | reverse complement strand
TATAACTTTTTAAATTGAAAGATCATTTTTAAAACCGAAGCTTTGACGCTGACAGCCACTTTACCGACGATTCGGTGACCAAGCCAATCACTTTTTTTTAGCCTTAGAAACTTACCAAAGGGACTCCATTTAACCCGAAATTTTAGCAGAAATCTAAATCTGGTCTCCGTTCTGCGAAATTTCTGTAACTTTTTTTTTAAATTGAAAGATCATCTTTAAAAAAACCGACGCTTTGAAGCTGGACAGCCAACTTATCGACGATTCGGTGACCAAGCCTATAACTTTCTTTTTCCACCCTAGAAACCTACCAAAGTGACTCATTTAACTCGAAATTTTACCAGAAATCTAAATCTGGTCTCCGTTTTGCGAAATTCCTATAACTTTTTTTTAAATTGAAAGATCATTTTTAAAAAAACCGACGCTTTGACGCTGGACAGCCACTTTACCGACGATTCGGTGACCAAGCCAATCACTTTTTTTTTAACCTTAAGAAACTTACCAAAGTGACCCATTTAACCCGAAATTTTAGCAGAAATCTAAATCTGGTCTCCGTTTTGTGAAATTCCTATAACTTTTTTTTAATAAATTGAAAGAAAATCTTTAAAAAAACCGACGCTTTGACGCTGGACAGCCAACTTACCGACGATTCGGTGACCAAGCCTATAACTTTCTTTTTCCACCCTAGAAACCTACCAAAGTGACTCATTTAACTCGAAATTTTACCAGAAATCTAAATCTGGTCTCCGTTTTGCGAAATTCCTATAACTTTTTTTTAAATTGAAAGATCATTTTTAAAAAAACCGACGCTTTGACGCTGGACAGCCACTTTACCGACGATTCGGTGACCAAGCCAATCACTTTTTTTTTTAGCCTTAGAAACTTACCAAAGTGACCCATTTAACCCGAAATTTTAGCAGAAATCTAAATCTGGTCTCCGTTTTGTGAAATTCCTGTAACTTTTTATTTAAATTGAAAGAAAATCTTTAAAAAAAAACCGACGCTTTGAAGCTGGACAGCCAACTTATCGACGATTCGGTGACCAAGCCTATAACTTTCTTTTTCCACCCTAGAAACTTACCAAAGTGACCCATTTAACCCGAAATTTTACCAGAAATCTAAATCTGGTCTCCGTTCTGCGAAATTTCTGTAACTTTTTTTTAAATTGAAAGATCATCTTTAAAAAAACCGACGCTTTGAAGCTGGACAGCCAACTTATCGACGATTCGGTGACCAAGCCTATAACTTTCTTTTTTAGACTTAGAAACTTACCAAAGTGACCCATTTAACCCGAAATTTTAGCAGAAATCTAAATCTGGTCTCCGTTCTGCGAAATTTCTGTAACTTTTTTTTAAATTGAAAGATCATTTTTAAAAAAACCGACGCTTTGACGCTGGACAGCCACTTTACCGACGATTCAGTGACCAAGCCATTAACTTTTTTTTTTTAGAATTAGAAACTTACCAAAGTGACCCATTTAACCCGAAATTTTAGCAGAAATCTAAATCTGGTCTCCGTTTTGTGAAATTCCTGTAACTTTTTTTTAAATTGAAAGAACATTTTTAAAAAAACCGACGCTTTGACGCTAGACAGCCACTTTACCGACGATTCAGTGACCAAGCCAATCACTTTTTTTTTTTTTAGCCTTAGAAACTTACCAAAGTGACCCATTTAACCCGAAATTTTATCAGAAATCTAAATCTGGTCTCCGTTCTGCGAAATTTCTGTAACTTTTTTTTTTTTAAATTGAAAGATCATCTTTAGAAAAACCGACGCTTTGAAGCTGGACAGCCACTTTACCGACGATTCGGTGACCAAGCCAATAACTTTTTTTTTTTTTTTTAGCCTTAGAAACTTACCAAAGTGACCCATTTAACTCGAAATTTTAGCAGAAATCTAAATCTGGTCTCCGTTTTGTAAAATTCCGGTAACTTTTTTTTTAAATTGAAAGATCATCTTTAAAAAACCCGACTCTTTGAAGCTGAGCCAACTTAACGACGATTGGGTGACCAAGCCAATAACTTTCTTTTTCCACCCTAGAAACTTACCAAAGTGACCCATTTAACTCGAAATTTTACCAGAAATCTAAATCTGGTCTCCGTTTTGCGAAATTCCTATAACTTTTTTAAATTGAAAGATCATTTTTAAAAAAACGACGCTTTGACAATGGACAACCACTTTACCGACGATTCGGTGACCAAGCCAATCACTTTTTTTTTAGCCTTAGAAACTTACCAAAGTGACCCATTTAACCCGAAATTTTAGCAGAAATCTAAATCTGGTCTCCGATTTGCGAAATTCCGGTAACTTTTTTTTTAAATTGAAAGAACATCTTTAAAAAACCCGACGCTTTGAAGCTAAGCCAACTTATCGACGATTGGGTGACCAAGCCAATAACTTTTTTTTTCCACCCTAGAAACTTACCAAAGTGACCCATTTAACTCGAAATTTTACCAGAAATCTAAATTTGGTCTCCGTTTTGCGAAATTCCTGTAACATTTTTTTTAAATTGAAAGTTCATCTTTAAAAAAACCGACGCTTTGAAGCTGGACAGCCAACTTATCGACGATTCGGTGACCAAGCCTATAACTTTCTTTTTCCACCCTAGAAACTTACCAAAGTGACTCATTTAACTCGAAATTTTACCAGAAATCTAAATCTGGTCTCCGATTTGCGAAATTCCGGTAACTTTTTTTTTAAATTGAAACATCATTTTTAAAAAACCCGACGCTTTGAAGCTGAGCCAACTTATCGACTATTGGGTGACCAAGCCAATAACTTTTTTTTTCCACCCTAGAAACTTACCAAAGTGACCCATTTAACTCGAAATTTTACCAGAAATCTAAATCTGGTCTCCGTTTTGCGAAATTCCTATAACTTTTTTTTAAATTGAAAGATCATTTTTAAAAAAACCGACGCTTTGACGCTGGACAGCCACTTTACCGACGATTCGGTGACCAAGCCAATCACTTTTTTAACCTTAAGAAACTTACCAAAGTGACCCATTTAACCCGAAATTTTAGCAGAAATCTAAATCTGGTCTCCGTTCTGCGAAATTTCTGTAATTTTTTTTTAAATTGAAAGATCATTTTTAAAAAAACCGACGCTTTGACGCTGGACAGCCACTTTACCGACGATTCGGTGACCAAGCCATTAACTTTTTTTTTTTTAGAATTAGAAACTTACCAAAGTGACCCATTTAACCCGAAATTTTAGCAGAAATCTAAATCTGGTCTCCGTTTTGTGAAATTCCTGTAACTTTTTTTTAAATTGAAAGATCATTTTAAAAAAACCGACGCTTTGACGCTGGACAGCCACTTTACCGACGATTCGGTGACCAAGCCAATAACTTTTTTTTCCAGCCTTAGAAACTTACCAAAGTGACCCATTTAACCCGAAATTTTAGCAGAAATCTAAATCTGGTCTCCGATTTGCGAAATTCCGGTAACTTTTTTTAAATTGAAAGATCATCTTTAAAAAACCCGACGCTTTGAAGCTGAGCCAACTTATCGACGATTGGGTGACCAAGCCAATAACTTTTTTTTCCACCCTAGAAACTTACCAAAGTGACCCATTTAACTCGAAATTTTACCAGAAATCTAAATCTGGTCTCCGTTTTGCGAAATTCCTGTAACATTTTTTTTTAAATTGAAAGTTCATCTTTAAAAAAACCGACGCTTTGACGCTGGACAGCCACTTTACCGACGATTCGGTGACCAAGCCAATAACTTTTTTTTTTTTTTAGCCTTAGAAACTTACCAAAGTGACCCATTTAACCCGAAATTTTAGCAGAAATCTAAATCTGGTCTCCGTTCAGCGAAATTCCTGTAACTTTTTTTTAAATTGAAAGATCATCTTTAAAAAAACCGACGCTTTGAAGCTGGACAGCCAACTTATCGACGATTCGGTGATCAAGCCTATAACTTTCTTTTTCCACCCTAGAAACTTACCAAGGTGAACCATTTAACCCGAAATTTCACCAGAAATCTAAATCTGGTCTCCGATTTGTGAAATTCCGGTAACTTTTTTTTTTTTAAATTGAAAGATCATCTTTAAAAAACCCTACGCTTTGAAGCTGAGCCAACTTATCGACGATTGGGTGACCAAGCCAATAACTTTTTTTTTTGCACCCTAGAAACTTACCAAAGTGACCCATTTAACTCGAAATTTTACCAGAAATCTAAATCTGGTCTCCGTTTTGCGAAATTCCTGTAACATTTTTTTTTTTTTAAATTGAAAGATCATCTTTAAAAAAACCGACGCTTTGACGCTGGACAGCCACTTTACCGACGATTCGGTGACCAAGCCAATAACTTTTTTTTTTTTTTAGCCTTAGAAACTTACCAAAGTGACCCATTTAACCCGAAATTTTAGCAGAAATCTAAATCTGGTCTCCGATTTGCGAAATTCCGGTAACTTTTTTTTTAAATTGAAAGATCATCTTTAAAAACCCGACGCTTTGAAGCTGAGCCAACTTATCGACGATTGGGTGACCAAGCCAATAACTTTTTTTTTTCCACCCTAGAAATTTACCAAAGTGATCCATTTAACTCGAAATTTTACCAGAAATCTAAATCTGGTCTCCGTTTTGCGAAATTCCTGTAACTTTTTTTTTTTAAATTGAAAGATCATCTTTAAAAAAACCGACGCTTTGAAGCTGGACAGCCAACTTATCGACAATTCGGTGACCAAGCCTATAACTTTTTTTTTCCACCATAGAAACTTACCAAAGTGACCCATTTAACCCGAAATTTTACCAGAAATCTAAATCTGGTCTCCGATTTAAGAAATTCCGGTAATTTTTTTTAAATTGAAAGATCATCTTTAAAAAACCGACGCTTTGACGCTGGACAGCCACTTTACCGACGATTCGGTGACCAAGCCAATCACTTTTTTAACCTTAAGAAACTTACCAAAGTGACCCATTTAACCCGAAATTTTAGCAGAAATCTAAATCTGGTCTCCGTTCTGCGAAATTTCTGTAACTTTTTTTTAAATTGAAAGATCATTTTTAAAAAACCGACGCTTTGACGCTGGACAGCCACTTTACCGACGATTCAGTGACCAAGCCATTAACTTTTTTTTTAGAATTAGAAACTTACCAAAGTGACCCATTTAACCCGAAATTTTAGCAGAAATCTAAATCTGGTCTCCGTTTTGTGAAATTCCTGTAACTTTTTTTTTAAATTGAAAGATCATTTTTAAAAAAACCGACGCTTTGACGCTGGACAGCCAACTTATCGACGATTCAGTGACCAAGCCATTAACTTTTTTTTTTTTTTAGCCTTAGAAACTTACCAAAGTGACCCATTTAACCCGAAATTTTAGCAGAAATCTAAATCTGGTCTCCGTTCTGCGAAATTCCGGTAACTTTTTTTAAATTGAAAGATCATCTTTAAAAACCCGACGCTTTGAAGCTGAGCCAACTTATCGACGATTGGGTGACCAAGCCAATAACTTTTTTTTTCCACCCTAGAAACTTACCAAAGTGACCCATTTAACCCGAAATTTTACCAGAAATCTAAATCTGGTCTCCGTTTTGCGAAATTCCTGTAACATTTTTTTTTAAATTGAAAGTTCATCTTTAAAAAAACCGACGCTTTGACGCTGGACAGCCACTTTACCGACGATTCGGTGACCAAGCCAATAACTTTTTTTTTAGCCTTAGAAACTTACCAAAGTGACCCATTTAACCCGAAATTTTAGCAGAAATCTAAATCTGGTCTCCGTTCAGCGAACTTCCTGTAACTTTTTTTTAAATTGAAAGATCATCTTTAAAAAAACCGACGCTTTGAAGCTGGACAGCCAACTTATCGACGATTCGGTGATCAAGCCTATAACTTTCTTTTTCCACCCTAGAAACTTACCAAGGTGAACCATTTAACCCGAAATTTCACAAGAAATCTAAATCTGGTCTCCGATTTGTGAAATTCCGGTAACTTTTTTTTTAAATTGAAAGATCATGTTTAAAAACCCTACGCTTTGAAGCTGAGCCAACTTATCGACGATTGGGTGACCAAGCCAATAACTTTTTTTTTTTTCCACCCTAGAAACTTACCAAAGTGACCCATTTAACTCGAAATTTTACCAGAAATCTAAATCTGGTCTCCGTTTTGCGAAATTCCTGTAACATTTTTTTTTTAAATTGAAAGTTCATCTTTAAAAACCGACGCTTTGACGCTGGACAGCCACTTTACCGACGATTCGGTGACCAAGCCAATAACTTTTTTTTTAGCCTTAGAAACTTACCAAAGTGACCCATTTAACCCGAAATTTTAGCAGAAATCTAAATCTGGTCTCCGATTTGCGAAATTCCGGTAACTTTTTTTTTTAAATTGAAAGATCATCTTTAAAAAACCCGACGCTTTGAAGCTGAGCCAACTTATCGACGATTGGGTGACCAAGCCAATAACTTTTTTTTTTCCTCCCTAGAAACTTACCAAAGTGACCCATTTAACTCGAAATTTTACCAGAAATCTAAATCTGATCTCCGTTTTGCGAAATTCCTGTAACTTTTTTTTTTAAATTGAAAGATCATCTTTAAAAAACCGACGCTTTGAAGCTGGACAGCCAACTTATCGACAATTCGGTGACCAAGCCTATAACTTTCTTTTTCCACCATAGAAACTTACCAAAGTGACCCATTTAACCCGAAATTTTACCAGAAATCTAAATCTGGTCTCCGATTTAAGAAATTCCGGTAATTTTTTTTAAATTGAAAGATCATCTTTAAAAAACCGACGCTTTGACGCTGGACAGCCACTTTACCGACGATTCGGTGACCAAGCCAATCACTTTTTTTTTTCCACCTTAAGAAACTTACCAAAGTGACCCATTTAACCCGAAATTTTAGCAGAAATCTAAATCTGGTCTCCGTTTTGCTAAATTTCTGTAACTTTTTTTTTTAAATTGAAAGATCATTTTTAAAAAAACCGACGCTTTGACGCTGGACAGCCACTTTACCGACGATTCAGTGACCCAGCCAATAACTTTTTTTTTTTTTTAGCCTTAGAAACTTACCAAAGTGACCCATTTAACCCGAAATTTTAGCAGAAATCTAAATCTGGTCTCCGATTTGCGAAATTCCGGTAACTTTTTTTTTTAAATTGAAAGATCATCTTTAAAAACCCGACGCTTTGAAGCTGAGCCAACTTATCGACGATTGGGTGACCAAGCCAATAACTTTTTTTTTTTTCACCCTAGAAACTTACCAAAGTGACCCATTTAACTCGAAATTTTACCAGAAATCTAAATCTGGTCTCCGTTTTGCGAAATTCCTGTAACTTTTTTTTTAAATTGAAAGATCATCTTTAAAAAAACCGACGCTTTGAAGCTGGACAGCCAACTTATCGACGATTCGGTGACCAAGCCTATAACTTTTTTTTTCCACCATAGAAACTTACCAAAGTGACCCATTTAACCCGAAATTTTACCAGAAATCTAAATCTGGTCTCCGATTTAAGAAATTCCGGTAATTTTTTTAAATTGAAAGATCATCTTTAAAAAAACCGACGCTTTGACGCTGGACAGCCACTTTACCGACGATTCGGTGACCAAGCCAATCACTTTTTTTTTTTAACCTTAAGAAACTTACCAAAGTGACCCATTTAACCCGAAATTTTAGCAGAAATCTAAATCTGGTCTCCGTTCTGCGAAATTTCTGTAACTTTTTTTAAATTGAAAGATCATTTTTAAAAAAACCGACGCTTTGACGCTGGACAGCCACTTTACCGACGATTCAGTGACCAAGCCATTAACTTTTTTTTTAGAATTAGAAACTTACCAAAGTGACCCATTTAACCCGAAATTTTAGCAGAAATCTAAATCTGGTCTCCGTTTTGTGAAATTCCTGTAACTTTTTTTTTAAATTGAAAGATCATTTTTAAAAAAACCGACGCTTTGACGCTGGACAGCCACTTTACCGACGATTCAGTGACCAAGCCATTAACTTTTTTTTTTTTTAAATTGAGCCTTAGAAACTTACCAAAGTGACCCATTTAACCCGAAATTTTAGCAGAAATCTAAATCTGGTCTCCGTTTTGCGAAATTCCGGTAACTTTTTTTTTTAAATTGAAAGATCATCTTTAAAAAAACCCGACGCTTTGAAGCTGAGCCAACTTATCGACGATTGGGTGACCAAGCCAATAACTTTTTTTTTTTTTTCCACCCTAGAAACTTACCAAAGTGACCCATTTAACTCGAAATTTTACCAGAAATCTAAATCTGGTCTCCGTTTTGCGAAATTCCTGTAACATTTTTTTAAATTGAAAGTTCATCTTTAAAAAAACCGACGCTTTGACGCTGGACAGCCACTTTACCGACGATTCGGTGACCAAGCCAATAACTTTTTTTTTCCTTTAGAAACTTACCAAAGTGACCCATTTAACCCGAAATTTTAGCAGAAATCTAAATCTGGTCTCCGTTCAGCGAAATTCCTGTAACTTTTTTTTTTAAATTGAAAGATCATCTTTAAAAAAACCGACGCTTTGAAGCTGGACAGCCAACTTATCGACGATTCGGTGATCAAGCCTATAACTTTCTTTTTCCACCCTAGAAACTTACCAAAGTGACCCATTTAACCCGAAATTTCACCAGAAATCTAAATCTGGTCTCCGATTTGCGAAATTCCGGTAACTTTTTTTTAAATTGAAAGATCATCTTAAAAAAACCCGACGCTTTGAAGCTGAGCCAACTTATCGACGATTGGGTGACCAAGCCAATAACTTTTTTTTTTTTCCACCCTAGAAACTTACCAAAGTGACCCATTTAACTCGAAATTTTACCAGAAATCTAAATCTGGTCTCCGTTTTGCGAAATTCCTGTAACATTTTTTTTAAATTGAAAGTTCATCTTTAAAAAAACCGACGCTTTGACGCTGGACAGCCACTTTACCGACGATTCGGTGACCAAGCCAATAACTTTTTTTAGCCTTAGAAACTTACCAAAGTGACCCATTTAACCCGAAATTTTAGCAGAAATCTAAATCTGGTCTCCGATTTGCGAAATTCCGGTAACTTTTTTTTAAATTGAAAGATCATCTTTAAAAAAACCGACGCTTTGAAGCTGAGCCAACTTATTGACGATTGGGTGACCAAGCCAATAACTTTTTTTTTTCCTCCCTAGAAACTTACCAAAGTGACCCATTTAACTCGAAATTTTACCAGAAATCTAAATCTGGTCTCCGTTTTGCGAAATTCCTGTAACTTTTTTTTAAATTGAAAGATCATCTTTAAAAAAACCGACGCTTTGAAGCTGGACAGCCAACTTATCGACAATTCGGTGACCAAGCCTATAACTTTCTTTTTCCACCCTAGAAACTTACCAAAGTGACCCATTTAACCCGAAATTTTACCAGAAATCTAAATCTGGTCTCCGATTTAAGAAATTCCGGTAACTTTTTTTTTAAATTGAAAGATCATCTTTAAAAAAACCGACGCTTTGACGCTGGACAGCCACTTTACCGACGATTCGGTGACCAAGCCAATCACTTTTTTTTAACCTTAAGAAACTTACCAAAGTGACCCATTTAACCCGAAATTTTAGCAGAAATCTAAATCTGGTCTCCGTTCTGCGAAATTTCTGTAACTTTTTTTTTTAAATTGAAAGATCATTTTTAAAAAAACCGACGCTTTGACGCTGGACAGCCACTTTACCGACGATTCAGTGACCCAGCCATTAACTTTTTTTTTTTTTAGAATTAGAAACTTACCAAAGTGACCCATTTAACCCGAAATTTTAGCAGAAATCTAAATCTGGTCCCGTTTTGTGAAATTCCGGTAACTTTTTTTAAATTGAAAGATCATTTTTAAAAAAACCGACGCTTTGACGCAGGACAGCCACTTTACCGACGATTCGGTGACCAAGCCAATAACTTTTTTTTTAGCCTTAGAAACTTACCAAAGTGACCCATTTAACCCGAAATTTTAGCAGAAATCTAAATCTGGTCTCCGATTTGCGAAATTCCGGTAACTTTTTTAAATTGAAAGATCATCTTTAAAAAACCCGACGCTTTGAAGCTGAGCCAACTTATCGACGATTGGGTGACCAAGCCAATAACTTTTTTTTTTCCACCCTAGAAACTTACCAAAGTGACCCATTTAACTCGAAATTTTACCAGAAATCTAAATCTGGTCTCCGTTTTGCGAAATTCCTGTAACATTTTTTTTAAATTGAAAGTTCATCTTTAAAAAACCGACGCTTTGACGCTGGACAGCCACTTTACCGACGATTCGGTGACCAAGCCAATAACTTTTTTTTTTTTAGCCTTAGAAACTTACCAAAGTGACCCATTTAACCCGAAATTTTAGCAGAAATCTAAATCTGGTCTCCGTTCAGCGAAATTCCTGTAACTTTTTTTTAAATTGAAAGATCATCTTTAAAAACCGACGCTTTGAAGCTGGACAGCCAACTTATCGACGATTCGGTGATCAAGCCTATAACTTTCTTTTTCCACCCTAGAAACTTACCAAGGTGAACCATTTAACCCGAAATTTCACCAGAAATCTAAATCTGGTCTCCGATTTGTGAAATTCCGGTAACTTTTTTTAAATTGAAAGATCATCTTTAAAAACCCGACGCTTTGAAGCTGAGCCAACTTATCGACGATTGGGTGACCAAGCCAATAACTTTTTTTTCCACCTTAGAAACTTACCAAAGTGACCCATTTAACTCGAAATTTTACCAGAAATCTAAATCTGGTCTCCGTTTTGCGAAATTCCTGTAACATTTTTTTTTTTAAATTGAAAGATCATCTTTAAAAAACCGACGCTTTGACGCTGGACAGCCACTTTACCGACGATTCGGTGACCAAGCCAATAACTTTTTTTTTTTTAGCCTTAGAAACTTACCAAAGTGACCCATTTAACCCGAAATTTTAGCAGAAATCTAAATCTGGTCTCCGTTTTGCGAAATTCCTGTAACTTTTTTTTTAAATTGAAAGATCATCTTTAAAAAAACCGACGCTTTGAAGCTGGACAGCCAACTTATCGACGATTCGTTGACCAAGCCATTAACTTTCTTTTTCCACCCTAGAAACTTACCAAAGTGACCCATTTAACCCGAAATTTTACCAGAAATCTAAATCTGGTCTCCGTTTTGTGAAATTCCTGTAACTTTTTTTAAATTGAAAGATCATCTTTAAAAACCGACGCTTTGAAGCTGGACAGCCAACTTATCGACGATTCGGTGACCAAGCCAATCACTTTTTTTTTTCCACCTTAGAAACTTACCAAAGTGACCCATTTAACCCGAAATTTTACAGAAATCTAAATCTGGTCTCCGTTTTGCGAAATTCCTGTAACATTTTTTTTAAATTGAAAGATCATCTTTAAAAAACCGACGCTTTGAAGCTGAGCCAACTTATCGACGATTGGTGACCAAGCCAATAACTTTTTTTTTTCCACCCTAGAAACTTACCAAAGTGACCCATTTAACTCGAAATTTTAGCAGAAATCTAAATCTGGTCTCCGTTTTGCGAAATTCCTGTAACTTTTTTTAAATTGAAAGATCATTTTTAAAAACCGACGCTTTGAAGCTGGACAGCCAACTTATCGACGATTCGGTGACCAAGCCAATAACTTTTTTTTTCCAGCCTTAGAAACTTACCAAAGTGACCCATTTAACCCGAAATTTTAGCAGAAATCTAAATCTGGTCTCCGATTTGCGAAATTCCGGTAACTTTTTTTTTTTTTTAAATTGAAAGATCATCTTTAAAAAAACCGACGCTTTGAAGCTGGACAGCCAACTTATCGACGATTCGGTGACCAAGCCAATAACTTTTTTTTTTTCACCCTAGAAACTTACCAAAGTAACCCATTTAACTCGAAATTTTACCAGAAATCTAAATCTGGTCTCCGTTTTGCGAAATTCCTGTAACTTTTTTTAAATTGAAAGATCATTTTTAAAAAAACCGACGCTTTGACGCTGGACAGCCACTTTACCGACGATTCGGTGACCAAGCCAATAACTTTTTTTTTGCACCCTTAGAAACTTACCAAAGTGACCCATTTAACCCGAAATTTTAGCAGAAATCTAAATCTGGTCTCCGTTTTGCGAAATTCCTGTAACTTTTTTTTTAAATTGAAAGATCATCTTTAAAAAACCGACGCTTTGAAGCTGGACAGCCAACTAATCGACGATTCGGTGACCAAGCCTATAACTTTTTTTTTCCACCCTAGAAACTTACCAAAGTGCCCCATTTAACTCGAAATTTTACCAGAAATCTAAATCTGGTCTCCGTTTTGCGAAATTCCTGTAACTTTTTTTTTAATTGAAAGATCATCTTTAAAAAAAAAAACCGACGCTTTGACGCTGGACAGCCACTTTATCGACGATTCGGTGACCAAGCCAATAACTTTTTTTTTCCACCCTAGAAACTTACCAAAGTGACCCATTTAACCGAAATTTTAGCAGAAATCTAAATCTGGTCTCCGTTTTAAGAAATTCCTGTAACTTTTTTTTAAATTGAAAGATCATCTTTTTAAAAAAACCGACGCTTTGACGCTGGACAGCCACTTTACCGACGATTCGGTGACCAAGCCAATAACTTTTTTTTTTAGCCTTAGAAACTTACCAAAGTGACCCATTTAACCCGAAATTTTAGCAGAAATCTAAATCTGGTCTCCGTTCTGCGAAATTCCTGTAACTTTTTTTTTAAATTGAAAGATCATCTTTAAAAAAACCGACGCTTTGAAGCTGGACAGCCAACTTATCGACGATTCGGTGACCAAGCCTATAACTTTTTTTTTTCACCCTTAGAAACTTACCAAAGTGACCCATTTAACCCGAAATTTTAGCAGAAATCTAAATCTGGTCTCCGATTTGCGAAATTCCGGTAACTTTTTTTTTAAATTGAAAGATCATCTTTAAAAAACCCGACGCTTTGAAGCTGAGCCAACTTATCGACGATTGGGTGACCAAGCCAATAACTTTTTTTTCCACCCTAGAAACTTACCAAAGTGACCCATTTAACTCGAAATTTTACCAGAAATCTAAATCTGGTCTCCGTTTTGCGAAATTCCTGTAACTTTTTTTAAATTGAAAGATCATTTTTAAAAAAACCGACGCTTTGACGCTGGACAGCCACTTTACCGACGATTCGGTGACCAAGCCAATAACTTTTTTTTTTAGCCTTAGAAACTTACCAAAGTGACCCATTTAACCCGAAATTTTAGCAGAAATCTAAATCTGGTCTCCGATTTGCGAAATTCCGGTAACTTTTTTTTAAATTGAAAGATCATCTTTAAAAACCCGACGCTTTGAAGCTGAGCCAACTTATCGACGATTGGGTGACCAAGCCAATAACTTTTTTTTTTTCACCCTAGAAACTTACCAAAGTGACCCATTTAACTCGAAATTTTACCAGAAATCTAAATCTGGTCTCCGTTTTGCGAAATTCCTGTAACTTTTTTTAAATTGAAAGATCATCTTTAAAAAAACCGACGCTTTGAAGCTGGACAGCCAACTTATCGACAATTCGGTGACCAAGCCTATAACTTTTTCTTTTTCCACCCTAGAAACTTACCAAAGTGACCCATTTAACCCGAAATTTTACCAGAAATCTAAATCTGGTCTCCGATTTAAGAAATTCCGGTAACTTTTTTTAAATTGAAAGATCATCTTTAAAAAAACCGACGCTTTGACGCTGGACAGCCACTTTACCGACGATTCGGTGACCAAGCCAATCACTTTTTTTTTAACCTTAAGAAACTTACCAAAGTGACCCATTTAACCCGAAATTTTAGCAGAAATCTAAATCTGGTCTCCGTTCTGCGAAATTTCTGTAACTTTTTTTAATTGAAAGATCATTTTTAAAAAACCGACGCTTTGACGCTGGACAGCCACTTTACCGACGATTCAGTGACCAAGCCATTAACTTTTTTTTTTTTTAGAATTAGAAACTTACCAAAGTGACCCATTTAACCCGAAATTTTAGCAGAAATCTAAATCTGGTCTCCGTTTTGCGAAATTCCTGTAACTTTTTTTTTTAAATTGAAAGATCTTCTTTAAAAAAACCGACGCTTTGAAGCTGGACAGCCAACTTATCGACGATTCGGTGACCAAGCCTATAACTTTCTTTTTCCACCCTAGAAACTTACCAAAGTGACCCATTTAACCCGAAATTTTAGCAGAAATCTAAATCTGGTCTCCGATTTGCGAAATTCCGGTAACTTTTTTTTTAAATTGAAAGATCATCTTTAAAAACCCGACGCTTTGAAGCTGAGCCAACTTATCGACGATTGGGTGACCAAGCCAATAACTTTTTTTTCCACCCTAGAAACTTACCAAAGTGACCCATTTAACTCGAAATTTTACCAGAAATCTAAATCTGGTCTCCGTTTTGCGAAATTCCTGTAACATTTTTTTTTAAAATTGAAAGTTCATCTTTAAAAACCGACGCTTTGACGCTGGACAGCCACTTTACCGACGATTCGGTGACCAAGCCAATAACTTTTTTTAGCCTTAGAAACTTACCAAAGTGACCCATTTAACCCGAAATTTTAGCAGAAATCTAAATCTGGTCTCCGTTCTGCGAAATTCCTGTAACTTTTTTTAAATTGAAAGATCATCTTTAAAAAAACCGACGCTTTGAAGCTGGACAGCCAACTTATCGACGATTCGATGATCAAGCCTATAACTTTCTTTTTCCACCCTAGAAACTTACCAAGGTGAACCATTTAACCCGAAATTTCACCAGAAATCTAAATCTGGTCTCCGATTTGTAAAATTCCGGTAACTTTTTTTTAAATTGAAAGATCATCTTTAAAAACCCGACGCTTTGAAGCTGAGCCAACTTATCGACGATTGGGTGACCAAGCCAATAACTTTTTTTTTTTTTTGCACCCTAGAAACTTCTACCAAAGTGACCCATTTAACTCGAAATTTTACCAGAAATCTAAATCTGGTCTCCGTTTTGCGAAATTCCGTAACATTTTTTTTTTTAAATTGAAAGATCATCTTTAAAAAACCGACGCTTTGACGCTGGACAGCCACTTTACCGACGATTCGGTGACCAAGCCAATCACTTTTTTTTTTTAGCCTTAAAACTTACCAAAGTGACCCATTTAACCCGAAATTTTAGCAGAAATCTAAATCTGGTCTCCGTTTTGTGAAATTCCTGTAACTTTTTTTTTAAATTGAAAGATCATCTTTTAAAAAAACCGACGCCAACTTTGAAAGCTGGACAGCCAACTTTCGACGATTCGGTGACCAAGCCTATAACGCTGGATTTCTTTTTAGCCTTAGAAACTTACCAAAGTGACCCATTTAACCCGAAATTTTAGCAGAAATCTAAATCTGGTCTCCGTTTTTATGAAATTTCTATAACTTTTTTTTAAATTGAAAGATCATTTTTAAAAAAACGGACGCTTTGACAATGGACAGCCACTTTACCGACGATTCAGTGACCAAGCCATTAACTTTTTTTTTTAGAATTAGAAACTTACCAAAGTGACCCATTTAACCTGAAATTTTAGCAGAAATCTAAAAATCTGGTCTCCGTTCTCCGAAATTTCTGTAACTTTTAAAATTGAAAGATCATTTTTTAAAACTGACGCTTTGACGCGTTGACAGCCATCACTTTACCGACGATCTGGTGATCAAGCCAATCGTTTTTTTAGCCTTTGAAACTTACCAAAGTACTCCATTTAACCGAAATTTTAGCAGAAATCTAAATCTGGTCTCACCAGCGAATCTTCCTGCAACTTTTTAAATTGAAAGATCATCATCTTTAAAAAAACGGACGCTTTGAAG
>BMAU01009618.1:0-34850 GCA_019973935.1 Trichonephila clavipes | reverse complement strand
AGGGTGGAAAAAGAAAGTTATAGGCTTGGTCACCGAATCGTCGATAAGTTGGCTGTCCAGCTTCAAAGCGTCGGTTTTTTTAAAGATGATCTTTCAATTTAAAAAAAAGTTACAGGAATTTCGCAGAACTTTAAAAAAGTTATAAGAATTTCGCAAAACGGAGACCAGATTTAGATTTCTGCTAAAATTTCGATTTAAATGAGTCACTTTGGTAAGTTTCTAGGGTGGAAAAAGAAAGTTATAGGCTTGGTCACCGAATCGTCTATAAGTTGGCTGTCCAGCTTCAAAGCGTCGGTTTTTTAAAGATGAACTTTCAATTTAAAAAAAATGTTACAGGAATTTCGCAAAACGGAGACCAGATTTAGATTTCCTGTACAATTTCGAGTTAAATGGGTCACTTTGGTAAGTTTCTAGGGTGGAAAAAGAAAGTTATAGGCTTGGTCACCGAATCGTCGATAAGTTGGCTGTCCAGCTTCAAAGCGTCGGTTTTTTAAAGATTTTCTTTCAATTTAAAAAAAAAAATTACAGGAATTTCACAAAACGGAGACCAGATTTAGATTTCTGCTAAAATTTCGGGTTAAATGGGTCACTTTGGTAAGTTTCTAATTCTAAAAAAAAAAGTTAATGGCTTGGTCACTGAATCGTCGGTAAAGTGGCTGTCCAGCGTCAAAGCGTCGGTTTTTTAAAAATGATCTTTCAATTTAAAAAAAAGTTACAGGAATTTCGCAAAACGGAGACCAGATTTAGATTTCTGCTAAAATTTCGGGTTAAATGGGTCACTTTGGTAAGTTTCTAAGGCTAAAAAAAAAAAGTTATTGGCTTGGTCACCGAATCGTCGGTAAAGTGGCTGTCCAGCGTCAAAGCGTCGGTTTTTTTAAAGATGATCTCTCAATTTAAAAAAAAAAGTTACAGAATTTCGCAGAACGGAGACCAGATTTAGATTTCTGCTAAAATTTCGGGTTAAATGGGTCACTTTGGTAAGTTTCTAAGGCTAAAAAAAAAAAAAAGTGATTGGCTTGGTCACCGAATCGTCGATAAAGTGGCTGTCCAGCGTCAAAGCTTCGAGTTTCAAAAATGATCTTTCAATTTAAAAAGTTATAAGAATTTCGCAAAACGGAGTAAAGGATTTAGATTTCTGCTAAAATTTCGATTTAAATGAGTCACTTTGAAAGTTCTAGGGTGAGCAAGAAAGTAGGTTTGGTCACCGAATCGCCCATAAGTTGCCGTCCAGCTTCAAAGCGTCGGTTTTTTTAAAGATGAACTTTCAATTTAAAGTCTTATGTGAATTTCCTGCAAAAACGGAAGACCAGATTTAGGATTTCCTGCAACATTTCCTGGAGTTAATGGGTCACATTGGTAAGTTTCTAGAGATTGGAAAAGAAAGTTATAGGCTTGGTCACCGAATCGTCTACAATGTTGGCTGTTGTCAACTTCAAAGCGTCGGTTTTTAAGAGATGAACTTCTTTCATCTAAAAAAAAAATTACAGGGATTTACAAAACGGAGACCAGATTTAGATTTCTGTGGTAAAATTTCGAGGTTAAATGGGTCACTTTGGTAAGTTTCTACAATTCTAAAAAAAAGTTAATGGGTTTGGTCACTCAACTGTTAATGGCTGTCCAGCGTCACGTCGGTTTTTTTAAAAATGATCTTTCAATTTAAAAAAGCAATTTCAAACTATATCAGATAGATTTCGCTAAAATTTCGAAGGAATAATGTTAGTTTAAGGCTAAAAGTCCCCGAATCGTCGGTAAGCGGTTGTCCAAAGCGTCGGTTTTTAAAAGATGAACTTTCAATTTAAAAAATGTTACAGGAATTTCGCAAACTGAGACCAGATTTAGATTTCTGGTAAAATTTCAGAGTTAATGGGTCACTTTGGTAGGTTTCTGGGTGGAAAAATTTATTTTGCACCAATCGTCGATAAGTTGGCTCAGCAGCTTCAAAGCGTCGGGTTTTTTTAAATATGATCTTTCAAATTTAAAAAAAAGTTACCGGAATTTCACAAATCGGAGACCAAATTTAGATTTCTGGTGAAATTTCGGGTTCGAAATGGTTCACCTTGGTAAATTCTAGAGATGGTAAAAAAAGAAAGTTATAGGCTTGATCACCGAATCGTCGATAAGTTGGCTGTCCAGCTTCAAAGCGTCGGTTTTTAAAGATGATCTTTCAATTTAAAAAGCTACAACTTTTCGCAGAACGGAGACCAGATTTGATTTCTGCTAAAATTTCGGGTTAAATGGGGTCACTTTGGTAAGTTTCTAATTTAAAAAGAAAGTTATAGGCTTGGTCACCGAATCGTCATCGATAAAAGTGGCTGTCCAGCGTCAAAGCGTCGGTTTTTTAAAGATGATCTTCAATTTAAAAAAAAAAAAAAGTTACGGAATTTCACAAAACGGAGACAAGATTTAGATTTCTGGTAAAAAATTTCGGGTTAAATGGGTCACTTTGGTAAGTTCGTTGGAAAAAGTTGCTGGCTTGGTCACGAATCGTCGGTAAAGTGGCTCCAGCGTCGTCGGGTTTTTTTAAAAATGATCTTTCAATTTAAAAAGATTACCGGAATTTCGCAAACGGAGACCAGATTTAGATTTCTGCTAAAATTTCGGGTTAAATGGGTCACTGTGGTAAGTTTCTAAGGCTAAAAAAGTTGATTCGGCTTTGATTGCCGAATCGTCCGGTAAAGTGGCTGTCCAGCGTCAAAGCACGTCGATTTTTTTTTTTTAAAAATGATCTTTTTCAATTTAAAGTTATAGGAATTTCATGAAAATCGGAGACCAGATTTAGATTTCTGCTAAAATTTCTGAGTTAAATGGTCACTTTGGTAAGTTTCTAGGGTGGAAAAAGAAAGTTATTGGTAGGCTTGGTCACCTCTGACATTGCTCGATAAGTTGGCTGTCCAGTTTCAAAGCGTCGGTTTTAAAGATGATCTTTCAATTTAAAAAAGTTACCGAATTTCTTCGGCAAAAACGAGACCAGATTTAGATTTGGTAAAATTTCGAGTTAAATGGGTCACTTTGGTAAAGTTTCTAGGGTGGAAAAAAGAAGTTATTGGCTTGATCCCCGAATCGTCGATAAGTTGGCTCAGCTTTAAGCGTCGGGTTTTTAAAGATGATCTTTCAATTTAAAAAAAGTTACCGGAATTTCGCAAATGGGGAGACCGATTTAGATTTCTGCTAAAATTTCGGGTTAAATGGGTCACTTTGAAGTAAGTTTTCTAAGGCTAAAAAGTTGTTGGTTTGGTCACCGAATCGTCGTAAAGTGGCTGTCCAGCGTCAAAAAATCGGTTTTAAAAATGATCTTTCAATTTAAAAATAATTATTGAAAAGTTCGAATTTCAAAACAGAGACCAGATTTAGATTTCTGGTAAATTCGAGTCAAATGGGTCACTTTGTAAGTTTCTAGGGCTGGAAAAAAAGTTATTGGCTTGGTCACCGTAATCGTCGATAAAGTTATTGGCGGCGTCGATAAGTTGGCGACGGGTTTTTTAAAATGATCTTTCAATTTAAAAAAAAAGTTACCGGAATTTCGCAAAATCGGAGACCAGATTTAGATTTCTGGTAAAAATTTCGAGTTAAATGAGTCACTTTGGTAAGTTTCTAGGTGGAAAAAGAAAGTTATAGGCTTGGTCACCGAATCGTCGATAAGTTGGCTGTCCAGCTTCAAAAAGCGTCGGTTTTTTTAAAGATGAACTTTCAATTTAAAAAAAAATGTTACAGGAATTTTGCAAAACGGAGACCAGATTTAGATTTCTGGAAAAATTTCGAGTTAAATGGGTCACTTTGGTAAGTTTCTAGGGTGCAAAAAAGTTATTGGCTTGGTCACCCAATCGTCGATAAAGTGGCTCAGCTTCAAAGCGTCGGGTTTTTTAAAGATGATCTTTCAATTTAAAAAAAAAAAAAGTACCGGAATTTCACAAAACGGAGACCAGATTTAGATTTCTGGTGAAATTTCGGGTTAAATGGGTCACCTTGGTAAGTTTCTAGGGTGGTGGAAAAAAAGTTATAGGCTTGATCACGAATCGTCGATAAGTTGGCTGTCCAGCTTCAAAGCGTCGGTTTTTTAAAAATGATCTTTCAATTTAAAAAAAGTTACAGAAATTTCGCAGAACGGAGACCAGATTTAGATTTCTGCTAAAATTTCGGGTTAAATGGGTCACTTTGGTAAGTTTCTAAGGCTAAAAAAGTTATTGGCTTGGTCACCGAATCGTCGGTAAAGTTGGCTGTCCAGCGTCAAAGCGTCGGTTTTTTTTTAAAGATGATCTTTCAATTTAAAAAAAGTTATTGGAATTTCGCAAAACGGAGACCAGATTTAGATTTCTGGTAAAATTTCGAGTTAAATGGGTCACTTTGGTAAGTTTCTAGGGTGGAAAAAAGTTATTGGCTTGGTCACCCAATCGTCGATAAAGTTGGCTCCAGCTTCAAAGCGTCGGGTTTTTAAAGATGATCTTTCAATTTAAAAAAAGTTACCGGAATTTCACAAATCGGAGACCAGATTTAGATTTCTGCTAAAAATTTCGGGTTAAGTGGGTCACTTTGTTAAGTTTCTAGGGTGAAAAAAAAAGTTATTGGTTTGGTCAACGAATCGTCGATAAGTCGGCTGTACAGCTTCAAAGCTTCGATTTTTTTATAGATGATCTTTCAATTTAAAAAGGGGTCACAGGAATTTCGCAAAACGGAGACCAGATTTAGATTTCTGGTAAAATTTCGAGTTAAATGGGTTACTTTGGTAAGTTTCTAGGTTGAAAAAAAAAGTTATTGGCTTGGTCACCGAATCGTCGATAAGTTGGCTGTCCAGCTTCAAAGCGTCGGTTTTTTTAAAGATGATCTTTCAATTTAAAAAAAGTTACAGGAATTTCGCAAAACGGAGACCAGATTTAGATTTCTGGTAAAATTTCGGGTTAAATGGGTCACTTTGGTAAGTTTCTAATTGGAAAAAAAGTTATTGGCTTGGTCACCGAATCGTCGATAAGTTGGCTGTCCAGCGTCAAAGCGTCGGTTTTTTAAAAATGATCTTTCAATTTAAAAAAAAAAAAAAGTTACAGGAATTTCGCAAAACGGAGACCAGATTTAGATTTCTGCTAAAATTTCGGGTTAAATGGGTCACTTTGGTAAGTTTCTTAAGGTTAAAAAAAGTGATTGGCTTGGTCACCGAATCGTCGGTAAAGTGGCTGTCCAGCGTCAAAGCGTCGGTTTTTTTAAAGATGATCTTTCAATTTAAAAAAAAGTTACCGGAATTTCTTAAATCGGAGACCAGATTTAGATTTCTGGTAAAATTTCGGGTTAAATGGGTCACTTTGGTAAGTTTCTAGGGTGGAAAAAAAAAGTTATAGGCTTGGTCACCGAATTGTCGATAAGTTGGCTGTCCAGCTTCAAAGCGTCGGTTTTTTAAAGATGATCTTTCAATTTAAAAAAAAGTTACAGGAATTTCGCAAAACGGAGACCAGATTTAGATTTCTGGTAAAATTTCGAGTTAAATGGGTCACTTTGGTAAGTTTCTAGGGTGGAAAAAAAAAGTTATTGGCTTGGTCACCCAATCGTCGATAAGTTGGCTCAGCTTCAAAGCGTCGGGTTTTTAAAGATGATCTTTCAATTTAAAAAAAAGTTACCGGAATTTCGCAAATCGGAGACCAGATTTAGATTTCTGCTAAAATTTCGGTTAAATGGGTCACTTTGGTAAGTTTCTAGGGTGGAAAAAGAAAAAGTTATTGGCTTGGTCACCGAATCGTCGATAAGTGGCTGTCCAGCGTCAAAGCGTCGGTTTTTTAAAATGATCTTTCAATTTAAAAAAGTTACAGAATTTCGCAAAACGGAGACCAGATTTAGATTTCTGGTAAAATTTCGAGTTAAATGGGTCACTTTGGTAAGTTTCTAGGTGGAAAAAAAAGTTATTGGCTTGGTCACCGAATCGTCGATAAGTTGGCTCCAGCTTCAAAGCGTCGGTTTTTTTAAAGATGATCTTTCAATTTAAAAAAAAGTTACCGGAATTTCGCAAATCGGAGACCAGATTTAGATTTCTGGTAAAATTTCGAGTTAAATGAGTCACTTTGGTAAGTTTCTAGGGTGGAAAAAGAAAGTTATAGGCTTGGTCACCGAATCGTCGATAAGTTGTCCAGCTTCAAAGCGTCGGTTTTTTAAAGATGAACTTTCAATTTAAAAAAAATGTTACAGGAATTTCGCAAACGGAGACCAGATTTAGATTTCTGGTAAATTTCGAGTTAAATGGGTCACTTTGGTAAGTTTCTAAAAAAAGTTATTGGCTTGGTCACCGAATCGTCGATAAAGTGGCTGTCCAGCTTCAAAGCGTCGGTTTTTTTAAAGATGATCTTTCAATTTAAAAAAAGTTACAGGAATTTCGCAAAACGGAGACCAGATTTAGATTTCTGGTAAAATTTCGGGTTAAATGGGTCACTTTGGTAAGTTTCTAGGGTGGAAAAAAAAGTTATTGGCTTGGTCACCGAATCGTCGATAAGTTGGCTGTCCAGCTTCAAAGCGTCGGTTTTTTTTAAAGATGATCTTTCAAGTTAAAAAAAGTTACAGGAATTTCGCAAAACGGAGAGCAGATTTAGATTTCTGCTAAAATTTCGGGTTAAATGGGTCACTTTGGTAAGTTTCTAATTCTGGAAAAAAAGTTATTGGCTTGGTCACCGAATCGTCGATAAAGTTGGCTGTCCAGCGTCAAAGCGTCGGTTTTTTTAAAAATGATCTTTCAATTTAAAAAAAAGTTACAGAAATTTCGCAAAACGGAGACCAGATTTAGATTTCTGCTAAAATTTCGGGTTAAATGGGTCACTTTGGTAAGTTTCTAAGGTGGAAAAAGAAGTTATAGGCTTGGTCACCGAATCGTCGGTAAAGTGGCTGTCCAGCGTCAAAGCGTCGGTTTTTTTAAAGATGATCTTTCAATTTAAAAAAAAAATGTTACAGGAATTTCGCAAAACGGAGACCAGATTTAGATTTCTGGTAAAATTTCGAGTTAAATGGGTCACTTTGGTAAGTTTCTAGGGTGGAAAAAAAAAGTTATTGGCTTGGTCACCGAATCGTCGATAAAGTTGGCTGTCCAGCGTCAAAGCGTCGGGTTTTTTAAAGATGATCTTTCAATTTAAAAAATTGTTACCGGAATTTCGCAAATCGGAGACCAGATTTAGATTTCTGCTGAAATTTCGGGTTAAATGGGTCACTTTGGTAAGTTTCTAAGGTGGAAAAAAAAGTGATTGGCTTGGTCACCGAATCGTCGATAAGTTGGCTGTCAAGCGTCAAAGCGTCGGTTTTTTTAAAGATGATCTTTCAATTTAAAAAAAAAAGTTATTGGAATTTCGCAAAACGGAGACCAGATTTAGATTTCTGGTAAAATTTTGAGTTAAATGGGTCACTTTGGTAAGTTTCTAGGGTGGAAAAAAGTTATTGGCTTGGTCACCCAATCGTCGATAAGTTGGCTCAGCTTCAAAGCGTCGGTTTTTTTAAAGATGATCTTTCAATTTAAAAAAAAGTTACCGGAATTTCGCAAAACGGAGACCAGATTTAGATTTCTGGTAAAATTTCGAGTTAAATGGGTCACTTTGGTAAGTTTCTAGGTGGAAAAAAAGTTATAGGCTTGGTCACCGAATCGTCGATAAGTTGGCTGTCCAGCTCAAAGCGTCGGTTTTTTTAAAGATGAACTTTCAATTTAAAAAAAGTTACCGGAATTTCGCAAAAACGGAGACCAGATTTAGATTTCTGGTAAAATTTCGAGTTAAATGGGTCACTTTGGTAAGTTTCTAGGGTGGAAAAAGAAAGTTATTGGCTTGGTCACCCAATCGTCGATAAGTTGGCTCAGCTTCAAAGCGTCGGGTTTTTTAAAGATGATCTTTCAATTTAAAAAATGTTACAGGAATTTCGCAAAAAACGGAGACCAGATTTAGATTTCTGCTAAAATTTCGGGTTAAATGGGTCACTTTGGTAAGTTTCTAGGGTGGAAAAAAAAGTTATTGGCTTGGTCACCGAATCGTCGATAAGTTGGCTCCAGCTTCAAAGCGTCGGTTTTTTTAAAGATGATCTTTCAATTTAAAAAAGTTACCGGAATTTCGCAAAACGGAGACCAGATTTAGATTTCTGCTAAAATTTCGGGTTAAATGGGTCACTTTGGTAAGTTTCTAGGGTGGAAAAAAAAGTTATTGGCTTGGTCACCGAATCGTCGATAAGTGGCTGTCCAGCTCAAAGCGTCGGTTTTTTAAAGATGATCTTTCAATTTAAAAAAAAAGTTACAGGAATTTCGCAGAACGGAGACCAGATTTAGATTTCTGCTAAAATTTCGAGTTAAATGGGTCACTTTGGTAAGTTTCTAAGGTGGAAAAAGAAAGTTATAGGCTTGGTCACCGAATCGTCGATAAAGTGGCTGTCCAGCTTCAAAGCGTCGGTTTTTTAAAGATGATCTTTCAATTTAAAAAATGTTACCGGAATTTCGCAAAACGGAGACCAGATTTAGATTTCTGGCTAAAATTTCGAGTTAAATGGGTCACTTTGGTAAGTTTCTAGGGTGGAAAAAAAAGTTATTGGCTTGGTCACCCAATCGTCGATAAGTTGGCTCCAGCTTCAAAGCGTCGGTTTTTTAAAGATGATCTTTCAATTTAAAAAAAATGTTACAGGAATTTCGCAAAACGGAGACCAGATTTAGATTTCTGGTAAAATTTCGGGTTAAATGGGTCACTTTGGTAAGTTTCTAGGGTGGAAAAAGTTATTGGCTTGGTCACCGAATCGTCGATAAGTTGGCTGTCCAGCTTCAAAGCGTCGGTTTTTTTAAAGATGATCTTTCAATTTAAAAAAAAAATGTTACAGAAATTTCGCAAAACGGAGACCAGATTTAGATTTCTGGAAAATTTCGAGTTAAATGGGTCACTTTGGTAAGTTTCTAGGGTGGAAAAAAAAAAGTTATTGGCTTGGTCACCGAATCGTCGGTAAAGTGGCTGTCCAGCGTCAAAGCGTCGGTTTTTTAAAGATGATCTTTCAATTTAAAAAAATGTTACAGGAATTTCGCAAAACGGAGACCAGATTTAGATTTCTGGTAAAATTTCGGGTTAAATGGGTCACTTTGGTAAGTTTCTAGGGTGGAAAAAAAAAGTTATAGGCTTGGTCACCGAATCGTCGATAAGTTGGCTGTCCAGCTTCAAAGCGTCGGTTTTTTTAAAGATGATCTTTCAATTTAAAAAAGTTACAGGAATTTCGCAAAACGGAGACCAGATTTAGATTTCTGCTAAAATTTCGGGTTAAATGGGTCACTTTGGTAAGTTTCTAAGGCTGGAAAAAAAGTTATTGGCTTGGTCACCGAATCGTCGGTAAAGTGGCTGTCCAGCGTCAAAGCGTCGGTTTTTTAAAATGATCTTTCAATTTAAAAAAAAAAAAGTTACAGGAATTTCGCAAAACGGAGACCAGATTTAGATTTCTGGTAAAATTTCGAGTTAAATGGGTCACTTTGGTAAGTTTCTAGGGTGAAAAAAAAAGTTATTGGCTTGGTCACCGAATCGTCGATAAGTTGGCTGTCCAGCTTCAAAGTGTCGGTTTTTTTAAAGATGATATTTCAATTTAAAAAAAAGTTACAGGAATTTCGCAAAACGGAGACCAGATTTAGATTTCTGGTAAAATTTCGAGTTAAATGGGTCATTTTGTTAAGTTTCTAGGTGGAAAAAAGAAAGTTATTGGCTTGGTCACCGAATCGTCGATAAGTTGGCTGTCCAGCTTCAAAGTGTCGGTTTTATTAAAGATGATATTTCAATTTAAAAGAGTGTTACAGGAATTTCGCAAAACGGAGACCAGATTTAGATTTCTGGTAAAATTTCGAGTTAAATGGGTTACTTTGGTAAGTTTCTAGGGTGGAAAAAGTTATTGGCTTGGTCACCCAATCGTCGATAAGTTGGCTCAGCTTCAAAGCGTCGGGTTTTTTAAAGATGATCTTTCAATTTTAAAAAATGTTACAGGAATTTCGCAAAACGGAGACCAGATTTAGATTTCTGGTAAAAATTTCGAGTTAAATGGGTCACTTTGGTAAGTTTCTAGGGTGGAAAAAAAAAGTTATTGGCTTGGTCACCCAATCGTCGATAAGTTGGCTCAGCTTTAAAGCGTCGGGTTTTTTAAAGATGATCTTTCAATTTAAAAAAAAGTTACCGGAATTTCGCAAATCGGAGACCAGATTTACATTTCTGGTGAAATTTCGGGTTAAATGGTTCACCTTGGTAAGTTTCTAGGGTGGAAAAAGAAAGTTATAGGCTTGATCATCGAATCGTCGATAAGTTGGCTGTCCAGCTTCAAAGCGTCGGTTTTAAAGATGATCTTTCAATTTAAAAAAAAAGTTACAGGAATTTCGCAGAACGGAGACCAGATTTAGATTTCTGCTAAAATTTCGGGTTAAATGGGTCACTTTGGTAAGTTTCTAAGGCTAAAAAAGTTATTGGCTTGGTCACCGAATCGTCGGTAAAGTGGCTGTCCAGCGTCAAAGCGTCGGTTTTTTTAAAGATGAACTTTCAATTTTAAAAAAATGTTACAGGAATTTCGCAAAACGGAGACCAGATTTAGATTTCTGGTAAAATTTCGAGTTAAATGGGTCACTTTGGTAAGTTTCTAGGGTGGAAAAAAAGTTATTGGCTTGGTCACCCAATCGTCGATAAGTTGGCTCAGCTTCAAAGCGTCGGGTTTTTTAAAGATGATCTTTCAATTTAAAAAAAGTTACCGGAATTTCGCAAATCGGAGACCAGATTTAGATTTCTGCTAAAATTTCGGGTTAAATGGGTCACTTTGGTAAGTTTCTAGGGTGGAAAAAGAAAGTTATAGGCTTGGTCACCGAATCGTCGATAAGTTGGCTGTCCAGCTTCAAAGCGTCGGTTTTTTAAAAGATGATCTTTCAATTTAAAAAAAAAAGTTACAGGAATTTCGCAAAACGGAGACCAGATTTAGATTTCTGCTAAAATTTCGGGTTAAATGGGTCACTTTGGTAAGTTTCTAATTCTAAAAAAAAAAAAAATGGCTTGGTCACTGAATCGTCGGTAAAGTGGCTGTCCAGCGTCAAAGCGTCGGTTTTTTAAAAATGATCTTTCAATTTAAAAAAGTTACAGAAATTTCGCAGAACGGAGACCAGATTTAGATTTCTGCTAAAATTTCGGGTTAAATGGGTCACTTTGGTAAGTTTCTTAAGGTTAAAAAAAAAAAAAAAGTGATTGGCTTGGTCACCGAATCGTCGATAAAGTGGCTGTCCAGCGTCAAAGCGTCGGTTTTTTTAAAGATGATCTTTCAATTTAAAAAAAAGTTACAGGAATTTCTTAAATCGGAGACCAGATTTAGATTTCTGGTAAAATTTCGAGTTAAATGGGTCACTTTGGTAAGTTTCTAGGGTGGAAAAAAAAGTTATTGGCTTGGTCACCGAATCGTCGATAAGTTGGCTGTCCAGCTTCAAAGCGTCGGTTTTTTAAAGATGATCTTTCAATTTAAAAAAAAGTTACAGGAATTTCGCAAAACGGAGACCAGATTTAGATTTCTGGTAAAATTTCGAGTTAAATGGGTCACTTTGGTAAGTTTCTAGGGTGGAAAAAAAGTTATTGGCTTGGTCACCCAATCGTCGATAAGTTGGCTCAGCTTCAAAGCGTCGGGTTTTTTAAAGATGATCTTTCAATTTAAAAAAGTTATTGGAATTTCGCAAATCGGAGACCAGATTTAGATTTCTGGGGTTAAATGGGTCACTTTGGTAAGTTTCTAAGGCTAAAAAAAAAAAGTGATTGGCTTGGTCACCGAATCGTCGGTAAAGTGGCTGTCCAGCGTCAAAGCGTCGGTTTTTTTAAAATGATCTTTCAATTTAAAAAAAAGTTATTGAATTTCGCAAAACGGAGACCAGATTTAGATTTCTGGTAAAATTTCGAGTTAAATGGGTCACTTTGGTAAGTTTCTAGGGTGGAAAAAAAAGTTATTGGCTTGGTCACCGAATCGTCGATAAGTTGGCTCCAGCTTCAAAGCGTCGGTTTTTTTAAAGATGATCTTTCAATTTAAAAAAATGTTACCGGAATTTCGCAAAACGGAGACCAGATTTAGATTTCTGGTAAAATTTCGAGTTAAATGGGTCACTTTGGTAAGTTTCTAGGTTGAAAAAAAAAGTTATAGGCTTGGTCACCGAATCGTCGATAAGTTGGCTGTCCAGCTTCAAAGCGTCGGTTTTTTTAAAGATGATCTTTCAATTTAAAAAAATGTTACAGGAATTTCGAAAAACGGAGACCAGATTTAGATTTCTGTTAAAATTTCGAGTTAAATGGGTCACTTTGGTAAGTTTCTAAGGCTAAAAAAAGTTATTGGCTTGGTCACCGAATCGTCGATAAAGTGGCTGTCCAGCGTCAAAGCGTCGGGTTTTTTAAAGATGATCTTTCAATTTTAAAAAATGTTACAGGAATTTCGCAAAACGGAGACCAGATTTAGATTTCTGGTAAAATTTCGAGTTAAATGGGTCACTTTGGTAAGTTTCTAGGGTGGAAAAAAAAGTTATTGGCTTGGTCACCCAATCGTCGATAAGTTGGCTCAGCTTCAAAGCGTCGGGTTTTTAAAGATGATCTTTCAATTTAAAAAAAAGTTACCGGAATTTCGCAAAACGGAGACCAGATTTAGATTTCTGGTAAAATTTCGGGTTAAATGGGTCACTTTGGTAAGTTTCTAGGGTTGAAAAAAAAGTTATAGGCTTGGTCACCGAATCGTCGATAAGTTGGCTGTCCAGCTTCAAAGCGTCGGTTTTTTAAAGATGATCTTTCAATTTAAAAAAAAAAGTTACAGGAATTTCGCAAAACGGAGACCAGATTTAGATTTCTGCTAAAATTTCGGGTTAAATGGGTCAATTTGGTAAGTTTCTAATTCTAAAAAAAAAGTTAATGGCTTGGTCACCGAATCGTCGGTAAAGTGGCTGTCCAGCGTCAAAGCGTCGGTTTTTTTTAAAATGATCTTTCAATTTAAAAAAATGTTACAGAAATTTCGCAAAACGGAGACCAGATTTAGATTTCTGCTAAAATTTCGGGTTAAATGGGTCACTTTGGTAAGTTTCTTAAGGTTAAAAAAGTGATTGGCTTGGTCACCGAATCGTCGGTAAAGTGGCTGTCCAGCGTCAAAGCGTCGGTTTTTTTAAAAATGATCTTTCAATTTAAAAAAAAAAAAAGTTACCGGAATTTCTTAAATCGGAGACCAGATTTAGATTTCTGGTAAAATTTCGGTTAAATGGGTCACTTTGGTAAGTTTCTAGGGTGGAAAAAGAAAGTTATAGGCTTGGTCACCGAATCGTCGATAAGTTGGCTGTCCAGCTTCAAAGCGTCGGTTTTTTTAAAGATGATCTTTCAATTTAAAAAAAAATGTTACAGGAATTTCGCAGAACGGAGACCAGATTTAGATTTCTGCTAAAATTTCTGGTTAAATGGGTCACTTTGGTAAGTTTCTAAGGTGGAAAAAAGTTATTGGCTTGGTCACCGAATCGTCGATAAGTGGCTGTCCAGCTTCAAAGCGTCGGTTTTTTTAAAGATGATCTTTCAATTTTAAAAAAAAATGTTACAGGAATTTCGCATAACGGAGACCAGATTTAGATTTCTGGTAAAATTTCGGGTTAAATGGGTCACTTTGGTAAGTTTCTAGGGTGGAAAAAAAAGTTATTGGCTTGGTCACGGAATCGTCGGTAAGTTGGCTGTCCAGCTCAAAGCGTCGGTTTTTTTAAAGATGATCTTTCAATTTAAAAAAAAAAAAGTTACAGGAATTTCGCAAAACGGAGACCAGATTTAGATTTCTGCTAAAATTTCGGGTTAAATGGGTCACTTTGGTAAGTTTCTAGGGTGGAAAAAAAAGTTATTGGCTTGGTCACCGAATCGTCGATAAGTTGGCTGTCCAGCGTCAAAGCGTCGGTTTTTTTAAAGATGATCTTTCAATTTAAAAAAGTTACCGGAATTTCAAAACGGAGACCAGATTTAGATTTCTGGTAAAATTTCGAGTTAAATGGGTCACTTTGGTAAGTTTCTAGGGTGGAAAAAGAAAGTTATAGGCTTGGTCACCGAATCGTCGATAAGTTGGCTGTCCAGCTTCAAAGCGTCGGTTTTTTAAAGATGATCTTTCAATTTAAAAAAAAAAGTTACAGGAATTTCGCAAAACGGAGACCAGATTTAGATTTCTGGTAAAATTTCGAGTTAAATGGGTCACTTTGGTAAGTTTCTAGGGTGGAAAAAGAAAGTTATTGGCTTGGTCACCGAATCGTCGATAAGTTGGCTGTCCAGCTTCAAAGCGTCGGTTTTTTTAAAGATGATCTTTCAATTTAAAAAAAAATGTTACAGGAATTTCGCAAAACGGAGACCAGATTTAGATTTCTGCTAAAATTTCGGGTTAAATGGGTCACTTTGGTAAGTTTCTAAGGCTAAAAAAGTGATTGGCTTGGTCACGGAATCGTCGGTAAAGTGGCTGTCCAGCGTCAGAGCGTCGGTTTTTTTAAAGATGATCTTTCAATTTAAAAAAAATGTTACAGGAATTTCGCAAAACGGAGACCAGATTTAGATTTCTGGTAAAATTTCGAGTTAAATGGGTCACTTTGGTAAGTTTCTAGGGTGCAAAAAAAAAAAAAATTATTGGCTTGGTCACCCAATCGTCGATAAGTTGGCTCAGCTTTAAAGCGTCGGGTTTTTTAAAGATGATCTTTCAATTTAAAAAAAAAAAAGTTACCGGAATTTCACAAATCGGAGACCAGATTTAGATTTCTGGTGAAATTTCGGGTTAAATGGTTCACCTTGGTAAGTTTCTAGGGTGGAAAAAGAAAGTTATAGGCTTGATCATCGAATCGTCGATAAGTTGGCTGTCCAGCTTCAAAGCGTCGGTTTTTTTAAAGATGATCTTTCAATTTAAAAAAAGTTACAGGAATTTCGCAGAACGGAGACCAGATTTAGATTTCTGCTAAAATTTCGGGTTAAATGGGTCACTTTGGTAAGTTTCTAAGGCTAAAAAAAAAAGTTATTGGCTTGGTCACCGAATCGTCGGTAAAGTGGCTGTCCAGCGTCAAAGCGTCGGTTTTTTTAAAGATGAACTTTCAATTTTAAAAAAATGTTACAGGAATTTCGCAAAACGGAGACCAGATTTAGATTTCTGGTAAAATTTCGAGTTAAATGGTCACTTTGGTAAGTTTCTAGGGTGGAAAAAAGTTATTGGCTTGGTCACCCAATCGTCGATAAGTTGGCTCAGCTTCAAAGCGTCGGTTTTTTAAAGATGATCTTTCAATTTAAAAAAAAGTTACCGGAATTTCGCAAATCGGAGACCAGATTTAGATTTCTGCTAAAATGTCGGGTTAAATGGGTCACTTTGTTAAGTTTCTAGGGTGGAAAAAGAAAGTTATAGGCTTGGTCACCGAATCGTCGATAAGTTGGCTGTCCAGCTTCAAAGCGTCGGTTTTTTTAAAGAAGATCTTTCAATTTAAAAAAAAGTTATAGGAATTTCGCAAAACGGAGACCAGATTTAGATTTCTGCTAAAATTTCGGGTTAAATGGGTCACTTTGGTAAGTTTCTAATTCTAAAAAAAAGTTAATGGCTTGGTCACCGAATCGTCGGTAAAGTGGCTGTCCAGCGTCAAAGCGTCGGTTTTTTTAAAAAGGATCTTTCAATTTAAAAAAAGTTACAGAAATTTCGCAGAACGGAGACCAGATTTAGATTTCTGCTAAAATTTCGGGTTAAATGGGTGACTTTGGTAAGTTTCTTAAGGTTAAAAAAGTGATTGGCTTGGTCACCGAATCGTCGGTAAAGTGGCTGTCCAGCGTCAAAGCGTCGGTTTTTTTAAAGATGATCTTTCAATTTAAAAAAAAGTTACCGGAATTCCGCAAATCGGAGACCAGATTTAGATTTCTGGTAAAATTTCGGGTTAAATGGGTTACTTTGGTAAGTTTCTAGGGTGGAAAAAGAAAGTTATAGACTTGGTCACCGAATCGTCGATAAGTTGGCTGTCCAGCTTCAAAGCGTCGGTTTTTTTAAAGATGATCTTTCAATTTAAAAAAAAAAAAGTTACAGGAATTTCGCAAAACGGAGACCAGATTTAGATTTCTGGTAAAATTTCGAGTTAAATGGGTCACTTTGGTAAGTTTCTAGGGTGGAAAAAAAAAAAGTTATTGGCTTGGTCACCCAATCGTCGATAAGTTGGCTCAGCTTCAAAGCGTCGGGTTTTTTAAAGATGATCTTTCAATTTAAAAAAAAGTTACCGGAATTTCGCAAATCGGAGACCAGATTTAGATTTCTGCTAAAATTTCGGGTTAAATGGGTCACTTTGGTAAGTTTCTAAGGCTAAAAAAAAAAAAGTGATTGGCTTGGTCACCGAATCGTCGGTAAAGTGGCTGTCCAGCGTCAAAGCGTCGGTTTTTTTAAAATGATCTTTCAATTTAAAAAAAAAAGTTGGAATTTCGCAAAACGGAGACCAGATTTAGATTTCTGGTAAAATTTCGAGTCAAATGGGTCACTTTGGTAAGTTTCTAGGGTGGAAAAAAAAAAGTTATTGGCTTGGTCACCCAATCGTCGATAAGTTGGCTCAGCTTCAAAGCGTCGGGTTTTTTAAAGATGATCTTTCAATTTAAAAAAAGTTACCGGAATTTCGCAAATCGGAGACCAGATTTAGATTTCTGGTAAAATTTCGAGTTAAATGAGTCACTTTGGTAAGTTTCTAGGGTGGAAAAAGAAAGTTATAGGCTTGGTCACCGAATCGTCGATAAGTTGGCTGTCCAGCTTCAAAGCGTCGGTTTTTTTAAAGATGAACTTTCAATTTAAAAAAAAAATGTTACAGGAATTTCGCAAAACGGAGACCAGATTTAGATTTCTGGAAAATTTCGGGTTAAATGGGTCACTTTGGTAAGTTTCTAAGGCTAAAAAAAAAAAGTTATTGGCTTGGTCACCGAATCGTCGGTAAAGTGGCTGTCCAGCGTCAAAGCGTCGGTTTTTTAAAGATGAACTTTCAATTTTAAAAAAAATGTTACAGGAATTTCGCAAAACGGAGACCAGATTTAGATTTCTGGTAAAATTTCGAGTTAAATGGGTCACTTTGGTAAGTTTCTAGGGTGGAAAAAGTTATTGGCTTGGTCACCCAATCGTCGATAAGTTGGCTCAGCTTCAAAAGCGTCGGGTTTTTTAAAGATGATCTTTCAATTTAAAAAAAAGTTACCGGAATTTCGCAAATCGGAGACCAGATTTAGATTTCTGCTAAAATTTCGGGTTAAATGGGTCACTTTGGTAAGTTTCTAGGGTGGAAAAAGAAAGTTATAGGCTTGGTCACCGAATCGTCGATAAGTTGGCTGTCCAGCTTCAAAGCGTCGGTTTTTTTAAAGAAGATCTTTCAATTTAAAAAAAAAAGTTACAGGAATTTCGCAAAACGGAGACCAGATTTAGATTTCTGCTAAAATTTCGGGTTAAATGGGTCACTTTGGTAAGTTTCTAATTCTAAAAAAAAATGTTAATGGCTTGGTCACTGAATCGTCGGTAAAGTGGCTGTCCAGCGTCAAAGCGTCGGTTTTTTTAAAAATGATCTTTCAATTTAAAAAAAAGTTACAGAAATTTCGCAGAACGGAGACCAGATTTAGATTTCTGCTAAAATTTCGGGTTAAATGGGTCACTTTGGTAAGTTTCTAAGGTGGAAAAAAAAGTGATTGGCTTGGTCACCGAATCGTCGATAAAGTGGCTGTCCAGCGTCAAAGCGTCGGTTTTTTTAAACATGATCTTTCAATTTAAAAAAAAAAGTTACCGGAATTTCGCAAATCGGAGACCAGATTTAGATTTCTGCTAAAATTTCGGGTTAAATGGGTCACTTTGGTAAGTTTCTAGGCTGGAAAAAAAAGTTATTGGCTTGGTCACCGAATCGTCGATAAGTTGGCTGTCCAGCGTCAAAGCGTCGGTTTTTTTTAAAGATGATCTTTCAATTTAAAAAAAAAAAAGTTACAGGAATTTCGCAAAACGGAGACCAGATTTAGATTTCTGGTAAAATTTCGAGTTAAAATGGGTCACTTTGGTAAGTTTCTAGGGTGGAAAAAGTTATTGGCTTGGTCACCAATCGTCGATAAGTTGGCTCAGCTTCAAAGCGTCGGGTTTTTAAAGATGATCTTTCAATTTAAAAAAATGTTACAGGAATTTCGCAAATCGGAGACCAGATTTAGATTTCTGGTAAAATTTCGAGTTAAATGGGTCACTTTGGTAAGTTTCTAGGGCTGGAAAAAAAAGTGATTGGCTTGGTCACCGAATCGTCGGTAAGTGGCTGTCCATTGTCAAAGCGTCGGTTTTTTAAAAATGATCTTTCAATTTAAAAAAAATACAGGAATTTCGCAAAACGGAGACCAGATTTAGATTTCTGGTAAAATTTCGAGTTAAATGGGTCACTTTGGTAAGTTTCTAGGGTGGAAAAAGAAAGTTATAGGCTTGGTCACCGAATCGTCGATAAGTTGGCTGTCCAGCTTCAAAGCGTCGGTTTTTTTAAAGATGATCTTTCAATTTAAAAAAAAAAAAAAGTTACAGGAATTTCACAAAACGGAGACCAGATTTAGATTTCTGCTAAAATTTCGGGTTAAATGGGTCACTTTGGTAAGTTTCTAAGGCTAAAAAAAAAAAAAAATGTTATTGGCTTGGTCACCCAATCGTCGATAAAGTGGCTGTCCAGCGTCAAAGCGTCGGTTTTTTTTAAAAATGATCTTTCAATTTAAAAAAAAGTTACCGGAATTTCGCAAAACGGAGACCAGATTTAGATTTCTGGTAAAATTTCGAGTTAAATGAAACACTTTGGTAAGTTTCTAGGGTGGAAAAAAGAAAGTTATAGGCTTGGTCACCGAATCGTCGATAAGTTGGCTGTCCAGCTTCAAAGCGTCGGTTTTTTTAAAGATGAACTTTCAATTTAAAAAAAAGTTTACAGGAATTTCGCAAAACGGAGACCAGATTTAGATTTCTGGAAAATTTCGAGTTAAATGGGTCACTTTGGTAAGTTTCTAGGTGCAAAAAAAAGTTATTGGCTTGGTCACCGAATCGTCGATAAGTTGGCTGTCCAGCTTCAAAGCGTCGGTTTTTTTAAAGATGATCTTTCAATTTAAAAAAGTTACCGGAATTTCACAAATCGGAGACCAGATTTAGATTTCTGCTAAAATTTCGGGTTAAATGGGTCACTTTGGTAAGTTTCTAAGGTGGAAAAAAAAGTTATAGGCGATCATCGAATCGTCGATAAGTTGGCTCCAGCTTCAAAGCGTCGGTTTTTTAAAGATGATCTTTCAATTTAAAAAAAAGTTACAGGAATTTCACAAACGGAGACCAGATTTAGATTTCTGGTAAAATTTCGGGTTAAATGGGTCACTTTGGTAAGTTTCTAGGGTGGAAAAAAAAGTTATTGGCTTGGTCACCGAATCGTCGATAAGTTGGCTGTCCAGCGTCAAAGCGTCGGTTTTTTTAAAGATGATCTTTCAATTTAAAAAAAAGTTACAGGAATTTCGCAAAACGGAGACCAGATTTAGATTTCTGCTAAAATTTCGAGTTAAATGGGTCACTTTGGTAAGTTTCTAGGGTGGAAAAAAGAAAGTTATTGGCTTGGTCACCGAATCGTCGATAAGTGGCTGTCCAGCTTCAAAGCGTCGGTTTTTTTAAAGATGATCTTTCAATTTAAAAAAAATGTTACAGGAATTTCGCAAAACGGAGACCAGATTTAGATTTCTGGTAAAATTTCGGGTTAAATGGGTCACTTTGGTAAGTTTCTAGGGTGCAAAAAGAAAAAGTTATTGGCTTGTCACCGAATCGTCGATAAGTTGGCTGTCCAGCTTCAAAGCGTCGGTTTTTTAAAGATGATCTTTCAATTTAAAAAAAAAGTTACCGGAATTTCGCAAATCGGAGACCAGATTTAGATTTCTGGTGAAATTTCGGGTTAAATGGGTCACTTTGGTAAGTTTCTAGGGCTGGAAAAAAAAAGTTATAGGCTTGGTCACCGAATCGTCGATAAAGTTGGCTGTCCAGCTTCAAAGCGTCGGTTTTTTTAAAGATGATCTTTCAATTTAAAAAAAAGTTACAGGAATTTCGCAAAACGGAGACCAGATTTAGATTTCTGCTAAAATTTCGGGTTAAATGGGTCACTTTGGTAAGTTTCTAAGGTGGAAAAAAAGTTATTGGCTTGGTCACCGAATCGTCGGTAAAGTGGCTGTCCAGCGTCAAAGCGTCGGTTTTTTAAAGATGATCTTTCAATTTAAAAAAATGTTACCGGAATTTCTTAAATCGGAGACCAGATTTAGATTTCTGGTAAAATTTCGGGTTAAATGGGTCACTTTGGTAAGTTTCTAGGGTGGAAAAAAAAGTTATAGGCTTGGTCACCGAATCGTCGATAAGTTGGCTCCAGCTTCAAAGCGTCGGGTTTTTTAAAGATGATCTTTCAATTTAAAAAAAAGTTACCGGAATTTCGCAAAACGGAGACCAGATTTAGATTTCTGCTAAAATTTCGGGTTAAATGGGTCACTTTGGTAAGTTTCTAGGGTGGAAAAAAAAGTTATAGGCTTGGTCACCGAATCGTCGATAAGTTGGCTGTCCAGCTTCAAAGCGTCGGTTTTTTTAAAGATGATCTTTCAATTTAAAAAAAAAAAGTTACAAAAATTTCGCAAAACGGAGACCAGATTTAGATTTCTGCTAAAATTTCGGGTTAAATGGGTCACTTTGGTAAGTTTCTAATTTAAAAAAAAGACCAGTTATTGGCTTGGTCACTGAATCGTCGGTAAAGTGGCTGTCCAGCGTCAAAGCGTCGGTTTTTTAAAAATGATCTTTCAATTTAAAAAGTTACAAAAATTTCGCAAAACGGAGACCAGATTTAGATTTCTGCTAAAATTTCGGGTTAAATGGGTCACTTTGGTAAGTTTCTTAAGGTTAAAAAAGTGATTGGCTTGGTCACCGAATCGTCGGTAAAGTGGCTGTCCAGCGTCAAAGCGTCGGTTTTTTTAAAGATGATCTTTCAATTTAAAAAAAAAGTTACAGGAATTTCAAAAGAACGGAGACCAGATTTAGATTTCTGGTAAAATTTCGAGTTAAATGGGTCACTTTGGTAAGTTTCTAGGGTGGAAAAAAGTTATAGGCTTGGTCACCGAATTGTCGATAAGTTGGCTGTCCAGCTTCAAAGCGTCGGTTTTAAAGATGATCTTTCAATTTAAAAAAAAAAAAGTTACAGGAATTTCGCAAAACGGAGACCAGATTTAGATTTCTGGTAAAATTTCGAGTTAAATGGGTCACTTTGGTAAGTTTCTAGGGTGGAAAAAAAAAAGTTATTGGCTTGGTCACCCAATCGTCGATAAGTTGGCTGCCCAGCTTCAAAGCGTCGGTTTTTTTAAAGATGATCTTTCAATTTAAAAAAAGTTACCGGAATTTCGCAAATGGGAGACCAGATTTAGATTTCTGCTAAAATTTCGGGTTAAATGGGTCACTTTGGTAAGTTTCTAGGCTAAAAAAAAGTGATTGGCTTGGTCACCGAATCGTCGGTAAAGTGGCTGTCCAGCGTCAAAGCGTCGGTTTTTTAAAAATGATCTTTCAATTTAAAAAAAATTTACAGGAATTTCGCAAAACGGAGACCAGATTTAGATTTCTGGTAAAATTTCGAGTTAAATGGGTCACTTTGGTAAGTTTCTAGGGTGGAAAAAAAAGTTATTGGCTTAGTCACCGAATCGTCGATAAGTTGGCTGTCCAGGTTCAAAGCGTCGGTTTTTTAAAGATGAACTTTCAATTTAAAAAAAAAAAAGTTACAGGAATTTCTTTCGGAGACCAGATTTAGATTTCTGGAAAAATTTCGAGTTAAATGGGTCACCTTGGTAAGTTTCTAGGGTGGAAAAAAAAAGTTATTGGCTTGGTCACCCAATCGTCGATAAGTTGGCTCAGCTTCAAAGCGTCGGGTTTTTTAAAGATGATCTTTCAATTTAAAAAAGTTACCGGAATTTCACAAATCGGAGACCAGATTTAGATTTCTGGTGAAATTTCGGGTTAAATGGTTCACCTTGGTAAGTTTCTAGGGTGGAAAAAGAAAGTTATAGGCTTGATCATCGAATCGTCGATAAGTTGGCTGTCCAGCTTCAAAGCGTCGGTTTTTTTAAAGATGATCTTTCAATTTAAAAAAAATGTTACAGGAATTTCGCAAACGGAGACCAGATTTAGATTTCTGCTAAAATTTCGGGTTAAATGGGTCACTTTGGTAAGTTTCTAGGCTAAAAAAAAAAATTATTGGCTTGGTCACCGAATCGTCGATAAAGTGGCTGTCCAGCGTCAAAGCGTCGGTTTTTTAAAGATGAACTTTCAATTTTAAAAATAATGTTACCGGAATTTCGCAAATCGGAGAACAGATTTAGATTTCTGGTAAAATTTCGGGTTAAATGGGTCACTTTGGTAAGTTTCTAGGGTGGAAAAAAAAAGTTATTGGCTTGGTCACCGAATCGTCGATAAGTTGGCTGTCCAGCTTCAAAGCGTCGGTTTTTTTAAAGATGATCTTTCAATTTAAAAAAAAAGTTACAGGAATTTCGCAAAACGGAGACCAGATTTAGATTTCTGCTAAAATTTCGGGTTAAATGGGTCACTTTGGTAAGTTTCTAATTCTAAAAAGTTATATGGCTTGGTCACCGAATCGTCGATAAAGTGGCTGTCCAGCGTCAAAGCGTCGGTTTTTTTAAAGAAGATCTTTCAATTTAAAAAAAAAAAAGTTACAGAAATTTCGCAAAACGGAGACCAGATTTAGATTTCTGCTAAAATTTCGGGTTAAATGGGTCACTTTGGTAAGTTTCTAAGGTTAAAAAAAAGTTATTGGCTTGGTCACCGAATCGTCGGTAAAGTGGCTGTCCAGCGTCAAAGCGTCGGTTTTTTTAAAATGATCTTTCAATTTAAAAAAAAGTTACCGAATTTCTTAAAACGGAGACCAGATTTAGATTTCTGCTAAAATTTCGGGTTAAATGGGTCACTTTGGTAAGTTTCTAGGTGGAAAAAGATCTTTCAAGTTATAGGCTTGGTCACCGAATCGTCGATAAGTTGGCTGTCCAGCTTCAAAGCGTCGGTTTTTTAAAGATGATCTTTCAATTTAAAAAAAAAAAAGTTACAGGAATTTCGCAAAACGGAGACCAGATTTAGATTTCTGGTAAAATTTCGGGTTAAATGGGTCACTTTGGTAAGTTTCTAGGGTGGAAAAAAAAGTTATAGGCTTGGTCACCGAATCGTCGATAAGTTGGCTGTCCAGCTTCAAAGCGTCGGTTTTTTAAAGATGATCTTTCAATTTAAAAAAAAGTTACCGAATTTCGCAAAACGGAGACCAGATTTAGATTTCTGGTAAAATTTCGAGTTAAATGAGTCACTTTGGTAAGTTTCTGGGTGGAAAAAAAAGTTATTGGCTTGGTCACCCAATCGTCGATAAGTTGGCTGTCCAGCTTCAAAGCGTCGGTTTTTTTTAAGATGATCTTTCAATTTAAAAAAAAATGTTACCGGAATTTCGCGAAACGGAGACCAGATTTAGATTTCTGGAAAATTTCGGGTTAAATGGGTCACTTTGGTAAGTTTCTAGAGGGTGGAAAAAAGTTATTGGCTTGGTCACCGAATCGTCGGTAAAGTTGGCTGTCCAGCGTCAAAGCGTCGGTTTTTAAAGATGAACTTTCAATTTAAAAAAAAAAAAAGTTACAGGAATTTCGCAAAACGGAGACCAGATTTAGATTTCTGGTAAAATTTCGAGTTAAATGGGTCACTTTGGTAAGTTTCTAGGGTGGAAAAAAAAAGTTATTGGCTTGGTCACCGAATCGTCGATAAGTTGGCTGTCCAGCTTCAAAGCGTCGGTTTTTTAAAGATGATCTTTCAATTTAAAAAAAAGTTACCGGAATTTCGCAAAACGGAGACCAGATTTAGATTTCTGGTAAAATTTCGAGTTAAATGGGTCACTTTGGTAAGTTTCTAATTGGAAAAAAAAGTTATAGGCTTGGTCACAGAATCGTCGATAAGTTGGCTGTCCAGCTTCAAAGCGTCGGTTTTTTTAAAGATGATCTTTCAATTTAAAAAAGTTACAGGAATTTCGCAAAACGGAGACCAGATTTAGATTTCTGCTAAAATTTCGGGTTAAATGGTCACTTTGGTAAGTTTCTAAGGTTAAAAAAAGTTATTGGCTTGGTCACCGAATCGTCGGTAAAGTGGCTGTCCAGCGTCAAAGCGTCGGTTTTTTAAAAGATGATCTTTCAATTTAAAAAATTTACAGGAATTTCGCAAAACGGAGACCAGATTTAGATTTCTGGTAAAATTTCGGGTTAAATGGGTCACTTTGGTAAGTTTCTAGGGTGGAAAAAAAAAAAGTTATAGGCTTGGTCACCGAATCGTCGATAAGTTGGCTGTCCAGCTTCAAAGCGTCGGTTTTTTTAAAGATGATCTTTCAATTTAAAAAAAAGTTACAGGAATTTCGCAAAACGGAGACCAGATTTAGATTTCTGGTAAAATTTCGAGTTAAATGGGTCACTTTGGTAAGTTTCTAGGGTGGAAAAAAAAAGTTATTGGCTTGGTCACCCAATCGTCGATAAGTTGGCTGTCAGCTTCAAAGCGTCGGGTTTTTTAAAGATGATCTTTCAATTTAAAAAAGTTACAGAAATTTCGCAAATGTGGAGACCAGATTTAGATTTCTGCTAAAATTTCGGGTTAAATGGGTCACTTTGGTAAGTTTCTAAGGCTAAAAAAGTGATTGGCTTGGTCACCGAATCGTCGGTAAAGTGGCTGTCCAGCGTCAAAGCGTCGGTTTTTTTAAAAATGATCTTTCAATTTAAAAAAAAGTTATTGGAATTTCGCAAAACGGAGACCAGATTTAGATTTCTGGTAAAATTTCGAGTTAAATGGGTCACTTTGGTAAGTTTCTAGGGTGAAAAAAAAAGTTATTGGCTTGGTCACCCAATCGTCGATAAAGTTGGCTCAGCTTCAAAGCGTCGGGTTTTTTAAAGATGATCTTTCAATTTAAAAAGTTACCGGAATTTCGCAAATCGGAGACCAGATTTAGATTTCTGGTAAAATTTCGAGTTAAATGAGTCACTTTGGTAAGTTTCTAGGGTGGAAAAAGAAAGTTATTGGCTTGGTCACCGAATCGTCGATAAGTTGGCTGTCCAGCTTCAAAGCGTCGGTTTTTAAAAGATGAACTTTCAATTTAAAAAAATGTTACAGGAATTTCGCAAAACGGAGACCAGATTTAGATTTCTGGTAAAATTTCGAATTAAATGGGTCACTTTGGTAAGTTTCTAGGGTGGAAAAAGTTATTGGCTTGGTCACCCAATCGTCGATAAGTTGGCTCAGCTTCAAAGCGTCGGGTTTTTTAAAGATGATCTTTCAATTTTAAAAATGTTACAGAAATTTCGCAAAACGGAGACCAGATTTAGATTTCTGGTAAAATTTCGAGTTAAATGGGTCACTTTGGTAAGTTTCTAGGGTGGAAAAAAAGTTATTGGCTTGGTCACCGAATCGTCGATAAAGTTGGCTCCAGCTTCAAAGCGTCGGTTTTTTTAAAGATGATCTTTCAATTTAAAAAAAAGTTACCGGAATTTCACAAATCGGAGACCAGATTTAGATTTCTGGTAAAATTTCGAGTTAAATGGGTCACTTTGGTAAGTTTCTAGGGTGGAAAAGAAAAGTTATTGGCTTGATCACCGAATCGTCGATAAGTTGGCTCAGCTTTAAAGCGTCGGTTTTTTTTTTTTAAAGATGATCTTTCAATTTAAAAAAAAAAGTTACAGGAATTTCGCAGAACGGAGACCAGATTTAGATTTCTGGTAAAATTTCGGGTTAAATGGGTCACTTTGGTAAGTTTCTAAGGCTAAAAAAAAGTTATTGGCTTGGTCACCGAATCGTCGGTAAAGTGGCTGTCAGCGTCAAAGCGTCGGTTTTTAAAAATGATCTTTCAATTTAAAAAAATGTTACAGGAATTTCGCAAAACGGAGACCAGATTTAGATTTCTGCTAAAATTTCGTGTTAAATGGTTCACTTTGGTAAGTTTCTAGGGTGGAAAAAAAACGTTATTGGCTTGGTCACCGAATCGTCGATAAGTTGGCTGTCCAGCTTCAAAGCGTCGGTTTTTTTAAAGATGAACTTTCAATTTAAAAAAATGTTACAGGAATTTCGCAAAACGGAGACCAGATTTAGATTTCTGGAAAAATTTCGAGTTAAATGGGTCACTTTGGTAAGTTTCTAGGGTGCAAAAAAAAAAGTTATTGGCTTGGTCACCCAATCGTCGATAAGTTGGCTCAGCTTTAAAGCGTCGGGTTTTTTAAAGATGATCTTTCAATTTTAAAAAAGGTTACCGAATTTCACAAATCGGAGACCAGATTTAGATTTCTGGTGAAATTTCGGGTTAAATGGTTCACCTTGGTAAGTTTCTAGGGTGGAAAAAGAAAGTTATAGGCTTGATCACCGAATCGTCGATAAGTTGGCTGTCCAGCTTCAAAGCGTCGGTTTTTAAAGATGATCTTTCAATTTAAAAAAAAAAAAAGTTACAGGAATTTCGCAAAACGGAGACCAGATTTAGATTTCTGCTAAAATTTCGGGTTAAATGGGTCACTTTGGTAAGTTTCTAAGGCTAAAAAAGTTATTGGCTTGGTCACCGAATCGTCGGTAAAGTGGCTGTCCAGCGTCAAAGCGTCGGTTTTAAAGATGAACTTTCAATTTTAAAAAAATGTTACAGGAATTTCGCAAAACGGAGACCAGATTTAGATTTCTGCAAAATTTCGTGTTAAATGGGTCACTTTGGTAAGTTTCTAGGGTGGAAAAAGTTATTGGCTTGGTCACCGAATCGTCGATAAGTTGGCTCAGCTTCAAAGCGTCGGGTTTTTAAAGATGATCTTTCAATTTAAAAATGTTACCGGAATTTCGCAAATCGGAGACCAGATTTAGATTTCTGCTAAAATTTCGGGTTAAATGGGTCACTTTGGTAAGTTTCTAGGGTGGAAAAAAAAAGTTATAGGCTTGGTCACCGAATCGTCAATAAGTTGGCTGTCCAGCTTCAAAGCGTCGGTTTTTTAAAGAAGATCTTTCAATTTAAAAAAAAAGTTACAGGAATTTCGCAAAAACGGAGACCAGATTTAGATTTCTGCTAAAATTTCGGGTTAAATGGGTCACTTTGGTAAGTTTCTAAAAAAAAAGTTAATGGCTTGGTCACTGAATCGTCGGTAAAGTGGCTGTCCAGCGTCAAAGCGTCGGTTTTTAAAAATGATCTTTCAATTTAAAAAAGTTACAGAAATTTCGCAGAACGGAGACCAGATTTAGATTTCTGCTAAAATTTCGGGTTAAATGGGTCACTTTGGTAAGTTTCTTAATTTAAAAAAAGTGATTGGCTTGGTCACCGAATCGTCGGTAAAGTGGCTGTCCAGCGTCAAAGCGTCGGTTTTTAAAGATGATCTTTCAATTTAAAAAAAAGTTACCGGAATTTCTTAAATCGGAGACCAGATTTAGATTTCTGGTAAAATTTCGGGTTAAATGGGTCACTTTGGTAAGTTTCTAGGTGGAAAAAGAAAGTTATAGGCTTGGTCACCGAATTGTCGATAAGTTGGCTGTCCAGCTTCAAAGCGTCGGTTTTTTTAAAGATGATCTTTCAATTTAAAAAAAAAAGTTACAGGAATTTCGCAAAACGGAGACCAGATTTAGATTTCTGGTAAAATTTCGAGTTAAATGGGTCACTTTGGTAAGTTTCTAGGGTGGAAAAAAAAGTTATTGGCTTGGTCACCCAATCGTCGATAAGTTGGCTGTCCAGCTTCAAAGCGTCGGGTTTTTAAAAGATGATCTTTCAATTTAAAAAAAAAAAGTTACCGGAATTTCGCAAATCAGGAGACCAGATTTAGATTTCTGCTAAAATTTCGGGTTAAATGGGTCACTTTGGTAAGTTTCTGGGTGGAAAAAAAAGTTATTGGCTTGGTCACCGAATCGTCGATAAGTTGGCTGTCCAGCTTCAAAGCGTCGGTTTTAAAAATGATCTTTCAATTAAAAAAATGTTACAGGAATTTCGCAAAACAGAGACCAGATTTAGATTTCTGGAAAAATTTCGGGTTAAATGGGTCACTTTGGTAAGTTTCTAAGGCTAAAAAAAGTTATTGGCTTGGTCACCGAATCGTCGATAAAGTTGGCTGTCCAGCGTCAAAGCGTCGGTTTTTTTAAAGATGATCTTTCAATTTTAAAAAATGTTACAGAATTTCGCAAAACGGAGACCAGATTTAGATTTCTGGTAAAATTTCGAGTTAAATGGGTCACTTTGGTAAGTTTCTAGGGTGGAAAAAGAAAGTTATAGGCTTGGTCACCGAATCGTCGATAAGTTGGCTGTCCAGCTTCAAAGCGTCGGTTTTTTTAAAGATGAACTTTCAATTTAAAAAAATGTTACAGGAATTTCGCAAAACGGAGACCAGATTTAGATTTCTGGTAAAATTTCGAGTTAAATGGGTCACTTTGGTAAGTTTCTAATTCTAAAAAAAGTTAATGGCTTGGTCACCGAATCGTCGATAAAGTGGCTGTCCAGCTTCAAAGCGTCGGTTTTTTAAAAATGATCTTTCAATTTAAAAAAGTTACAGAAATTTCAAAACGGAGACCAGATTTAGATTTCTGCTAAAATTCAAATGGGTCACTTTGGTAAGTTTCTAAGGTTAAAAAAAAGTGATTGGCTTGGTCACTGAATCGTCGGTAAAGTGGCTGTCCAGCGTCAATCGGTTTTTTTAAAGATGATCTTTCAATTTAAAAAAAAAAAAAGTTACCGGAATTTCTTAAATCGGAGACCAGATTTAGATTTCTGGTAAAATTTCGGGTTAAATGGGTCACTTTGGTAAGTTTCTAGGGTGGAAAAAGAAAGTTATAGGCTTGGTCACCGAATCGTCGATAAGTTGGCTGTCCAGCTTCAAAGCGTCGGTTTTTTAAAGATGAACTTTCAATTTAAAAAAAAAATTTACAGGAATTTCTTAAAACGGAACCAGATTTAGATTTCTGGTAAAATTTCGAGGTTAAATGGGTCACTTTGGTAAGTTTCTAGGGTGGAAAAAAAAAGTTATTGGCTTGGTCACCGAATCGTCGATAAGTTGGCTGTCCAGCGTCAAAGCGTCGGTTTTTAAAGATGATCTTTCAATTTTAAAAAATTGTTACAGAATTTCTTAAATGATCGGAGACCAGATTTAGATTTCTGGTAAAATTTCGGGTTAAATGGGTCACTTTGGTAAGTTTCTAGGGTGGAAAAAGAAAGTTATTGGCTTGGTCACCGAATCGTCGATAAGTTGGCTCAGCTTCAAAGCGTCGGTTTTTTTAAAGATGATCTTTCATTTTTAAAAATGTTATAGGAATTTCGCAAAACGGAGACCAGATTTAGATTTCTGCTAAAATTTCGGGTTAAGTGGGTCACTTTGGTAAGTTTCTAGGGTGGAAAAAAAAAAGTTATTGGCTTGGTCACCGAATCGTCGATAAGTTGGCTGTCCAGCTTCAAAGCGTCAGTTTTTTTAAAGATGATCTTTCAATTTAAAAAAAAGTTACTGGAATTTTGCAAATCGGAGACCAGATTTAGATTTCTGCTAAAATTTCGGGTTAAATGGTTCACTTTGGTAAGTTTCTAGGGTGGAAAAAGAAAGTTATAGGCTTGGTCACCGAATCGTCGATAAGTTGGCTGTCCAGCTTCAAAGCGTCGGTTTTTTAAAATGATCTTTCAATTTAAAAAAGTTACAGGAATTTCGCAAAACGGAGACCAGATTTAGATTTCTGCTAAAATTTCGGGTTAAATGGGTCACTTTGGTAAGTTTCTTAAGGTTAAAAAAGTGATTGGCTTGGTCACCCAATCGTCGGTAAAGTGGCTGTCCAGCGTCAAAGCGTCGGTTTTTTAAAGATGATCTTTCAATTTAAAAAAAAATATTACCGGAATTTCTTAAATCGGAGACCAGATTTAGATTTCTGGTAAAATTTCGTGTTAAATGGTTCACTTTGGTAAAGTTTCTAGGGTGGAAAAAAAAAGTTATTGGCTTGGTCACCGAATCGTCGATAAGTTGGCTGTCCAGCTTCAAAGCGTCGGTTTTTTTAAAGATGATCTTTCAATTTAAAAAAAAGTTACAGGAATTTCTAAACGGAGACCAGATTTAGATTTCTGGTAAAATTTCGGGTTAAATGGATCACTTTGGTAAGTTTCTAGGGTGGAAAAAAAAAGTTATTGGCTTGATCACCGAATCGTCGATAAGTTGGCTGTCCAGCGTCAAAGCGTCGGTTTTTTTAAAAATGATCTTTCAATTTAAAAAAACAGTTACAGGAATTTCGCAGAACGGAGACCAGATTTAGATTTCTGCTAAAATTTCGGGTTAAATGGGTCACTTTGGTAAGTTTCTAAGGCTAAAAAAAATTATTGGCTTGGTCACCGAATCGTCGGTAAAGTGGCTGTCCAGCGTCAAAGCGTCGGTTTTTTTAAAGATGAACTTTCAATTTTAAAAAAATGTTACAGGAATTTCGCAAAACGGAGACCAGATTTAGATTTCTGGTAAAATTTCGAGTTAAATGGGTCACTTTGGTAAGTTTCTAGGGTGGAAAAAAAAGTTATTGGCTTGGTCACCCAATCGTCGATAAGTTGGCTGTCCAGCTTCAAAGCGTCGAGGTTTTTAAAGATGATCTTTCAATTTAAAAAAGTTACAGAATTTCGCAAACGGAGACCAGATTTAGATTTCTGCTAAAATTTCGGGTTAAATGGGTCACTTTGGTAAGTTTCTAGGGTGGAAAAAGAAAGTTATAGGCTTGGTCACCGAATCGTCGATAAGTTGGCTGTCCAGCTTCAAAACGTCGGTTTTTAAAGATGATCTTTCAATTTAAAAAAAAGTTACAGGAATTTCGCAAAAACGGAGACCAGATTTAGATTTCTGGTAAAATTTCGGGTTAAATGGGTCACTTTGGTAAGTTTTAAGGCTAAAAAAAAGTGATTGGCTTGGTCACCGAATCGTCGGTAAAGTGGCTGTCCAGCGTCAAAGCGTCGGTTTTTTTAAAAATGATCTTTCAATTTAAAAAAAATGTTATAGGAATTTCGCAAAAACGGAGACCAGATTTAGATTTCTGGTAAAATTTCGAGTTAAATGGGTCACTTTGGTAAGTTTCTAGGGTGCAAAAAAAAGTTATTGGCTTGTTCACCCAATCGTCGATAAGTTGGCTCAGCTTCAAAGCGTCGGGTTTTTAAAGATGATCTTTCAATTTAAAAAAAAAGTTACCGGAATTTCACAAATCGGAGACCAGATTTAGATTTCTGGTGAAATTTCGGGTTAAATGGTTCACCTTGGTAAGTTTCTAGGGTGGAAAAAGAAAGTTATAGGCTTGATCACCGAATCGTCGATAAGTTGGCTGTCCAGCTTCAAAGCGTCGGTTTTTTAAAGATGATCTTTCAATTTAAAAAAAAAAGTTACAGGAATTTCGCAAAACGGAGACCAGATTTAGATTTCTGCTAAAATTTCGGGTTAAATGGGTCACTTTGGTAAGTTTCTAAGGCTAAAAAAGAAAAGTTATTGGCTTGGTCACCGAATCGTCGGTAAAGTGGCTGTCCAGCGTCAAAGCGTCGGTTTTTTAAAGATGAACTTTCAATTTAAAAAAAAATGTTACAGGAATTTCGCAAAACGGAGACCAGATTTAGATTTCTGGTAAAATTTCGAGTTAAATGGGTCACTTTGGTAAGTTTCTAGGGTGGAAAAAAAGTTATTGGCTTGGTCACCGAATCGTCGATAAGTTGGCTGTCAGCTTCAAAGCGTCGGTTTTTTTAAAGATGATCTTTCAATTTAAAAAAAAAGTTACAGGAATTTCGCAAACGGAGACCAGATTTAGATTTCTGCTAAAATTTCGGGTTAAATGGGTCACTTTGGTAAGTTTCTAAGGCTAAAAAAAAATGTGATTGGCTTGGTCACCGAATCGTCGGTAAAGTGGCTGTCCAGCGTCAAAGCGTCGGTTTTTTTAAAAATGATCTTTCAATTTAAAAAGTTATTGGAATTTCGCAAAACGGAGACCAGATTTAGATTTCTGGTAAAATTTTGAGTCAAATGGGTCACTTTGGTAAGTTTCTAGGGTGGAAAAAAAAAGTTATTGGCTTGGTCACCCAATCGTCGATAAGTTGGCTCAGCTTCAAAGCGTCGGTTTTTTAAAGATGATGTTTCAATTTAAAAAAGTTACCGAATTTTGCAAATCGGAGACCAGATTTAGATTTCTGGTAAAATTTCGAGTTAAATGAGTCACTTTGGTAAGTTTCTAGGGTGGAAAAAGAAAGTTATAGGCTTGGTCACCGAATCGTCGATAAGTTGGCTGTCCAGCTTCAAAGCGTCGGTTTTTTTAAAGATGAACTTTCAATTTAAAAAAAAAATGTTACAGGAATTTCAAAAACGGAGACCAGATTTAGATTTCTGGTAAAATTTCGAGTTAAATGGGTCACTTTGGTAAGTTTTTAGGGTGGAAAAAAAAAAGTTATTGGCTTGGTCACCCAATCGTCGATAAGTTGGCTGTCAGCTTCAAAGCGTCGGTTTTTTAAAGATGATCTTTCAATTTAAAAAATGTTGCAGGAATTTCGCAAAACGGAGACCAGATTTAGATTTCTGGTAAAATTTCGAGTTAAATGAGTCACTTTGGTAAGTTTCTAGGGTGGAAAAAGAAAGTTATAGGCTTGGTCACCGAATCGTCGATAAGTTGGCTGTCCAGCTTCAAAGCGTCGGTTTTTTTTTTAAAGATGATCTTTCAATTTAAAAAAATTTAAAAAAGTTACAGAAATTTCGCAGAACGGAGACCAGATTTAGATTTCTGCTAAAATTTCGGGTTAAATGGGTCACTTTGGTAAGTTTCTAAGGCTAAAAAAGTGATTGGCTTGGTCACCGAATCGTCGGTAAAGTGGCTGTCCAGCGTCAAAGCGTCGGTTTTTTTTTAAAAATGATCTTTCAATTTAAAAAAAGTTATAAGAATTTCGCAAAACGGAGACCAGATTTAGATTTCTGCTAAAATTTCGAGTTAAATGAGTCACTTTGGTAAGTTTCTAGGGTGGAAAAAGAAAGTTATAGGCTTGGTCACCGAATCGTCTATAAGTTGGCTGTCCAGCTTCAAAGCGTCGAGTTTTTTTAAAGATGATCTTTCAATTTAAAAAAAAAAGTTACAGAAATTTCGCAGAACGGAGACCAGATTTAGATTTCTGCTAAAATTTCGGGTTAAATGGGTCACTTTGGTAAGTTTCTAGGGTGGAAAAAAGAAAGTTATAGGCTTGGTCACCGAATCGTCGATAAGTTGGCTGTCCAGCTTCAAAGCGTCGGTTTTTTTAAAGATGATCTTTCAATTTAAAAAAAAAGTTACAGGAATTTCGCAAACAGAGACCAGATTTAGATTTCTGGTAAAATTTCGAGTTAAATGAGTCACTTTGGTAAGTTTCTAGGGTGGAAAAAAAGTTATAGGCTTGATCACCGAATCGTAGATAAGTTGGCTGTCCAGCTTCAAAGCGTCGGTTTTTTTAAAGATGATCTTTCAATTTAAAAAAAAAGTTACAGAAATTTCGCAAATCGGAGACCAGATTTAGATTTCTGTTAAAATTTCGGGTTAAATGGGTCACTTTGGTAAGTTTTTAAGGCTAAAAAAGTGATTGACTTGGTCACCGAATCGTCGGTAAAGTGGCTGTCCAGCGTCAAAGCGTCGGTTTTTTTAAAAATGATCTTTCAATTTAAAAATTAGTTACAGGAATTTCTTAAAACGGAGACCAGATTTAGATTTCTGGTAAAATTTCGAGTTAAATGAGTCACTTTGGTAAGTTTCTAGGGTGCAAAAAAAAAGTTATTGGCTTGTTCACCCAATCGTCGATAAGTTGGCTCAGCTTCAAAGCGTAGGGTTTTTTAAAGATGATCTTTCAATTTAAAAAAGTTACCGGAATTTCACAAATCGGAGACCAGATTTAGATTTCTGGTGAAATTTCGGGTTAAATGGTTCACCTTGGTAAGTTTCTAGGGTGGAAAAAGAAAGTTATAGGCTTGATCACCGAATCGTCGATAAGTTGGCTGTCCAGCTTCAAAGCGTCGGTTTTTTTAAGGATGATCTTTCAATTTAAAAAAAAATTACAGGAATTTCGCTGAACGGAGACCAGATTTAGATTTCTGCTAAAATTTCGAGTTAAATGGGTCACTTTGGTAAGTTTCTAAGGCTAAAAAAAAGAAAGTTATTGGCTTGGTCACCGAATCGTCGGTATAAGTGGCTGTCCAGCGTCAAAGCGTCGGTTTTTTAAAGATGAACTTTCAATTTAAAAAAAAAAATGTTACAGGAATTTCGCAAAAACGGAGACCAGATTTAGATTTCTGGTAAAATTTCGAGTTAAATGGGTCACTTTGGTGGTAAGTTTCTAGGTGGAAAAAAAAAAAAGGGTGTTATTGGCTTGGTCACCCAATCGTCGATAAGTTGGCTCAGCTTCAAAGCGTCGGGTTTTTTAAAGATGATCTTTCAATTTAAAAGTTACCGAATTTCGCAAATCGGAGACCAGATTTAGATTTCTGCTAAAATTTCGGGTTAAATGGGTCACTTTGGTAAGTTTCTAAGGCTAAAAAAAAATTTGGCTTGGTCACCGAATCGTCGGTAAAGTGGCTGTCCAGCGTCAAAGCGTCGGTTTTTTAAAAATGATCTTTCAATTTAAAAAAAAAAAAAGTTATTGAATTTCTCGCAAAACGGAGACCAGATTTAGATTTCTGGTAAAATTTTGAGTCAAATGGGTCACTTTGGTAAGTTTCTAGGTGGAAAAAAGTTATTGGCTTGGTCACCCAATCGTCGATAAGTTGGCTCAGCTTCAAAGCGTCGGGTTTTTAAAGATGATGTTTCAATTTAAAAAAAAAAACTTACCGGAATTTCGCAAAACGGAGACCAGATTTAGATTTCTGGTAAAATTTCGAGTTAAATGAGTCACTTTGGTA
>BMAU01009614.1:0-118566 GCA_019973935.1 Trichonephila clavipes | reverse complement strand
TTACTTTTCAAGATGGTGACCGATTTAACGGCTGTTCAGTGATTTATTCTCAGTTTGGTTTGGCAATTCATCATGAATAGAGAACAACGCTTTCAAATTGTAGCAATTTTATTTCGAATATAATGGTCGATTTTCATAAGCGAATTTTGTTTAGCGATGAAGCTCACTTCTGGTTGGGACTAGCTGCAGTCAACAAACAAAACACCGCATTTACAGTGAAGCTAATCCACAAGTGTATGTCAGGCACCATGGCACATCCAAGAAAAACCTGGCTATTTGGTGTGCTTTATGGGCTGAGTGGAATCCTTCTTCAAAAACAATGAAGAACAACGTTACGATCAATGTTGATGGATATGGGGGAGCCATGATTTACTAACTTTTTCATTCCTGGATTGAACAATCATGATGTCCAGGAGCTGTGGTTCCAACAAGACGGCGCAACATGTCCACAGGCTCGTGCCACAATCAATTTATTGAAGACACGTTTGGTGACCGCCCCTAATTTCACGATTTGGACCTGTGAGATTATCCTCCGAAGATCTTGTGATTTAACACCGCTAGACTAATTTTGTGGGGGCTATGTAAGTCATTGGTCTATGCGGATGAAGCCACAAACGCTTGACCATTTGGAAGACAACACATTCGCCGTGTTATTGCCGTTATGCGGCCACAAATTTGGTTAAAGTCATCGAAAATTGGACGTCCATATTGGACTACATCGAGCCAACCATGCAGATCTATGCCAATCATATTTAAAATGTAATGCCCACAAGATTATCTTTCGAATAAAAATTCATGTCAATCCGAATAATACATCGTTGTTTTATTTGCAATTTAAAGTTCTATACACATAAAAAAACACCCTTTATAAAAAAAGGGTTTTTTTTTTAATTCACCATAAAATTTTGCTTGTTGAAATATTTTTTAAGTTTCATGAACGATGTGTATTTTTATATTTTTACTAGTTGTAGAAAAAGATAGGAATCTTAGAATAAAGTTTTAATTTATTAGGGGTACACGCAGATTTTGTCATTTGTATTTGTAATTTTTATCCTTTCTAAGGCAGGATTAAAATCAAACATTTTGAAGAGGAAAATCTATGTACATTAAAATGATGGAAGCAGAGTTGAGTTCACATTAGTGAGAGGGGGTAATGGCATGAAGAGATAGCAATTTATTAAACCAAACTTTTTAATTTTACGTACTACTCTTTAAGATGTTAGCTAATGGGAGAGAAAAAAAAACCTTTGAAAATAATGTAACACATTCCTTGTTTCTCTTCAAATGAAGCTCCCTCTCAGGGGGTCTGCACCTCTTTAGTGTGAGTGTGAGCTACTGCTCCCGCCGAGGTACCCTAGTGATATTTCCCTTTCCCTAAGGTTTACTGTCTTTGGTAGACACGGGCTTCACGAACCCGGGGAACCCTAGTGATCCTTCTCTATTTTCGGCCCTCTTTCTTGCCATTCAAATTTCCCTTTTCGTCTTTTTCACGTCCAGACCACAGACCTACATTAAACAACTTCTTTTAACATGTGTTTGGCGCAGCTTGGCCAAAGTGGCCCTTGCGCCATTAAAACTCACAATCATCATCATCACCTCATCAAATGAAGTTGTATTGGATCCGAATATCTGTAGAATGTTTAATAATAATGATCATAAGCACTGCTAGTCAAACAAGAATACATATAAGCCGATATTCCTCAAAATATTTATTTAGATTTTGCTATCAATATTCTCAAGAGCTATTTTCACCTTATTCTTTTTAATAGTAAAAACTATTTGGACGAGAATCAATATTACTTCTTCGAAAGATGTTCTAAGAAATAAAATAACCATTGAAAAGAAGTTTTTACTTTTAAATATAATTATAGTTGAAAAACGTGAAAAAGCCTCTAATAAAAATCTTCTTGGCTTTCAAATTTAATGGCTCATAATAACAATAAGAACATAACTGCACACAAATTAGAAAATAATGAGAAAACAGAAATATACCGAAAAAGGTACACTTATTTCTTTTACATATTTAAGAAAATACGTTTTTCTACAATTTTTATCGATTTATTTATGTAATATTCCGTGTATATAAACAAATTTTAAAAGATAAATCTAGTTTTATTGAATAAATTGTAGCCTCAGAATGCCCTGATGATCAACAGTTGATCCAGTCAGGTCATTACTTTTACGATTTGTACTTAGTAATAGGCTTCTAGGGTGTGATGATAAAAGCCAAGTAATAGTAAACTGGTAATTTTTGTATTGCATGTTGTTTGAAATATCAGTTTTCATTCTTGTAATTTGATTGTTACCGGATATAACAGGATCCAATTTTTTATTGATTTACACTAATGTGAATTAATTTCTACTTAACCAACAGAAGACGGAAATTTTGTCTTTGGAGATATTCTTTTGTGATGATATCCGTTTTGAAACTGTTTTTCTTTATATGTGATTAATTCTTTTTGTCATGGAAAAAATGATGGTACTTAATTATTGACCCGTTTTCGCTCCAACTCGTCATAAATTTCTTATATTCTCCTGTTCTGATCACGCAGTTAACACAATCGACCAAGTGACTCATAATGTTATGTGTGTGAACAATTGAAAATTCAATAATTCATCGGGTAATGTGGTGAACGTTGACACATAACTTAAAATGACATGGGGTTTTGCTGAAACTAAAAAAGTGCAAAAAATGATGACAGATGACGTTTTTATAAAAATAATTTAACATTTCAATAGATTTTTATCAATTAACGATGTTCTTTTTAATAAATGTTCAACATTTCAATCGTCATTCCTCAACAATACCTGTATTCATGGGACAATGTTGAGAGGCAGCACTTGATAATATATCTGTAGGTATGGTGAGAAATTGTCATCGGATGTTGACTCTTGGCACTCCTAAGAAAATTGGATAATCGCGGTAAGCTAGTGACTTCAGATAACCGTACTAGCAATTATCACATGGATTGACTAAGGAACTGGGAAGATAAGCATGGCGAAGTGATGGCGTAGCACATGTGATTCCCACCACTCGATGGGTGCAGGAGATTTTTTGTACCCTTGTAACGGCGTGAGTGAGTAAGTACGTCTCACGGAAATGGTTTATTATCTCGTTCTTTGAAGCAAAATAAGAGGTTTATTGACGAAGAACCTCTTAGAATTTCTGAAAAGGGATAATCTGGGAGGTATGCATTTAAAATACTGAAAAAAACAGCTTTCTGTGACATGAGTCAATAATACTGAGTATATTTGATTATTTCACAGATTGCACTTTCATAAATGGTAACAAGAATAGTTAATATTTCGTTTCAACACATCAAAATTAATTCTACTCATTATTATCATTTAATTTTCAGCGAGTAAACATTGTAAAAAGGCAAACAAAGGAAAATAGCAAGTATAGAGCTTTATTATAGGATTTGTCTAAATAAATGTAAATTTACGAGTATTCGTACCTAGACTGTACCATGGCGAATAAATAAGATTTAAAGCTATAAAGAACAATTGAGTGTCGATGTATATAACAGTCACCATTTAAAACTCCCACTTTTCGTTATCAGAAAGAAGTTTCAAAAAGTTTTTGTTCAAACTTTTGGGGCAGTATTTGTCTAATTAATTGATTTATTGGTTATGCTTGATTGTTTGAAGGCCACAATGTCCAGTGGTTATGTTCCCTTACTTGGTGTGGCCACGCAGCCTAGTGGTTATGTTCATGTACTGGCCGCACACTAGGTTTATATATAGCAACTAGACTACTTGACCACTCCCAAGTAGGTCGACATAACCACTAAGCTACGTGGTCTCCTGGGCACATCAACATAACCACTATTGTACACCCCCTCCTTAAATACGTGAATATAACCACTAGGCCTATCGGTCTCCCAAGTACTCGCAACATAGCCACTAGGCTATCGTGTCCACCCCAAGTACCAGAACATAACCACTAGGCCAAATGGCTTCTCCAAGTACATCAAACTGATCATTAAGCTATAGCAGCCACCTCAAGTACTGCAACATAATTACAAAGATATCGTGTTCACCCCAAGAACCTAAACATGACCATTAAGCAAACGCTGCCACTCCAGGAACTTGAATATAACCGCGTGGATACCACAAGTCGCTACGTGACCACTCCAAATGCATCAACACAGCTACTAGGTTATGGGCCACCCCAATGTACGTGAGCATAACCTCCTAAACTATAGAACCCCCTCCCCCCCTGAAGGACGCTACGATAATGACTAGTCTATGCGGCATTCCCAATTACCTGAATAAAACCACTATTCTACTTGGCCTCCCCAAGTAACTGAACTTAACTAACGCCATTCAAAACTACGTCAACATAACCCCTGTGCAATACGACCCGACGAGGTACGGAACTTAACCACTAAGGTACAGCACCCCCACCACACACGGACACACTACGCGGCCTCCTTAAGTACTGAAACACAACCATTAAGCTATCGTGGCCAAATCTCCAGTACCTAAACATAACCACTAGGCTACGTGGCCTCTCCAAGCACGTGGGCATAACCGCCAGCCGCACGCGGCCAGCCCAATTACGTCACCATAACCACTAGGCTACGCAGCTACCCTGTAGGTATATAACCACGCCCCCCAACAAAGTTTCCACTGTTGCCTCCCCCTAAAATACGTCAACATAACAACTGGACTACGTATTTGCCTTGTCATGATCCGAGCCCAGTACCATCAAGCCATAGCACCCCCACAAGTAGGCATGAACATAACCACAAAGCTACTCAATCTGTCGAGAGCTTAAACGTCCAGTCAACGCGGCCTCACAAGTGGTGCAACATAAATAGTTAGGCAACGGGACCACCCGACGTACGTGAACTTAACCACGTCACTTGACCAAACACAGTTCAAAATTACGCGGCTTCTTCAAGTACTGAAACAAAACCACCTCGTGGCTAGCATAAACAGGCTGTGGCCTCTCCACAGTAAACATTCAATCAATCAATCAATCACACAATCAAACTAGGCCAAGTACGAGAAGGTGCCAACATTTCCACTGAGCTGCCTCCCACGCAAATACGTCGACCGTGGCTTGCCTTGTCACGAGTTCGAGCCCAGTACCACTAAAGACGTCTGTCGTGTAGGGCAGCGGATAAAAATCTGTCGAGAGCTGAAACGTCCCTCCCATTGCGGTGTATGAACATAACTGCCAGCTCAGGTGTCGTCCACGTCACGACCAGGTCCTTCTCAAGTCAACATAATCACTAAGCTATCGAGCCACCTAACATAAACATAATCAATAGGCTACTCGGCCTCCCGTAATACGAAAAGTTAAAGTAACCATTAAGCTATCGCGGTAACTCAAGTACGTCAACAAAAAATACTATATATTACAAAAGTAAATATGGGTTTTGGATAACATGAATGGTATTTGTACAATATACTCTTTTTATAAATGCTTATTGAAAATTCCTAAAATTGTATAAATTTGAGCTCAATTATTTTTAAAAATAAGTATTGCTTAGACAAAAATGCATATAAATCTTTACATGTATTAGCAATTGTTAAAATCTATTAGCAATTGGTAAAATAAAAAAAAATCAAAGCATTTTTAGGCTCAACGGAAAAAAAAAACTTTAGTATTTTAAATGAAGACAACCTAGAGTTTTTCTAACTTTCTGGATGGGGAGTTTAAGTTTTTGCCAGAGAGATGTGAATAAAATTGTACGTAAAGCTACCACAAATCTGCGCTTCTCAAGTTTAGATTTTTTCAAATTTTGAGGTGTTATAGAAGGAGTATAAAAAAATAATTTATAGGCTAAAAAAATTAAATTTGATTTTTGACCGATTTTTATCTACTGAATCGTACTGCGTCCCCTTAAAGTGGCCTGCCTATTGGTTAAGTACTTGTAGGCCACAATAGCTTAGTGGTTATGTTCAGGTACTTGCTTAATGGTTATTGTCGCGTAATTAAAGTGGTGGCTAGGTAACCTAGTGGTTATGTTCAAGTACTTGAGATGGCCCCGATAGCTTAGTGGTTATGTTGCCGTACTTAAGAAGACATGGTACGATTCTCCGGAGGCCGTATAGCGTAGTAGGTACTTGGGGTTTCTGCGATAGCTTATTGGTTATGTTCACAGATTTGGGGTGAATGTGTAGCCTAGTGGTTACATGCAAGCACTGCCGGTGGCCGCGTAGCCTACAGGCTATGCTCACGTACTTGGGGTGATCGCCGTAGCCTAGTGGTCAAGATAACGGTTTCTGGCTGGCATGCCATGAGTTCGCGCCTAGTACCGCTGAAAACCCCCGTGTAGGGGGCGATGCACGTTAAATCTTTCGAGAGCTCAAATGTCCATCCATTGGCAAGTGTGGCACTTAGTAGAGTGTAGTGTCAGCTCAGGTGTCGACCTCGTCACTTGATCAAAGTTTAAAGTTAGGAGGTCCATCATCAATAGCTTTCTTGCTACTTTGTAGTGTGACGTAAATAAACTCTTTTATGTTTTATTCCAGTCAATGAAACTTTGAATAGAAGAAAAATAAGCAGGTAGAAAACGTTCAACACAAACAGTTAAAAAGGTCTCTTTAATGGTGCTCCTATTCTACTTCAGACATCATCGGATGCGAAAACAGGAATTTCACGCAAGCTACTTTTAAGAGAGATGAATAGCAAATAACAAAAGAGCAATCATTTTCCTCTCTGTACTTCGTCTGCTTCAGATTCAAGAAAAGTTGAAAAGCACCATAACATTTCGAACTAAATAGTTACAGTTCTTTAATGGAGCACTTTACATAGTTAACGAATTTCAAGAAAGTAAAAGGTTAAAAATTCAGTACATAATAAAAGTGTATTTAGAATGTTACATGCAGACAGATTCTTTATTTGGTGTTATATTTACAGAGATAGATATTTATAGATTGAATCTTAGTTGAATCAATATAAAGTTCAACCTAATACGTAAGATGATAAGAATTTTTATTATATGAAGGTTATGATAGATTTAACTTTAAAAATTTAAAGTTTTTAAAAAACAAATATTATTTCTAAGATCCAAACTTTTCATTTAGTAGACACTATAGTGCAAATGCCATGGTCCGAAATAAATATTTCGATCTTTCTTGCGAATTGAGGATTCGGATTCTGGTAAATTTTGAAAAAATATTTGGAGAAGAGCTAATGCGCGTCAAATGTGTGAAGACTCAAAGAATAAGTTTGGCGTACTATAGAAAATTATATTCGAGATAAAGCGTCATCATTATCGCATGATTTTGATTAAAAATTTTAAAATGGATGTAAATAGCATTTATTTATTTTTGTAAGAGCCACGATGATTCAAAAGCATTCAAATTATTTCTGAAACATGCACCATACATGCATGTTTGCAAGTATTCTTCTTTCATGACGATATGAAATTTTGGAAATGTAAACAGGTTACTTTATGTTTAGGTAAAATTATTTATACATTATGAAGTGAATTTTCAAATTTGTACCAATTTATAAAGTATATTTTTGTTTTGAATTAAATTTCATGAGTGCTACTTTTAAGCCAATCATATTTTAAAAATTTTTTGCAAAAACCCGGCAATAAATTATTTTTACTTAAAGCTCGATTTAAACTTCGATCAAATTATTTAGTAAGTAAATCTATCGGCGTTTTTTTAGTACTTGTTTGAATAAAAATTAAACACCCTTAAAATGGATGTACATATATTGCGCTTTGCCTGTAAAGAGTGCAGAAAGAACTTTTTCTCATCTTTTTACATTAAAAAGGTATTTACGTACTCAAAAGAATGAGAAATCTTTTATTTGTGAAATCTACAACAAGGCCTTCTCCCGAGAAGATCATTTAAAATGTCATCTAAATATACACAGCAATGAAAAATGTTACATTTGTGATACAAGAAAAAAAAAAAATCTTTTTTCAAAGTATTTTAATAACACATTTGCGTATTCATACTAACAAAAAACCTATGTTTGTGACACATGCAACAAGGCTTTTCTGATAAAATGAAATAAAAGCATTTGCGTATTCATACCGTAAAAACCGTAATGTTTGTGATACTTGTAAAATGGCTTTCACTCATACTAGTTTGAAAAACGCATCTGCGTTTTCATACCAAAGAAAATCCTTATGTATGGGATATTTGCAATAAAGCTTTTTCTGTTAGTAGTTTTTTTTTTTAAAATGCATTTGAGTATTCATACCAAGAACGAATCTTTTATATGTGATACTTGAAACGCATCTTTTTCTGCTTATAGTTCTTTTAAAAGGCATTTGCGTATTCATACCAAGGAAAACCTTATTTATGTGATATTTACAACAAAGCCTTTTCCGTTAATATTTCTTTTTAAAATGCATTTGCGTAATCATACCAAGGAAAAACCTTATTTATGTGATATTTACAAGAAAGCCTTTTCTGTTAATATTTCTTTTTAAATGGCATTTGCTTATTCATACCAAGAAAAACAGCATGTTTGTGATATTTGTACCCGTGCTTTCTCTTGTCGTGGTAATTTAAATAGATATTTGCGTTGATATAAGCACTAGAATCCTTTTTTTTCTCACACATTCTCTCTAAGGGATGATTTCATAACTCAATTTTTGTGTATTCGAGATAAGAAAGATTAGTCAAATGTGTGATACTGTAAAATGTGTTATTTAATTTGAAAACTTTCACGAACATTAAATAATTTAAAAGATGTATACTTATAGTGTATATGTTACCAGCAAGGTATGAAATGAGGCATTGTATAGAATGCCTAGGCATTGTATAGAATGTCTAGGCATTGTATTAAATGACTAAAGCTGTTTAGGCAACGCATGAAATTAGATCATGTGTGTGTAATAAGGCTACTATACCAATGACGTACATTAAAAAAATACAAATGTTATTCTTACAAAATAATGAGAGTGCCATTAAAAATTATTCGCAATACGTAAAGGAAAAAAAAAAGTTAAAATTAAACAAAATTTATGTCTTTCTTTTTTGAGAAAACAAAATTTTCAAATAAAAATAAGAACTTTAAATTAATCCACTTATTGCAACATGGTAGGCTTGAATGGCATTTGAATTACATTTTTACGCAAAGATCATTCTTATTTTGCTACTTTGTTTTACACACATACATTTGATACACAGATGAGGAATTTTATGGTCAGGAATATCTTGATTCTAAGCAAGGTCTTAGCACAAAGTAAATTGTGATTTCACAATTGTTTTAAAATTCCTTCAGAAGACTTTCAGACTTGTTTTAAAATTCCTTCAGAAGTTTCAAGTTGATAGAAACCATTTTTCCCACTTGTTACAAGTGCGAATACGTTGGCATTCAGAAAAAATCCTAAATTTCACAAAATGCTTTTTTAAAAATAATTTTTCTGTTTTTTCTGTCAAGATCGCAAAGTGGATGAACAGTTCAATATCATAACGAGTAACGTTTTTGTATTTGGTTGAAAGTTCTTTCAGAATTCTATCATGTCCACCGTGTCCAATTGCCAAATGAGCTTCATGAAGTACTTAAAAATAACCCATAATCCGTGATATACAGTATCGAAGAGGTTCCAACCTTTTATCCCCATGGACCGGTCAACATTTGACAATTTTACCGCGGTCCGCTGAGGTTGGGACGTTGTTTATGTTTTTAATTGTTTTTATTCAATAAATTAATTACATTTAAACAGGCCTTCAGAATAAAATTAGTTTCTCCAAAAAATGAATATGAAGTGATTTTACATGAAATATAAACTAATCTCGATGGAAAAGTCAAACAAACACTAGAGAAATACACTCCAGTAAATAAAATAGAAATAATTTAATACTCCAAGAGTGGCACGATAGCATTAGATACACGCACCAGTAATTGAGAACCATTCTGTATAGTAATGACATCTTTTAACAGGTTACATGAATTTCTTTTTTTCACTAAACATACATCACATTATAGCTATTCAGCAACCATTAGTTTCTTTTTAGTAGTCATTTTGGATTTTTGTCCGTGTTATTAACTTCTTCGTAACTTTGTTCGTTGTATTTGAATAAAAAGCACATTTTTTTTTCAGCTTTTAACTCGAGTTTTGGCAGCTCGTCGTCGAATAGTTGTTTCATGCCTACAGACCAGGTTGTCGGCAACCTAAACTGTGGCGTGTCAAAAACTAATCTGCCTGTTATGATTCAACGTGCCGCACAGTAGGCATCATTTTTGAAACAATTCTATTCCCGCGATAATGTAAGTAGACTTAGAGAATAGAGTTATATTATGCAGATTTACAGCTTTATCACATTAATTTTGAATCAATTAAAAATATTTTTAACATAAAAATAAATAGCATAAAATATATTTCTTTCCTCAACAAAAAAATACTAAAAAAACCTCGAAATTGTGCATATATTACCTTTAAACATATTTATTAAAAATAAGAAATAAAGGGAGTTTTTTTGAGAGGTATAGAACTTTAAATTGCACAAAAACAACGATGTATTGACATGAATTTTTTTATTCGAAAGATAATTTTGTGGCATTACATTTTAAATATGATTTCTGGCATAGGACTGCCACGGCTGGCTCGGATGCAGTCCACCTGGACGTCATATTTAAGATGACTTTTCCAACATTCGTGGCCGTATATCGGCAATAAACGGTGAATGTTGTCTTCCAAATGGTCAAGCTATTATAGCTTATCCGCATAGACCAATGACTTTACATAGCGTGACAGAAAATAGTCTAGCGGTGTTAAATCACAAGATGTTGGAGGCCAATTCACAGGTCCAAAACGTGAAATTAGGGCGGTCACCAAACGTGTCTTTCAATAAATAGATTGTGGCACGAGCTGTGACATGTTGCGACGTCTTGTTGGAACCACAGCCCTGGACATCGTGATTGTTCAATTCAGAATGAAAAGTTAGTAATCATGGCTCTTTACCGATCACCATTGACTGTAACGTTGTGGCCTTCATCGTTTTTGAAGAAGGATTCCACCAGCCCATAAAAAAGCGCACCAAACAGTCAGTTTTTCTGAATGTAACGGTGTTTCTGACATACACACTTGTGGATTAGCTTACAATCCAAATGCGGCAGTTTTGTTTGTTGACGTAGCCATTCAACCAGAAGTGCGCTTCATCGCTAAACAAAATTCGCTTATGAAAAAATCGACCATTATTTTCGAAATAAAATTGCACAATTTGAAAGCGTTGTTCAGGCGTGAGTCTATTCATGATGAATTGCCAAACCATACTGAGAATAAATCACTTGACAGTTGTTAAATCGGTCGCCATCTTGGAAAGTAATGCCAACTTAAACTTCTATACCTGGAAAAAAAACACTCTGTATGTAACGTAAATATAAGTATTTCCCCCGATTACAGCTAAATAAAAATTTATAATGTGAACCTTAGTGCTGCTTCGCTCTACTTTCATATCGCAAAAAATGTCGTGAAATGTACGACTTTTATTATGACATGATTCTGGGCACTCAGTTGTTACATAATTTCTTTGCCGGCTCGTAATATTTTTCGTATGAGGAAAGATATTTTACTTAGATATGTAGAACTAAAAGCGGAAAAGCAGAATTTATATGCAATTTCCTTTCTTCAAACAATTAAATATCTCCAGCTATGTCATTCAATAATTTACAAAAAAGCTGTACATTTACCTTAAGAGTTATCTCTCAAATTTTTCATAATTCCTTAATTATCCAAATTCTGGAGGTGTTTGTCAAATAAGATCTACTGGCCAATTTATGAAGTTCATTGAAAAATTGACAAATTTGTTGAGTAGTGCTGAGTGCCACTGATAATTTTACCGTGTGCCATAGGTTGCCCTATATAGACCATGAGTACTTCTCCAACACTACAACTTGCTTCTCCATTTTCTTTCAGCACAGGAAAAAACCAATTTTTTGCTGAACAAGTTTAAGTAAAATTGAGTATTTTGACACTCGAACAAACCACGATGTGCAATTGACAATTCAGAAGCCTGCGGCACGCGTTAAAAGTCTCGTGCCTTGCCACAATAGTATTCGAAATGAATCGGAGATGTATTTCATACTTTGCCGATTTCTCGTTAGGCATTCTATCGAATGCCTAGGCAATGTGTGAAATAAGAATCATTTGGCATACATTGCCGGCTAGTCTTAGGCATTCTATACAATGCCGGATTTCATACTTTACCAGTAACATATATAACTTATACATATAAAAGTTTTTAATGTGTTAGCTAGAATTTGTGAATACATTGTAAGATTTCAGGTATCGGTATATATTTATTATTATTTTTGCTTTATTATATATTCTGGTATTGTATTGTCAATCTTGAAAATTTAATCGTATTTTCTCTCATTACTTGAAAATGATTTTTGTTTCATGAGATTCGAATTTTTTTTAAAAATATATTTTAAGAATGAAATGTTTCATATGTGTGTGGGTGTTTTAATGTAGCAATATTTTAGAATTAGGATATAATTCAAAGTTATTTCTTAATACTAGATTTCAAATATTTATATTTTTTTTGTCTTGATCCGATAGTAGTGGGCTTTTTAATTTATTTAAAATTAATTTAAATATACTAATTAGATTTGTAAGATCTCTAGTCTAGATTTCAACATGTTATGAATAGGAATATAGTATTAATCGGTTAATGGTATATTTGGGTGTTTATAAATTGAAAATTTAAATTTGGTATACTCCGCTTTAATTGCTGCAAATATTTTTTACTTAAATATGTGTATTATGCATATAATACAGAAAAATTAGTGAAATATGGAATTAATCAACAATTTTTATTCGTTTAACATGATTCAGTTATTTTTTTTGCAGAAACTTTAGAGTTTTAAATATTAGTCTTTTTCGTAACTTGTATTGCTTGGTATCCGACTAACCTTGAATTGTGGACTTTGACAGGAATTGAAAAGTTTTTTTATGACTTTGTTTTATAGGCCATTGTATTAGCTTTATAAAAATTACCAAGTTTATTATTTTCCATTCTCTAGAGCAGAAGCTACAATAGTTTTATTAAGAGCAGAGGCTACTACTTTAAGCAAGATATCTTACTTTAAAATGTGTGTGTGTTTCACCGAAATGAGCGTTTTTGAAAATGTTCAAACGGTGACAGCGATGTTTCTAAAAGTTTTGAAAATAATTAGCTGAAATTGTGTGTGTGTATTTTGTGTGTTTTTGAAAAATTGAAATTTTTATTATAACTTAAAATGTTTTCAATTACACAACTTCAATAAATTTTATATGATGCGACCAAACGTTCAGGCATTAATCTAAAACTCGAAAATTTGAGCCCATTTTAGTCCTTAGAACGGGCATTAAATTACCGAGATTAATTCTAATATGCCTTACACTAATGGGATGAATTAAAATGCAAGCAGATTTCAGCATTGAAAAATCTGGCGGAATATCTTAAGCATAAGTTTGTGAAGGTCTCCTAAGACCTCACTTTGAGAACGAGAATAAATAGGAGTCATGTAAGAACCAGTAGCCATTTTTATAAACAACTTTCTTTATTTGGTTATCTTATCCAAATAGAATCAAAGACTTATTGTCAAATTTATCTACTAGTATTATGAGGTTTTAAAGGTAATATCCTTTTAAATTAACTTAATTAATGATCCAATTAATTAATTTATTAAATAACGATCACGCAGAGATTACCACGATAAGAGATCCCAGAATTATATTTAATAATGTTCTCATTGAACATTTAACTTTAATCTCACTCCTAAAACTTTAATGAGACTTTAATTATAAATCTATAATTACCAACGGAATCTCAACTCTTCTTGAGATTGAATTTATCTTCAACAAGAAATCTTCAATTCAAATTCACTATAATTTTGCTTCAATATCTATCTCCTACTGCTCTAACTTTACTATTTCGTTTGACTTAAATACTTTATCTAATCTGCATATATAACAAGGAATCCTGTCCACTTTTTTGGAGTTGATTGGAAATAGGTAGGGAATTAAATTTCCTAAAAGGTCGACTCAGAAGGTTAGTGATAAAGTTCCGTATAGATTTGTCACAAGTTATATCCCTCATCCTGAGGTAGCGGGTTCGAGTTCTGGTTCCACTGAAGATATGTTGGTTACGAGGGCTTCGTCAAGACTGATTTAATCTTCCTATGGTGTAATGCAGAAGTTAGGAAAGAGGGTATAAGTTCAGGGTTCGTTCTCTTCACTCGACCGAGGTTCAAAATTATGAAATCTGCCGACAGCTGTCCTCGTGTTGCTTTACAGAGTGACATTAATATCTATCACTCACTCGATCAAATCCATTATATTCACAAACTTAAAATAATACTCATAGAAAATTTATATTTAATCAAAGTAGATTTTTGCAATAAGCAACAAAAGGAAATTTTCACCTACATTAATATATAAATTAATAGTGTATATTTTTGCTTATAATAAATTAATTTTATTTAACTAAACACTTACTCAATTTATCAGGAATTGTAAATTTTCGATGAAATGAGTGGTAATATTTAGGATCCAAGTTTCATTAAACGGCTATAGTTGCACAATAGTCATGATCAAAACCTTAGTTTCTGTAGAACAGGGGGTTTGAATTCTGGTACTACGTATGAAATGACAAATATATAACATATATTTGTAAAAATATATAACATAAACAATGAACCCTTTTTTAAAATTTAGCCCAATCATTTGAACCTTTTTTTCAACATGAATGTTGTCTTTCACATAACCTGTTGGAAAATATATTCCTCTTCCATGACGACGTACACTTTTGAAATGCGTAGTTTTCTATGATTTGGTAAACTTGCTTATAAATTATGACGCAAATATAAATGTAATAACATTTAATTAATTGTAATTTAGATTTCCATTAAATTTGTACAAATGCGATGAATAAAAATAGTTGAAAATCTGGCAATACTTCACTTCAAACAAATCCCAACTTCATTTTTCTATCAAAATATGTTGTACAATAACTTTACTAACGTGTGTTTTAGGACATCATTGAAAATGTCAATCTCCTTCTGTAATGAACGCTTATAAAAAAAGGGTTATATTTACTAAGCGTACGGCGAGGTCTTTTTTACTTCTTGTTTTTAAACAGTCATTTACGTACTCACAGGATTGAGAAATCTTATATTTGTGAAACTTGCAACAGGTCTTTTCCACCATAAATCTTTTTCGAAAGTCATTTAATTATACACACCAAAGAAAAAGCTTATGTCTGTGATATTTGTAACAAAGCTTTTTCTTCACATAGTAATTTAAAAAGTCATTTGAGTACTTATACTAACGAAAAACCTTACGTTTGGGATGCATGAAACAAGGCATTTTTAAATGATGGTACTTTAGAAAGTACTTACGTATTCATACTCATGAAAAACCTTGTGTATGTGATATTTGCAAGAAGGCTCTTACTAATAGTAGTGATTTTAGAAGGCATTTGTGTGCGTACTCATACTAAGGAAAAACTTTGTGACCCGTGCATTTTCTCAACGTGGTAGGTATCATTTTCAGACATTCTCGAAGTCATCAGTTTATTACTCAATGTTGTATTCAAGGTAAAGATTATTCACATGTGCATGATATTGGCAAATGTGTTATTTTAATTTTGAAAAACAGATCGAGACATTGAATGATATAAGGACGTGTTCATTTGACTCACACACAGTGGCGCACACAAGGGTGGGGGGTCCTGGGGGTCGGTAACCCCCCAAACCCTTGATTTTTGTCCGATTGATTATAATTCTAAGTGTATAGTACGTAAAATTTAATTATTTGGTATTAATAATTAATTTTATTAATTAATTCTAATTATTTATTCAATAATTAGTTTTTTACTGTGTTTTGTTCCCGAAAATCGACAAAATAAAAAGGATCAGAATACAAGAATGGTGAACTTTCGACCCCCGAAAAATTCCTGTGTGCGCTACTGCTCACACATGTGACAATTTTTAATGTGATGGACATAATTTTTGAATAAATTTCAAGATTTGAGAAATGGGAATGTTTTTTTTATGATGCATGTTTATGATATGTATCATGCATTGTATTCTCAAACCTAAATATTTAATCTCATTTTCTCTCTTTATTTGAAAATGATTTTTATCAAGATATATATAAATATTTAAAATACATGTTTTTTAATATTACAATGTTTTATAAATTTTAGAATAGCGATATTTTATAATTTATTTTGAAATTAAATGTAATTTTGTGTACTATACCTTTCATGTATCCATAATTGGTATCTTAGAACATATTTTGGAAAGGGATAGATTTGCAATAGTATGTTTCGGTGGAAATAAGAGAAAGACATAAATTTGTGAACAAACATCATTAATAGGTGTAGATATAATTTTTTGAATTAAGCATAATGTGCATAGAACAGTTTACGTGAAAAATAATAAAAATTGTGTTTTATCAAAAATTAATGGATTTCGATTCATGAGAGTATCAATATCGCTCAAGTGGTGCACATAGAAATTTTTCAAAGAAGGAGGGTTCCAGGGTGAGGAAAGGTCACCCTTCTCGTATCATGCTTCTGTACACCACTCAATTTATTCTTTTGATTTTGTCGATTGTCGGAAACAAAAAACATTAAAACATAAATTATTGAATAAATAGTTATTAATAATTAATGTTATTAATTAATGCTAACAAATAATTAATTAAATTTTACGTACTATGTACATTTATGGTAGCGCACCAAGAAATAATTGCAGGATCGTAACGAAACTTGACATGGAGGTACATGCAGGGGATATATGCAAATTATAATAGAAATGCAGCGTGATTGCGCATTACGTATAGCCAGTAGAGAGCGTTTAACGTCGTTCTCCGTGGAGTATAAAACAGGTCACCAAAGCTTGTTTGAGAGTAAGTGAATGTATTAATTTAATATCTCAAACCCTTAATAAAACCATACAAGCACTCTCGGTGCTTGTACAACAAATAAATAATATGAATTTTGTTGAACCCGCCCCCGCTAAGAAAGGTAAAAAAATTAAAACTAAAAAACAAAAAGAGATATACGCCTTAATAGAGGTTTACCTCGACAACGATGAAGATGACTAGAAAACCGATGCACGGCCTGAGTTTGTGTTCTTGGAACTCAAACGGCATCCTTAACACAATCTCTGAATTTAATTTATTTGTAGAGAAGTACGGTCCCGATATCTTACTTATTCAGGGAACACATCTGAGACCCAATCACAACATAAACATCAATAATTACAATTGTTACAGGAACGACCGCATCCCAAACGGCCCCGCTCACGGTGGTACTTTAATTCTTATTAAAAAATCCATCCCTCATTTTAACCCCTATCCCCCTCTCCACCACGTCGAAGTTACCACCGTTACTATCATTCCTCTGAATACTAAACCCATTACCGTAACTAGTATTTATGTTCCCCCTCCTCTGATACTTCACTTTTTACTTTAGACTTACAACTATCCTTCAGAACTACCATTAAAGACCCGCCGTGTAGGGCAGCGATGCACGTTAAATCTGTCGAGAGCTGAAACGTCCTCCCATTGGTGTGGTGTGGTAGTTAGGAGAGGGGCGTGCCAGCTCATGTGTCGTCCACGTCACTTGACCATGGTTCAAAATTACGTGGTCCGTTGCCAAAAGCCCTCGTGTAGCTGAACAGTGCTACGTTAATATTCAATCAATCAATCTAGAAATTGCCTTCCTCAATTCCCCCACCAGATATGGATATAACTCTTCCAACACCCTCGACTTTGCCCTTATCAGTAATTTTAACTTCCCATACAATATTGAATCCATATCCGAGCTCTCCTCCGATCATAACCCTGTAATGTTCAATTTCTCCTTATCTTACTCTATTCACAAAGATAACTCTAGAGCAATTACCACCTGTTGGTCTGCCTTCAAGAAAAATATTAAAAGCAACATACATACATCTGATTTCACTAAAATTAATAACCCACCCTCGCTAGAAGAAACAATAGGAAGTTCACCGATGCGGTTTGCTCCGCCCACCAACTCTCTTCTAAGCCAATTACAAACAAGACACACAGCTACACTCCGCAGCATATCAAAGAACTTATAACTCGTAAAAAACAGGGCCAGAAAATTATTTCAACGAACACTCAATCAAATTCACAAAACTGAAGCCAACAGACTTCAAGCTCATGTCAAAAGAGAGCTTAAAATACATTCACAAAATACTTGGAACGCTAAACTTAATACACTTGAAACTCAGGATAATAGCCTCTGGCATACACAAAAACATTTCCGTAAAAAACGCTCAAACATTCCAAATTTAAACTGCTCTTCTGGCATCGCTAGCAACGATGAATAAAAAGCAAACTCAATAGCTAACACTTTCGAAGACAATTACACTGAAAATAAAAGACCAGAGAATTTCAAAACAAACATCAACTCTGACGTTACTAACACACTAAGAAACGTCTTCTCCCCACCCCTCACACTCCTATTCCCCTACCCATCCGGATGAAATCTGTTGCTATATTAAAAGGTTGAAAAATTCCAAGGCCCCTGGTTTTGATACCATTACAAATATGGCAATTCAAAATTTTCCAATCAAAGCTGTTTTACTATTAACTTACATTATCAACAAAATATTACTATTACGTCACTTTCCTAAAAATTGGAAAATAGCTATTGTTCTCCCAATTCATAAACCTGGGAAAAATAAAAGTCTTCCAGATTTTTATAGGCCAATATCCCTACTTTCTGCGCTCAGCAAAATTGCAGAGCATATTATACTCAAGAGAATTCCACTCTCACACATTAATAACACTAATTTCCTAAGCCAAAATCAGTTTGGTTTCACCAAACAACTTTCTACATACCCCCCCCCCGCTGCTCCGACTCACGGAAAAAATTTCCGCTGGTTTCCAGAGAGGCAGGACTACTGGTGCTGTCTTCCTGGATATCCAAAAGGCGTTTGACCGTGTCTGGATCAGCGGATTAATTTACAAACTTATTATTAACAAATTCTCTCCTGCAATAATTCACATCATTCATTCGCACTAACAGGTCTTACCAAGTCAGTGTCAACGACACTCTATCATATACACACCACATAAATATTGGAGTAACGCATGGCTCTTTACTGGGGACTGTGCTCTTCAATATTTATCTTAATGACATCCCATCACACCCACACACCATGATAAATCTCTATGCCGATGATACCGCAATTTCAGCCACGTACAAAAACACCAAATCGGTCACGGCAGCACTTAACAAGCACCTGGCCCTACTATAAAAATACTTCAACACCTGGAAAATTAAGATCAACGTGGATAAAAAAGCCGTAAACCTGTCACATCACCCACGCTCTATTCCACACCCACTACGCTTATCTCAGAGCACTAAATACCTAGGAGTTATTTTTGATTAGACCCTCACTTGGAAACATCACGTTCTACACGCGTGATAAATTCCAGAATGCAATAAAGTCAATCTACCCCTTAATTTGTCAGAATTCTAATATGTATCTATACAATAAGGTACTTCGCTACACAGCCGTATTGCGTCCAATTTTAAGTTATGCTTGCCCGGAGTGGGGATACACTGCAAAGTCAAATATAAAAATTCTAGAAATTGCACAAAACTCTATTATCAGGACAATTATTAAAGCCAGAATGTACAATAAAAACGCTGATATACATAAAGCAATTAAAGTTCCCCCCTTCAAAACCTACATCCAAGATCTCGCCAAAATTTTTCTATGAAAATCTGCCAAATATTAATAATAGCAATATTTCTAGCCTAGAAAACTACACCCCTCATGATGATCACAAGAGATCTAGGAGAATTCTCCTAGACTCGTACAACCCACTTTAATCTTTTTTCCTGTCATTGGTAATTGACCCCCACCCCCATGCTAAATTTTTAAATCATTCTATATAAGCTTAAAATCTCATCGCCTCTCCACACCGGACAGGCCCTCTAAATATTGATCGCACGTATCTACCCAACCCCTGTACAGCCAATGGAGAGGATTCTCACTCCACTTTACTATCCAGTGCCAGTGCTCCCTTTCTTCCTACAGAACTGAGATCCTTGCAAGCCAAAGACTTCCTTCTTCCCTACTGACCACCATTAATCTTCATGAACGATAGCTCCTGCTACTGGATGATTACGTCATCGCTTCAACACCAAGAGTACGACTGCTATCAGACGCGTGCGTCTGCCACTTTCTCATCAACCAACTTGACAGATTTTACTGTTAGGCAACGCACGGCTCCTTGTCAGCCACTATTTACAGACGAGGCTCATAATCAATTACCAGTGACAGGAAATTCAACAGGATAAATCTAAGAGACGTTTACGTCACCAGATTTCATCTTTTCTGCAAATCATGGACTAATTCTTAAAATTTAAGTAAACTGTAACAATAGACTTCAACGTTAAGGACTCTCACACATCAGATAAGGGACGGAGGGCTTTTTTTAAAAGCCCAGTTACCCTGAGACCTTCCACCGTTACCCTACCAGCGTTTTGTTTGAGAATGCTGAATCATTTACAAAGGAAAAGCTGAGGTAGACATGCCATTACGTCATTTTCTAAAACAATTTGAGCAGCTGTCGCAGTTTGAGAGGGGGAGAATAATCGGCATGATAGATGCTGGGTGGTCAGCTAGGCGAGTAGCTCGTCAATTAGGCCACACTGATTGTGTTGTGAGGAGGTGTTGGGACCAGTGGATCCGAGAGATGCCATTTACATGAAAGACAGACTCAGGACGCCATCGACAGACCAGTCGTCGAGAAGATCTCCACATTGTAAGAAATGCACGGGTACAGCCAACTACTTCATCGGCCCCCGTCCAGACACAGGTAGTACCTTCACTAGGGGTTCTGTGTCTTCTCGAAACATACAAAGGCGCTTGGTTGAAAGACATTTGGCATCACGGCGCCCATTAAGTGTGCTGCCCTTGACACCCACTCATCGACGCTTACGGTGCCATGCACAAGGAAACTGGACTGCGGTGAAAGGGAACCAGGTCGTCCTTAGCGACTTATCCAGATTCAATCTCAGCATTCATGACAATCTTGTTCGTCTGTGGAGACCCCGTGGTGAAAGCCTCAATCCTGTCTTTGCTTTACAGCGACACACCGCTTCCACAGTTGGTGTGATGGTATGGGGTGCTGTTGCCTACAATACACGGTCACCCCTACTATTGATCCATGGCACCATAACAGCCCAGCGGTATGTCCGTGACATCCTGCAACCACATGTAATGCCGTTCATGCAACGGCTCCCAGGAACCATTTTTAAACAAGACAATACTTAGCCTCACACGGCAAGGATGTCACAAGACTGTCTCCGCACTGTTACTACCCTTCTTTGGCCTGCCCGATCCCTAGATTTGTCTCCAATCGAGTATATCTGGTATAATTTGGGATGGCGAGTTGAGCATCCCACGAGTTTAAACAAACTAGAGCCAAGGTTACAGCAAATATGGAACGAAACATCTCAAGAAGTCGTACAGAACTTGTATACCTCAATGACCGATCGAATCGCATCGTGCATTCGCGCTAGAGGGGGTTCAAAAGGGTATTAAATCATCTGTTCTTTTGCCGCTTTCTCTGAAATAAATTATCCTTTTTCTTTGATTTTGTAATCAGTTACTTATATCCAAGTATAGTCATTACGAGTGCAAAATTTCGTTTCATTTTGACGACTCCTTCTTAGTGCGCTATTTTTTTTGTCCATGAGTTTATATAGAATTACAATGAATCTGAAAAAAAAAATCATGATCTGTGTGAGTGTTTGGTCCCGGGGACCCCTTCATTCTTGAGTGCTCCACTGATATCGCTAAATATTAAACTGTACTCTAGATATGTTACTATTTTACGAATCTAGCCGCCCATTCAGTATAGTGGTTAGTGACGTTGAATGCTGTGTCGTGTTGGGCGTTTTTTCGTTAGAATGTTAAACGACCTAAATTATTTTTAAAAGACATTAAAAATTGTACTTAATTTAATAATTATATCTTTATTGTCTATTCTTTTTTCATTATTGCACGTTAATACTATTTATTCAATCAACTTGTCACGACCCGGAGGTCAAAGGTGTAAGTGGGTCCGGGGAACAAGACATGATCTTAAAAATAAATGTTTTTATCTTGTATTGAACACTTTACGGATGTTTTAAAACTTTATTGTTTAACCCTGGGAGCAACCTTAAATTAGTAAAAATTATAAGAATATTCAAATTGACTTAACTTAAGTCGGAGCTCCTTATAAAGGTATTTCTCGAACCACAATAACTCGATAGAGCTCCAATGCCATTTCCTATCACAACCCCCGGGGGATTCTAAGATGAATATTAATTTCAGGCAGTGCGACTTCCCTGTCCCAATTCACTTCCTATTATCCCTCAATTTAATGATTTACCTCACACACCCTAACGTCAGGATTTGAATAGTTTATACATTTACATAGTCATTTCCACGGAAAGCGGTTCTTAAACAAAATCAGGGTTCAATCCCCAAGAGGATTAATAGAACCGCGAACAGAATCTGTTACAAACTTTTTAAATGTTGAGAGGAGAAATTGTTAATGATGCAGCAATAAGATATAAACCGTTTCTCACAAGCGTCTGATATTTGCGAGAAGTCCTTATTTTCACGAATTTATTTTGATGGCATTTATGAGTAGGATACGAAGAATTTATATACACTCAGGAACATTGAAAATAGCGACCCAAGAAGGAAGCTAAGTACAATCGCGAAGATTTGTAAATAAGTACAGCGTAATGTGATCTGCAAATGATCCACGCTTTTGCCAATACGCATGCTCAAGCTTGCCGAGGTGGTGCTACAATCAGGAAGAGGGTGCTATTTAAGCCAGCGCAAATTCTAAGATTCATAAACGTGACGATTTCCCGCCGATTGTAGGAAGACTTTGGTAAGCGAAACATTCCAGGTAAACGTTCTAGAAGACATTTCTCACAGTTAAGCAAGTTTGAGTGAGGCCTGATCATCGAGATGAAAACTGCAGGATGGTCGAGCAGCTGGAGGTGGTCCAACTGGCTATTGAAGTTGCTCAGTATTTGTGTTGTTGCACACCCTGTATTCGTTTAATTGTCTTGTTTTTGAGATCAAGTGAATCTCTCATCTGTGTCATTATGTGTATTAAATTTCATTTCAATCCGATGCTTTCTTCTTGGGTCGCTATTTCAATGTTCCTGAGTGTATTTTATAGTTCGTCGTTCCCAAGCAACGAATCCTACGTCAACCAGGAACACAGACAAAATTCGTACAATATTCGATTATCTTAACTGTTATGGATCAAAGCTGCATTTTTGTCTAATATGCAAAAAATCCGATTACTCATATTTTAAAAGAACACATTTCTTCTGAAAAATGGTGATTTTTTTAATATGAAGTAAGATATTTTGAATTATACTATTTCAACAAATTTGAAAAGATGCAACCACATTACGTCATCGATTGAATGTACAAAATTGGCAGCCCAACTTAGTTAAAGACTGCGAATAATTTCGGAGTGCCATTTAAATCATTTAAAAATAGTTTTGAAAAATCTGACAATACTTCATTTTGTGTAAAGGTCGATTAAATTTTTAATAAAAATTTTCCAGTAAAAGTAATTTTCTTTGAAATGGATGTAAATAAACGTTGCTTTTCTGTCAAGAATGCAGCAAGACCTTTTCCCTTCTTCGTAATTTCAAAATGCATTTGCGTACTCACGAGAATGAGAAATCTTTTATTTGTGAAATTTGCAAAACGGTGTTCTCCCAAAAAGGAAATTTAAAACGTCATTTACTTGTACATACCCAAGAAAAACCGTATGTTTGCGATACTTGTAAAAAGGCTTTTATTCAAAACAGTAATTTGAAAACGCATTTGCGTATTCATACCGAAGAAAAACCTTATGTATGTGATAACTGCAACATGGCTTTTTCAGATTATAGTGCTTTTAAAAATCATTTGCGTATTCATACTAAAGAAAAACCGTATGCTTGTGATTTTTGTAAAAAAGCTTTCTCTCGGAGTAGTAATTGGAAAAGGCATTTACGTGTTCATACCATAGAAAAACCGTACATTTGTCATATTTGTAACAAGGCCTTTTCAACTAATGTTACGTTAAAAGAGCATTTTCGTGTTCATACCAAAGAAAAACCTTACGTATGTGCAACAAGGCCTTTTCTGATTATAGTGCTTTTTAAAAGGCATTTGCGTATTCATACCGAAGAAAAACCATATGTTTGTGACACTTGTAGCCATGCATTCTCACTTCGAGGTCATTTAAATAGACATTTACTTACTCACAAAGTTTAGAATCCATTTTTTCCGGACATAAAATTGATCATTTTATTACTTAATATTGTATTCAAGATCACGACTACCCACTTTTGTGGGATACTGAAAATTTGTTACTTCAATTTAGAAATATTTAAAAGCGTGGAAATTGAATGATATAAAGACTTATACTTTGTTTATAAGTGAAAGATGAGTATGTATGCAATTTTGTGCTGTATTTTATCATTAGATCTTACTGAAAACTTCATTTCTCTGCGTTTCGTTTCTCAAGCCAAAAAATACTACTCGTATTCACAAATTACTATTGTATGTAACAATTTTTATTTTGATAGATATAATTTGCAAACAAATTGCAAGAATTGAGCCCTCGGTATTTTTTATTTTGCATGCTTATTTCTCAATAGTGTATTTTCAACCCTGTTAATTAAACCTCATTTTACGTCTTATATAGAATTACCTGTATTTCACTACTTTTTAAACTACCTTTTTAAATGAAAACGTATCATAAATTGAAAGATAACCACATTTTTCAATAAGTATATATTTGAAAGTTATTTAAATACGTTATGTTTCAAGTATGTAAAAGCAGTAACCTAAATTTCTTCATGTTAGTAAAAGGATCGTAGTTTTAATCTGATTAATTTTGCTATACTATTTTTGGTGCTTTTATAAATTGAAATTTCATATATGGTGTATGTTTCTTAAATTGCAGCTAACTACTGAGTAATGTGTATTACGTAGACATGACATTAAATGAAAAACGAAACGTGAAAGTAATCAAAGCTTATTTTACTAGTTTAACAAGAATCAATTTTGTATTTGTAGAAATTTGTGTTTTTAAATATTTACAGTAAGTTACAAATTTGTATTAATTTAAAAGTACTCTTGACGAAAAAAATATTTGATTTTATTTAAAACTTTTGAATGCTATCTCATGATGTTTTAAATATTTTTTAAATTGAACAATTTACTTTTTAAAGTACTAGAAGCTGCCTTTTTTACAATTGTCTGTTCGTTAGCACTAAAATAGTTTTTCTTCTTTTAATAATTATAATATTGCTAGAACAATGAATAATTGAAAGATAAATTTATGTCAGTTTCTTTAACTATATTTGCCAATTGGAAATTCAATTGAAATTTCTTAAAGATATTCACGTGGTTAATTAGAAAAATAATACATTAAGTTATAAATTATTATTGAATTCTTTTTTTCTCATTTAAAAAAGATTCAAAAGATAAATAGTTCTTTTTAAAAAATTGTATCAAAATTTCCTCTCTCTCTTTTCGTATTACATTTTTTTTAATCTAACGGTTCGACGATAGTCCTGTTTTTTTCGTGTTTTGATCACAAAACATATGGATGAATCTACTCTAAATATTATAAAAAGAAAGTAATAATTTTTTTTGAGGAATCTGAATAATTAGGTACGGTTTCACTAGAATTCTTTTTAAAAATTTCAATTTTTCGAAGCAATTTAAATGAAAATTTTCTTTTACAAATAAGCACGGATAACTTAGAGAAGTTTTTCAGTAGATTTTATTCTCGTATATTATGAAGAAAGAGAATTCCCCTCATTCTCTTGAATTTTTAGGCATCAAGTTTTGTAGTTAATTAATTATGTTATTCTTTAAAACAAGAAATTCCATCTTTTTTATTTTTGTATTTCCCTTTCTTCTGTCATTTAAAATTCACTCATTTACAAAATTGTTACTCATATTTATATGCGATTATATTTTTAAACTCTTGCGTATTTTTGAATCAATTCTTTTATCTTAATACAGAAAAAAAATGAGCCCAAATAAATTGAACGATGAGTATGCGGATTTCAAAAACCTCAGAAAGTAGCAAAAATTTGTTTTCTAAATTAAAAAAGTTTTCATGATTTTTAAGACATTTATATTTGAAATATTTTGGAATTTTGGGTTAAAATGAAGTAAAAACAAATACACTCCGGAACATGGAAAATAGCGACCCCAGAAGGAAGCTAAGTACAATCGCGAAACTTTGCAAATAAGTACAGCGTAATGTGATATGCAAATGATCCAAGTTTTGGGCCAATACGCATGCTCATACACGCCGAGGTGGCGCTACAATCAGGAAGAGGGCGCTATTTAAGCCAGCGCAAATTTTAAGATTCATAAACGTGACGATTACCCGCCGATTGTAGGAAGACTTTGGTAATCGAAACATGCCAGGTAAACGTGCTAGAAGACATTTCTCACAGTTAAGCGAGTTTAAGAGAGGCCTGATCATCAGGATGAAAACTGCAGGCTGGTCCACGCGCCGTGTTGCTGGCCAGGTGGATCGTTCGGGGTGTGCCGTTAGAAATTGTTGGGAGCAGTGGACACGAGAAGGTACCCACGTGCGGAAAACCGGGTCTGGAGCGACCAGGAAGACCACGAGGAGAGAGGATCGAAGGATCGTGCGGCAACACTTGTGGACCCCACTGTGACTCGTTCAACGATACGAGCAGACGTAGGCGTAGCAATTGTTCCACAAAAAATTTCCAGATATCTTGCAGAAGCAAATCTTAAATCCAAGCGCCCTTTTCGTGCACTCCCCTTAACACCGGAGCATCGGCAACTTCGTCTACAGTGGTGCCAAGCCAGATCAACGTGGAATGTCACAGATTGGCAAAAGGTTGTGTTTAGTAATGAATCCTGGTTTGTTTTCGGGACAGATGATAACCGTGTACGGGTGTTGAGGCGCCCTGGTGAGCGGTACAATCCCTCCCACACTGTTCCACGTCACACGGCTCGCACAGCTTGTGTAATGGTCTGGGGAGCCATAGCCTATAATAGCCGGTCCACTTAAATTGTGATGCGTGGTGCCTTAACGGGTCAACGTTACGTTGATGATATTCTTCGATCCCATCTAGGACCTTTCCTAAATGGTCTCCCCAGGGGCATTTTTTCCAGCAAGATAATGCTCTTCCACATACAGCAAGAGTTGCTCAAGACTTCCTACGTCATTCTCAGACTCTTCCATGGCCGGCCCGCTCTCCCCATTTGTCCCCTGTAGAGCACGTGTGAGATCAGCTAAAACGGCAGATGCCATCGTGTCACTCTGTACATGATTTAGAGTTGGCTGTACAAGATTTGTGTGGGCCCATCTGCCTCAGGACAACATAAGGTGTCTAATCAACTCAATGCTGGACCTTGTGGCGGCATGTATTGCAGCTGGTGGGGGGTCCAACGCGCTATTGAAGTTGCCAAGTTTTTGTGTCGTTGCACACCCTGTATTCGTTTAATTGTCTTGTTTTTTAGATCAAGTGAATCTCTCATGTGTGTCATTATGTGTATTAAATTACATTTCAATCCGATACTTTCTTCTTGGGTCGCTATTTCCAATGTTCCTGAGTGTATATAATTATGCTCATTTCTTTAGTTTACCTCTCGCGTTGTCTTATGTGTCCTTGATTGCAACTATATTCGTATTTCGAGAGTAAAATGGTTCGTCTTCCTTTTAAAATGTGCTGAAAAAAGGTTTATGCTTAAAAACTCATTTAGACAAGTAATTATCTAACAGTATAATCTATTATATTTTTGTCCGTAGTAAGCTATCTGATTTCTGGGTATTTTTCCTTCTCTTAGAATTTTCAAAAAATCCAGGGAACAAAACAATAGTTCACGAAAATCAATTCAAATTAAAAAAAAATTAAAAAAAATCTGAAAATAAATATTTTATTTAATTATATTAAAAATATTTACTTATATAAAAAAATTTTGTTTTCAAAACCTCACTCAGTGTTATAATATTTGATGATTGAAATTTCGCTCTTCGTACATTATAAAAATTCTTTAACTGAGTCGATCGCTTTTTCAAATTTTTCTTTCAACGTTATTTATTTTTGACAATTTTCGTGCTTTCTTCTGAGTGTGAAGAGTTGACAATGATTCGTCTTCACAAAAAGCCCCGCCATAAAAAAAAACTTTTATTGTAATTTCAGAAACATCGTATTTTCTTAAAGTTAGAAGGTCGAGGTATAATTTAGTAGTCATGGTTGTGGACTCGCGTCTGTTTGCCTTATGTTTAAGCCTACTGCCACTGAAGTTCCACAGTGCAGAGGGCTGAGAAGGCATATTAAGTCTGACAAGGCTCAAAGTATTCCTGTTGGCGTGGTATGGTAGTTCGGAAAGGGGTGCCAGCTCAGGTGTCCTTGTCGTCACTTAACCGTGGTTCAGAGAAACGAGGTTCATCGCCAAAGACTCTTTTATTGCTATATAAACCAAAGCTTTTAAACACTCACTTACTCAAACCCAAAACCAGTTTGTCTAAAAGTAACATTAAATCTGCGGCACAATGAACATCTTATGATCTTTGTAAATTCTGAATTTTATTGGTTCTAATCTCTTATAATGATAACAAATACTTTTGGAATGTTAGCGTAATGAATCTTTACACAGTTTTTTTACATTTCTTAATGGCTTCAAGCCCCTGCTACATATACAGACAGAATCTCAACCTTTGTATTAGCTAAAATTTGTTATTCTTTATTATTAATTAAAACTTTTGAAATTGCTGATTGTTTACCTCTAAAATTCCTTCAAGTATTATCAACAAACGATTTGTGCGTGTTTTGCGAATGCAAGCAGGCCTCGTAGTTTAGCCACAGTACCCTCCTTGACTCGTTAATTAATTATTTGTATGTCTGTCATTTGATTTCGACCAATGAGTGCAGCAATATCCTGAAGTATTAAACCCCTCTTTCGATATGCTATTATCTTTTACCAGTCTCTCCACCCATCCGGTATAGTGGTTAGTGATCCTAACTGCTGGGCTGGTGGGCATGAGTTCAAATCCCGGAGTAGGCATGGTGTGGCTAGTGAAAGAGGACGAGATGTAGGAGGCACTTTGATTCCCTCAGTGTTTCTCCCCTCAAAATTGGGGTGGAATCAACCACACACAAATCGTACTATCACCTGAAAGATCCTCAAAGCTTTGACTAACGACAAGCGTAAAATAACTGGTTTCTTGCCACCATTAAATTCATTGACCTCAATCTGGCACTGCTAATCAGGTGGCATTAGCAACAACAACACACCAGTACTCTTCTTGAACCATTGGATTAATGCAGTGCTTCTCAAACTTTCAATACTGGCGCCCCCCTTTTCAATCACAATTTTTATCGCGCCCCCCCTTATACATAATAATTTACTGAATGCAATAATAATGCACTTTTACGATAAAACAACAATATTTATTATAAACCGTACAAATTCATGACATAAGTATTAAATTTTGTATATGTTACTTTAAGTAAAAAAAGTTAAGTAATAGGATAATTACTAAGTTATTTTTCCTTTCTCTGATTTTTTAAATTGGAACATATTACAAAATGCGGTGGTTGCTTAGAAGACAAAATATAGATGTCAGCTATATATAGAAAATGAACTCAGAGGGTCAATTTCTTATCTTAAAACTCCTTTCAAAAAACTTTGCTCAGTAAGACCAGCCATGGAAGTAGCTAATAATTATTAAACTTGTTCTTAATTTAGTATTAATTAATTAGTCATAAAATACTCTGTGCACCACACATACATTAAAAGCAGTGTTTCTCAAACTTTCAATACTGGCGACCCAATTTTCAATCATAAATTTTGTCTCGCCCCCTGTACAACAATAATGTATTTACTGCAATAAAAATGCACTTTGAGAGATAGACGCTAAAGTTAAAATACGATCTTAATTATAAACCGTACAAATTAATACGATAAGTATATTAAATTTTGTGTATATGTAATTTTTAAGTAATATATATTTTAAGAAAATTACTTAAAATATATATTACTTAGAATTATGTTATTTTCTTTCTCTAATTTTTAAATTGGAACAGATCGCAAAATGATGTATTTAATTAAAGATTATTTCCTTCAGCATTCATTTCTCAAAGTACAAATGTCATTAGAAAAAATAGTCTAGTCAATGTCGCTCTCTATCATATCCATCACATCTGGCATTATAGGGTACGTTTGCGTGAGTTTGGGCAACCTATCGGACGTCTGCGCAAAACATGTAAAAATGCTTTTCCTCGTACAATTCCAGTCAGTTTTTGGTCGACTCGATACTCCTATAGCTACTGAATCTAGCTTGAATGTACATTTTTTTAAATTTCCACGTTAATTGTAATTCACGGTAATTACGTATTTACGGCAGTAGATTAAAAAGAATATCATACATACATTTTTAAGTCGGATAAACAATAACATAATAACAATAACATAATTCAAACATAATAAAGAATCAACAAGTACACAGACGAACGAGCATGGTTCCGAAAATTAAATCAAGGCGATCTTCTCAAAAATACTTAAATTTGGATTTACAACTACTGAAGTAAATGATGGAAAAAAGCCCCAGCTTGATATGTGTTAAAACTTACAAATCTGTAGAACAACATGTGAAAGTTGTTTTTAAAACATGTAAAATCATTTAGCTATGTTGGCAAAGAATTTTAAAAAGTATTTTCTGGATGAGGACAGCTTGGTAGCAAGTTACGAGTGGATTAGGGATCTATTTCAAGATACTCCAGAAGGGCTCTCAACTTCCGAAGAAGAAATCTTCATAGATTTCACATCCAGTAAAAAATTAAAAGGCAATTTTGTAATAAATCGCTCTTTGAATTTGGAGTAGAGGTGGATGAGGAATTATCTGTACTGAAAACAAAAGCACTTCGTATAGTATTACCATTTTCTACATCCTACCTTTTCATCTGGATTTTCTGCAGTGGATGCTTTGAAGACAAAATATAGATCTCAGCTAAATATAGAAAAATAACTCTTTAAGTGTCAATTTATGATATTATATATATATAAACCTTCCTTTGAAAACTTTCCTCTACCAGACAAGCCCGTGGAAGTCCCTAATAATTATTAAACTTGTTCTTAATTTAGTAATAAGATTGATTGATTGAATATTAACGTCGCACTGTTCAGCTGCACGAGGGCTTTTGACGACGGACCACGTAATTTTGAACCATGGTCAAGTGACGTGGATGACACCTGAGCTGGCAACCTCCCTCTCCTAACTATCACACCCCACCAACGGGAGGACGTTTCAGCTCACGACAGATTTAACGTGCATCGTTGCCCTACACGGAGGGTCTTTAGAGGTACTGGGCTCGAACTCGTGACAAGGCAAGCCACGATCCGATACCTATACCACTCGGCTACCGCTACCAAATTCAGTAATAAGAAATTATTTATAAAATACCTTCTTCAGTACTGATACATCAAACGTATACTGGCTGAAACACCGACTCTTCTGCCGAGTTCATTTTTAAAGAAATAAAACATTATTCTTGATATAATAGCTAAAATGTAAGCTAAGTAAAACTGCGTGCACGACATTGTATAAAAAAATGTAAAATAATTTTTTTTTTAGATAAATGCTATAATTGTAAATAACTGTTTAAAAGAACTGTCATTTTAAACCTCACACAATTAGCATTTAGAATTAATGTTAAATTATGAAAAAGAATATAAAATTAGGATGAAGAATAATTGTGTTACTTTTTAACATTTAAAGCGAGTAGACTTCAAAATGTTTTAACCCGAGAGCAGGCGCGTACTCGATACTAACATTAATGGTAGTGCGGGGGGACTCAGTCACTCCAATCATTTGTCTATAATTATTTTTACTGTACACGATACAAATCGGAATTCTAGTGAATATTTTAATTTATAGAAAGTATACTTACCTTCTTTCAAGGACTATTCAATTCTTTGATGATTTGAGAAAAAAAAATAAAAACTGAACTAAAATGATTCAAAAGTACAAGACCATAATAAAGGACGCAAATCAGACACTTTTCAATTATCCTACAGAAATGTTAAAACCAATCAAATCTTTAAAGATGGGAGGGAACTAATATTGATAATAACCATACCATAAGATTGAAGGTCAATCAAATAATTAGCAAACGTACTAAGCAGCCTGGCTGAAAAGTGAATCATGACTTCCTTTTTCTTTTCTACAACTAATGTACAGTATTTCAATAATAATTACAGTGGTGAATTGTTTATCTTTTTAGAATTTTTCTCAGGGTCTGGGTTTCGTTTTTCTTTTAACGTGTAATATTTTATGTTAAAACGTAATAAAAAAAAAATCTCTCATTGAGGAAATACAGTAAATAAAACAAAAATGTTTTTTTTTCTTTTTAATTTGGTTTTGGGATCAAAGATAGCTATTTGATGACGGAAAAAAGCCAGATAATAAACATAAATTATGTCAGTGTTGTTGTGTATATTTTTTTTTTATTATGGAAGAAAGCATTTTGTTTTACTTCTCTTTCCGGTTATTTTTTAAAAAAATCTTTAAATTTTCGATACGCTCGCGCCCCCTTGTAGGGTCATCGCGCCCCAGGGGGCGCGCCCCACACTTTGAGAAACACTGGATTAATGTTTGCATGACAGCCGCTAGATTTAGACCAACGAGTAGCAATTTCACGGAATATTAAGCCGCACTCGATTTGCATTTATCCTATCAATTTCGAATTCCGAAATGGGATGGCAACCGTTTTTCATTTTAATGCAAGACACATTACGCATTTCTTACAAATAACAACATTGAAATGCGATTTTCGAATGAGAAATCCACTGCGAATCATTTTTTTTTAATATAAAGAGTTTTAAATTTCGTTTCACCCTTCTTTTTAAATTGATTGCGATTAAATGCTGATAATTTTTTATCGGTGCACCTTCTACCAGGTGTTTCAAAAGTCGCGCATATCAACCTTTGTGGTTGAGTTTTAAAGACAGATGAATTATGTTAACAAATAGAATAAAGGGCAAACAAAGGTTGAACGGTTATCTTTATTGTCAGTTGTCACACATGGTTAAATCACAATGAATGTTCAAAAGGATGTCTGTTTTCCTGGACACACAGTCTTAGTGTTTTTATCAGATTAATCGACACTTTATGAAGAGTGTGAGATTTATTGTCCGATATTGCACGAAGGATGTTACTCTTAAGTTCATCAAGCGGTGGGGGATTATTCCTGAACGTGACATTTTTCTGTTATCCCCAAAGGAAAAACAAGTCATGGGAAAATGGTTACCAATGCCCTTTAGAAATGACATAATCATCGAAAAATGTAGTTAAAAACTTCCATACTGTCCCATGATGTGTGACACGTTTCGCCGTCTTGCTGCAACCAAGACACCGTTCATTACTGTTCAGCAAGGATATGAATTCTGTAATGATGTTTATGTAAACGGACGGTCTTTTCAATAGACTTCTTTTGTACAGTGGTCTCCCCATCTGTCGCTTTCCTTTTCACTATGGGCACTCTACCCGATTGCTTTCTGTCTGCAACCGATCCTGTGTCACGGAACCGTTGTACTAAACGTGTTGTCGAGGATGCATTTGGTGCTGCATCACCTGGATATTTCTGCTGGAATGCATTTATCACAGGCAATGAGATTTTGAAGTGAAAAAAAATTCCAAGATTGCTATACTTGGCTCTAGGAAAAAATTCATGCACTTGCCATTGTTCTCAACCGACTATAACTGACATTTTGGAACTGATGCCTGTTACATTCAAAACTTCTTATGATGGGGCTCCTGCTGCCCTCTAGTGACGAAAATCTCAACCAACGCCTTTGGTTTTTAAGCAACAAGAATTACCATGTGGATGTGCGTGATACCCAGTACTTTTATGCAAATTCAATGCAAACGGAATCTTTAATTTTGAACTTAGGTCAAGTAATGAAAACTAGCACCACAATCTTAAACATTTCCACATCAAAGTGAGGTCATCGAACCATGACAGATTTAATGTGCATCTGTCCCTCTACATGGTGGGTTAGAAACGGTTTATCCATTGGGCACTTAGGAAAGGCGCTCAGGTGCCCAGGGCCCGGAAAAGCTGAACTTACCCAGGTTTCAAGGTAAAAAATTTCGATCCACCAGTGTGAAGGGGCCCGTAGATCTACACCCAGGGCCCAAAATGATCTTAAACCGGCACTGCGGTGGGTCTTGAGGGTCATTAGCAAAACGTGACAAAACCATGACAGCAAAACGTCAAACAAGAATTCATGAACATGACCACTATTCTACATCTACCGCTTTGTGTAACATACTGTCTACGTAGTTTTGAAATTCTGTCCCAGAAGACATCCTTGTTTCATGACGATATCCATTTTGAAACAATTTTCCTTTTCTTATGAGATTAGCTCATCTTTAAAAAAGAATGGCCGTATTCACTGTTACAAAACAATCTCAAACCGTATGCAAATCAAGTGTTTTCTCCCACCAGATGACGTCTTAATTGTGTCGTATATAAGTAGGAAAAATTGTTGTTCAATCTCTCATTAATTTGCGCATCTTTTTTATCTTAATTGTGATAGTGGTTGTCCTGGGCTTTTGACGTGGTGGTTAAGTATGCTTTAAATGTAAATAAAATAAATTTTTCATCAAAAATAGCTCAGCGTCATTGGAATTGCACCGGTAACTTTTATTTTAGCTTATTTAGATGTGCCAACTTCTCTTTGGAACACCAGAAAAGATAGGACAGTTTTTTTAAACATGGTATTGAGAAAACGACATTTAAAAATACCAAAATCAAAATAACTGTCAGACACGTGACGCAATTAAGCCGTCACACACGAAGACGCAAAACCAACAAGCCATCACGCACAAATGACGTAACCTATAAAGCAGTCGCACCCCAAGTGACGCAACTGCCTACCCGCTCGCCTTGAATATGGTATCGTTCCTTTGCCTATTCGCCGAATCACTGGCAGGGGGGGTAGTGTGGCGGTGTGACATCCAGATAAACCAGTAATAGCCTCCCCGCTTTGACGATTGTTTTGGCGTGGTGGCTAAGATAGTCTTCTTCGGATGGGAAGGTTCCCAGATTTAATCTTCCTTCACTAATATCTATGGCCGTATTATATATCCTTTTTTGCATTATTCCAAATTAATATTATTTAATTAATGAAGATTTTAAATAAAGTGAATAGATATTTAAGATATCTTTCTTTTCCTTGAAATGATGCTGTGGATTCGTAATTACCATCATTGGTAATTACATTTTCCTGAGCTGGTAGTACTTGTTAGTGCGGCACCATATAGGTGGATATCATTTGCCCCAATGTAATTTTAACTCCAAGTTGCCCCTCTTCCAGGGGAGGCATCTAAACTCGGGTAATGCGAAACTGTACTAGGAATTTAATTTTTCTCAGAATTCCCGAGCCAAGCAGGTACTATAGGGATATTATACATGTCGCATAACCATATAACTCAAGTTTTTTTGCATTATGAAAATCCTCGGGCTTAAGCGGTGTTCAAACTCTCGCAAGCTTGGGTATATATAAGTCCAGTACCAAACCAAATACATCATCCACCCGCTAAAAATAATTGAATGTAGCGTAACGATAAAAACAAGATTTTTCATACGAGCAACAATATACGGAAAAAGCTATATTTCAACGAAATTATATCATTGTAATTTAGTATTCGGATACGTAGAGTTTATATATTGAGGGATTGTCGTCCTCCAAATAAAGAATCGAATGACAACCATAAAAATAGGTAAAATTTGTGTGATTGTTCACGACTATATTATGAATGACTGTAACTTTTGTGTCTATCCTTCGAAAACAAAAAAAAAATCTAGTGTACTTTATTTAAAAAATTATAATATTTAAAATTTGTTTGAAGAATTATGATTTTTTAAAAACATTTCAATTATAAGAAACTTTATACTATATTGTTACACACACAATATTTTTTAAAAAAAAAATGTTACTTTAACGTGACATAGACCAACTGTCCAAAAAATGGGGCTTCATGTTAGTTAAAGAGGGTGCCTAATTTCCAACAGACATTCGAATGCAATTTAATTTTTAATTGACTTATTGGATGATTTAAAAATCAAATAAACCAGTATTGAGAAAAAAGAAAGAAAGAAAGAAAAACTCTGAAGGGGAATATTTTCTTCATAAAATTAAAACTCGTCGTGTTGCTATTATGAAAGATAACATAATAATAATAGAAAGGTTTTAATTAGGACTTTTCTATTTTCTTTTAATTGCAATAGATTAAAAATGATATATATATATATATTCGTGTTTGCCGTATGAACTGGTTCATTTCCTCTTAAAATATACTGACAAAAGTTCATTTTTTGGAACTGATTCATATAAGTAGTTATCTCCCACTGTACTCCTAGCTGTTCCGTTTCTGTCAGTATTAGATATTTTAAGTTCCCGTCATTTTTAATACCTTTTAGAGTCCAAGAAATCCCGGGAACAAAGCAGTTAATCCCGAAGTTCCCGGAAATGCATCCAAATTTTAAAAATAATCTAAAAATATTTCATTTAATTTTAATAAAATTACTTTTGTTAATTGTTTTGAAGACGTCACTCAGTTTTATATTTGATTTTCGGAATCTTACTAGTTGTACAACATAAGACTTCTGTTATTGAGTGGATTGCTTTTCCAAATAAAACCACCAATGTTTAAGATTTATCTGAACATTTTCGGGATCTCTTCTGAGTGTGAATGAGTGAATAAGGAATATTAACGTCACACTGTTCAGCTACATGAGGATTTTTGGTGATGTATCCCGTAAATTTCAATCATGGTCAAGTGACGAGGACGACACCTGAGCTAGCACCCTCTTCTCCTAAGTATACCACACAAATGGGAAGACGTTTGAGTTATCGGCAGATTTAACGTGCATCGTTCCCTTTACAGGTGTGTCTTTAGTGGTACTGGGCTTCAACTCGTGACATGCCAGCTGCGATCCGATACACTAACCATTAGGATACCGCGGCCACCTTCTGAATATGAAGAAAGGACTATGATTCTATTTATAACTTAGTGGAGCAACAACCCATGAGGGTCAAGGCCTACTGTGCCTAATTCAGTATACTCAACCTTGGGCCGTGAGGTGCATGAGCAGATGTTCCGGTAAGGTGGTCAGTCTGACGCAAGATTCAATTCATACAATGCTCAATTTGGACAATGAATCAATTTAGCTTTGGGAATCAAAGAGTTCGATGTTGGTAAACATGAAAGATCATTAATAACCAGAAAGAATATGTTTTCTCCTAAAATTTGGTATAATCCAGTGTAAAGTAATATTGAATCTCTCGCTAAATTTTTGGACCAAAGAATATTTTTCCATTTTGAATTTTATTGTTTCAAATCTTTTATGATAAGAATTACTCTTTTGAAGTTAGCGTCATGTTTCGAATAAACAGCTTTTTAAGGCAATTTTTATTGGCTTCATACCTCTGCTACAGTGTCAGTCAGAATTTCATCTTCTTGATGAGACAAAACTTGCTGCTCTTTAATTTCAATTGATAATTTTGAAATTGCTCACTTTAACTCTCAAAACTCTCAAGCTTTAAGGTATCCGACTACGTTCGCGCGCGGAACCGTGGTTTTAAAAAGCTCATAAATGGATAACTTTCATGATATTTAGTGTTTCACTTAGATTAGAATACATTAATAAAATTGTTTTAAGGACAATTTGACAAAAAATTATTTAAATACAATATTTCTGCAAAAATTAAATTAGTAGATCCTTTTTTTCAAAATGTTCTCCTTTTGTGAAAATGCTTCTATTATAATAATATTTCGCTTATACAAAAAAAGACTTCTCGAGAAAGTCTGAACTAGGATTTTCGAAAATTCACATTATTTTCAGATCTACCACCAATTGAAATAAGTATCGGCATCTTTCCTTAAAACTGCTCCCCATCTGTTGTCGTAAAACATGGATAAACCCACTTCTAAGTTACATATTTCAAAATTCCAGTTGAGTCTCTGTAGAGAGGTCTGAGCTATATACAGACAAAATATTATTATAATAGAAGCATTTTTCACCAAAGGAGAACATTCGGTAAAATGATTATTCTAAGTTAATTTTCTGTCAAAATATTGTACTTAAATAATTTTTTATTGTAATAATATTCTTAAAACAATTTTATTTTTCGTTTTCGAAAGTAAGTGACACTAAATATCATAAATATTATCCATTTATACGCTTTCGAAAAATCACGGTTTAGAACGTAGTCGGATACCCCTTAACAATAAACTATTCTTATACGAGTTTTGATGTCTAAAAATCCTTTTTTTCATAATGCACAGCCAAGTTCTGCATTATTTTTTTTTAAACTATCAATCTTCTACAGGGATTTCCTAAATGATTTTATAATACATCTTATCTTTTTTATAGTTTCTTTTATACCATTTCAAAGATTTTTTCTTCATAAGCAACGCAAAATTCAGCATATTACCTAACATAAAGAATTTATCTTTGTTGAAAAAAACAATTACGTTCAAATGTAGAATGTTTTAAGAAATGTACACTTATAAAGTATGAAGCTACAGCGTTCATACATGATTTAATTCATTTGTACCGACACATATAATTAATAGATAAACTTCATGACAATACTAAAAGCATTTCCTGTTTCCGAGATCACTTTAATATCTAAGGTCACCCTCGGAAATACAAAGAATATTACCATCTTACTCTTTCCCCAGGATCCCGGAAAATCTTTATTTTGCTCATTCTCCATAACTATGCATTGTGCAAGCTTGCCTGCTCGTTAGCTCACTTTATTTATTATCGATTATACTGAAGCATTTTTGTCTACATTACGACAAATCTAATTTTTATTAATAGGATTAGTACTATTAATAACTTTTAAGCAACGCAAACTTTTTTAACATAAATTAATGTATATATTTAATCATTTTTAATTAGATTTAAAGGATGCAAAAACATTCAGCTGTGCTTAAATACAACTTTATATGTTGATCAAAGACGGTAGTCCTATACCCTCGGGCTTTGATCGGTATTGGTTCGTAGATCAAACGGTACACCCAAAGAACAATGACTTATTTTCTTTTAAAAATGTACCGTTGTATATTTCTCTCAGGTTTGTTCGACTCTCCATGAAAATCACTTATTGCTCCATGTTGAATCACTCTGAATTCGTTTTTTCAGCGTTTCTATTTTATTCTGAAGGCATGGTGAAATACAATTAAATTAAAAATTATTAAACCAAAAATAATTTAAAATATTAAAGTCGTTGCCCACCCCCACCTTCAAGGCCATGGTAAAAAATCAAAAGTGTTGACCGTTCCGTGGTGACAAAAAAGGTTGGGGAACACTGCTCAAAGGTATCTTAAAGTAAATAATAAGAGCATTAATTGACAGTTTTCCTGTAATCATTATAAATGCAAAAGCAAGAAAATGCAACATTTATAAAGGGTAATAATATTTTTAAACCAATATTTTATGACATACATCCGAAGAATAACACGGACTTTTAATCCAAAAAAATATTTTAAAACATGATTTCTTTTGTTTTTTTTATCTGCTCGCATAATTTAACTGTAAATTTGTGTTCATAAGTTAATTCATGTTAAAATTATATAATCCTTTAAAGACATAGAGTTTTTAAAAAACAATTATTATGTCTTAAGATCCAAATTTTTCACTTCATATACACTGTAGTACAAATGTCATGGTCCGAAATAAATGTTTCGATCTTTCATGAATTGAGCATTTGTATTCTCGTTAAATTTCAAATAGATTTGGAGAAGGGCTAAAATTCACGTCAAATGTTTAAAGACTAAAAGAATACGTGTTGGCGTATTATAGAAAATATATTCGAGATCAAAGTCGGCATTGTCACATAACCATGCTTAAAAATTTTAAAATGTACGTAAATAGCGTTTATTATTTTTGGCGTAATGTTTAGGTAAAATTATTTATAAATTATGAAGTGAATTCAAATTTGATAGCAATTTACAAAGTACATTTTTGTTTTGAATTAAAGTTCATGAATGCTACCTTCAAGCCAATCAGATATTTTTTTTTTTAAAAAGTTTCAAACACCTGGCAGTACTTTTTTACTTTGTGAAAATCTCGATTTAAACTTCGATTAATTTATTTAGTAAATAAATCTATCGATGTTTTTTAGTACTTGTTTGAATAAATATCCCCTTTAAAATGGATGTAAATATACTGCGCTTTGACTATAAAGAGTGCAGCAAAGACCTTTTCTCATCTTCGAGAATTAAACAGACATTTACATACTCACAAGAATGAGAAATCTTTTATTTGTGAAATCTGCAGCAGGGCTTTCTCCCCCGAAAACATCATTTGAAACGTCATCTTATTATACACAGCAATGACAAACGTTATATTTGTGACGTATGCAAGAAAGCTTTTTCTCGAAGAAGTATTTGAATACAACATTTGCGTATTCATGCCAACAAAAACCTTACGTTTGTGATGCATGTAACAAGCCTTTTTCTGATAATAGCAATTTAAAAAAAAAAGCATTTGCGTCTTCATACCAAGGCAAAACCATATGTGTGTGATGTTTGCAAGAAGGCTTTTACTAATAGTAGTGACTTTAGAAGACATTTGCGTATTCATACCGAAGAAAAACCGTATGTTTGTGATATTTGTAAAATTGCTTTCTTTCAAAGTAGTAACTTGAAAACGCATTTGCGTTTTCATACCAAAAAAAAAAAAAACCTTACGTATGTGATATTTGTAGCGAAAACTTTTCTATTAATAGTTTATTTAAAAGGCATTTGCGTGTTCATACCGAAGAAAAAACCGTATGCGTGTGGCATTTGCAACAGTGCATTCTTTCGTAGTGATAGTTTAAATAGACATTTGCGTAGGTACAATCATAAGAATCCTTATTTTTAGACATCTTTAATATGATTAGTTCATTACTCTCTTTGTGTATTGAAGATATGAAATCTTGTCAAATGTGTGATACTGGAAAATGTGATAATTTAATTTTGAAAACTTTGTAAGAAGATTGAATAATTTAAAGGACTTTTACTTTTAGTATATATAACTCATACATATAATAGTTTTTAATGTGTTAGCTGAATGTAAATAAATGATTTGATTTTATAAATCAGTGTATCTTTTTTTTTTTTGCTTAATTATATATTTTGCGTTGCATTGTCAATCCTGGTAATTTAATCGTTTTTCTCGTTATTTATATATGATTTTTGTTTTATAAGGTTTTTGAAAAAAAATGAAATGTTTCATATGTTTTAATGTAGCAGTATTTTAGAACTCGCATGTAATTCAAAGTTAAGTTATTTCTAAATACTAGATTTCAAATATTTATATTTTTCTATCTTAGAACTTAAATATAATTGAAATCTGACTGTAGTTTTCTGTTCAATATGTAGAGAAAATTAAAATTTATTTAGGTACACTACGAATCAGATTCAGAAAAGGGTTATTCTTGTGAAGAGTGCGGCGAGACCTTTTTCTTCTTGCTTTTTTAAGCAGTCATTTATGTACTCACAAAATTTAGAAATCTTATATTTGTGAAACTTGTAAAGGGTCTTTCCCCTTAAAGTCTTCTTTGGAACGTAATTTGATTACACACACCAATGAAAAAGCTTACATCTGTGATATTTGTAACAAGTCTTTTCTTCTAATAGTTATTTATGGTGGTACTTTAAAAAGCACTTATGTATTCATACTAATGAAAATCCTTATGTGTGTGATAGTTGAAAAAAGGCTTTTACTAATAGTAGTGATTTTAGAAGGCATTTGCGTATTCATACTAAGCGAAAACTTTGTATGTGACCTTTGCATTCTCTCATATTGGTAGTTATATAAGACAGTTGCGAAGACACAATGATTAGAATCTTCATTTTCAGACATTCTCAAAGTCATCAGTTCGTTACTCAAAGTCGTATTCAAGGCAAAGACTATTTACATATGCGTGATATTGGCAAATGTGTTATTTTTAATTTTGAAAAACTAATTTAGACATAGAATGATATAAGGACGTGTACTTCGGTGTTATTATAAGTGTTCGTGTGACTCACACATGTAACTCTTTTTAATGTGATGGACATAATTTGTAAATAAATTTCAAGATTTGTGAAATGGGTATGATTTTTTTAGGGTACATGTTAATGATGTGTATCGTGTATTGTATTTTCAATCTTAAAAAAAAATTAATCTCTGTTTCTCTCTTTATTTGAAAATGCTTTTTATTTATTTCAGGAGATTAATAAAAATTTTAAATATATAATTTAATACTAAAATGCGATAATTTATAATTCATTCATTTTGAATTTATAAAAGTATTTTTTATGCTATACCTTTCATATATTTATAATTGCTATCTTCGAACCTTTTTTGGAAAGGGATATATTTTAATAGTATGTTTCGGTAGAAATAAGAGAAAGATATATATTAATTTGGGTACACACACTTTACTAATAGGTGCAAATATAAATTTTGAATTAAGCATATTGGTCAGAGAAGATTTTAAATGAAATAAGAAAATTGTTTTTTTCAAAAGTTAGTGTTTTAAATATAAGGTTGAATCGGTTGAATCCTAGAGGACCCACTTTTGGTCGCCAAATTTTTTGTCGCCAAATTTTTGAGCGATAAAGGTTACAATATGGTAACCTTTCCATTTCATCAAAAATTTGATTTTCAAATCACCGAAAAATGGCAACCCTAAAAAGTGCAACATTTTTCGCCTTTTCCGAAAAAACGTCATTTTGACATTTGACTTCGCTGAGGTTGTTAAGAATGGCGTGTGAAAGGAAATTACTTTAAAGTGAGGCTACGATAGGTTTCTTTGTGCTCCTGGGTACATAGGGGAAGAAAGAGACGTTAGAATGGTGTATGAAAGCTAATTTAATTGCTTCTTGTTATGAATGTTCGAGGTGTAAAAAAATAGGCGTTTGCAAAAGCGAAAGGGAACGGTTGACGGCTACGAATGGCGTTGCCGCAACCAGTCGAAAGATAATCGCCACGACGTCGTTCGGAGTGTGAGAAAGGGCACTTGGTTTAGCGAAAGCAAACTTGCTATAAATATTATCTTGCGTTTGACGAGATATTGGTTTGGCAAGAGCATGAATGAGTTCGTGATGAATGACTTGAAAGTTAATAAGAATATGACAAAGTTAATAAGACATGTGGTGGCGATCTTACGATCACAAGTTGGTGAATGAGAATTTTCATAAATTCCTTGCATCCATCGCAAGGGTGTATCCACCAACAGATCATGACGAAATGCAAGCGTAAGGTAAGTGCTTTTTAACATTTTTTAAAAATTGATTTCATGTATTTCTTCGATTTTATCTTTGCGAAACGCCCCTTTCGTCCTTTAAAAAATGTAAATCATGTTGTACACACTGGTTTTAGAATACTTTTTAAATAGAATTTCATTGCTTTCTCCGTTTTTTTCTTTATATAATGATTAATTTAATGTATTTATTCGATTTCATCTTTGCGAAACGCCCATTTCATCTCCTCCACTGACGCATGCGCTTCCCAAGAGTTTTTCGTCATTGACGCCTTTTGAAAACCTTCAATTTGGCGCTTTTTGGCGAAAAATTTTTGGCGCCAAAACAGCAGTGGGTCCTCCTAGGATTTTACCCCTTTTTCTCCACTTGGAAATAGCATAAACATTTATCCTATTTATTTTTTTTTATTATTTTTAAGAAAATAATTCTTATATTTCAATAAATGTATTTTTCTTTTGTGTGAGTGATCCTTTCTTTCATCCATCTTTTTCTTTTTAATCTATTCCTGTAAATGTGTAAATGTAAATGTACTAGCATGTGAACTCCCTCCCAAAACCTATTCTTAGCTGATCAAAACCACTTTTCGCTTATTGGTGTTGATGAATTTTTTTTTCACGTCTTTCCAATATGGAAACTTTTGTTTTTTCTTTTGTGAAAATTGGAATGGGTGGTTCTTCAATTTCTTACAACCCCGAATCGTTTTCTCTCGTCACAAAGCAAATAGAGGAGTCTTTGAGTCTGTTCCAATCTCATTCGATTTGCCACTCTAAAAAACACAAAAGAGACTTGTTCCCTTTGATTCCTCTCTCGTTCTCTTCGCCCTCATATGAACTAATTCTGTCTCACACTCTTTTTCCTTTTGAAGTACGAAATTTTATCAATATTTTTTAAATAAATGTTACCCCTTCACTCTCTAGATCTATGCTTTAAAATCAAGAAATAATTTATTCTAAATTATGCTATGTTACTGTGGAAAGGTAATGCTATTTTAGATGAAGAATTTAAGCGACATTATTATTTAGTCTTTCTCATAATAGACATTTAACTGAAAATTCATAATATATTTCTTCCATTTGTTGACTTTATGTTGTGACTTGCCAGAATGTAATAATTTTGAAAACAAATTCACATTAATGTGGCAAATTTTCAAAGTAATACCTTTGTGCTATTTTAATGGTTCTTTTAATTGCAAATCTTTTGTTTTAAACTTTTTTTATTAATTGAATCTTAAATGATAGTAATATTTTTTCAAATACAACTAATATTCAAAAAAAAAAAGAAATTAAACCTTTTACGGTACCAATTTCTGCATATAAATGTTATCAAACTAATTCACTTCTATTCCTTATGGCTTTTAGCTTGTATCGTTATAAACTCAAATTGTATGATATGAATAAGAATACAATTTTAATGTATACATTTGAAAGCTTTCCTGTATTTTGTTGCATAAATATAGATGAATCCACGTTTATGGTTCCGAAAGGAGAGTAACAAGCTGCAAGAAGAAAGTGCAGTTAAGGTTTCATTATGCTTAAGAAAATGCTGATTTTATTTCTGTCGGATCGTGTGCGTGTGTGGATCCGAATTTTGCTGAAATTTTACTCACCCGAAGTTTTAAGTACAAGAAAGAAATATGCGTGTATTTTAAAAGGTTAGAACCTTATTCTCGGGAAGTAAATAAATGGAGGAACTATGAGGAAACTTAAAATCATTCTGTAGATTTCTTTAAAAAATATCAGCAGGTCTTCATTTAATTTGGAAATCTGTGAATGGTATTTGTTGCAATTATTGTCATTTTTAATTTTAATCTGTGTCCACACAAAAACAAATATTTAAAGTATAATATTTAAACCTCAATAATTTTAACATAAGAGCTATGCGCAGTGAATAATTAGTTACAACTAAGAATATATATATATATAAGCATGCTTTTAATATTAGATTATATAAGTATACTTAATATCCGAAAAAAGTGAAAGGTAATGAAGTCCTTTTGAAAATTATAAGTATTTTTGTTCTATATCATATAAATGGCTTTAGGACTCTATTATTTTTACATTGCTGCAATTTAAGAGAATTTAATCAAAAATAATTTCTGGACGAAATTTAAATATAAGGGTATTATTCGTTCTCTAAATAACAAATCCACCTACAACGATGAAAATGTATAATATTTACTCGTCATTCTTTTGATTTAAATGTGAGGGATGACAAAAACGTATCTATCGTAGAAAAAATATTTTTAATTGAAAAATATTTGTTTAATATTTTTAATAAAAATATGTATTTCTGTTAGTTAATTTGTCTTTAATCATTTATTTTATAAAATTTAAAAGATGAAACTACAGTCAAAAAGGGTCGTTATCGTCCCAACTTGGGTTGAAGATTGTTTTCAAGTTTCTGAGGGTCATTGAAATCCATATTGTATTAATGGGAAGGATGAACAAAAGTATTCCTAACAGACCGCCCATCTTGTATAGTGGTTAGCGAAGCTGACTGCGATGCCATAGGGACTGGGTTCGAATCCCAGAGAAGACATGGATGTTTAGTAAATGTACAGTGCCTTTTCGGTATGGGGGTACTCCAAATAGCCGTCGAGAATCTACAAGTATCTCTTTATTTAGCATTCAACAATAGCTTGAATTAAAATAATTGAAGCGTCCAAATTTAGTAGCAACAACCACCAGAAGATGACTACACCAAAAATGGCTTTCACCTTTGGGAATTTGCGGTGTCAGCAATGGGCTTAGCTACCAATATGTAAACCTATTAGGAAAGAATTGACCGAATTTTTAAATGTAGACATGGGAGATGATGCACAGTTATCTCTACACAAGTCTTCGATGTAAGAACTAATGCATTACTCAATGTATTATGAAATTATTTTTATTTAATTTATCATTAGGATAAGAAAGATTTACTGCGGAGTATTCTTATTTTTTTAAATAAGAGGAACCTAGAAAACATATGCAATGCATTCGATTGTGTGAACTATCTTTTTATAGACGAGTAAAGCATTTAAAGAGTGTTTTTTTTTCAGGTATAGAAGTTTAGGTTGGCATTACTTTCCAATATGGCGACCGATTTAACAGCTGTCAAGTGATTTATTCACAGTTTGGTTTAGCAATTCATCAAAACCATCATCAAGCAAGGCGTAGATTCGTCGAATGGGCCCAAAACGAGATTGCCGTTGTTCCCGATTTCCATAAGCGAAATTTGTTTAGCGATGAAGCGCACTTCTGGTTGAATGGCTACGTCAACAAACAAAAACTGCCGCATTTAGAGTGAAGTTAATCCAAGAGTGTATGTCGAAACACCGTTACACCCAGAAAAGATGACTGTTTGGTGCACTTTTATGGGCTGGTGGTATCCTTCTTCAAAAACGATGAAGGCCACAACGTTATCATCAATGGTGATCGGTATAGATCCATGATTACTACCTTTTTCATTCCTGAATTGAACAATCATGATGTCCAGGAGCTGTGATTCCAACCAGACGGCGCAACATGTCACACAGCTCATGCCACAATCAATTTGTTGAAAGACACGTTTGGTGATCGTCTAATTTCACGTTTTGGACCTGTGAATTGGCCTCCAAGATCTTGTGATTTAACACCGCTAGACTATTTTCTGTGGGGCTATGTAAAGTCATTGGTCTATGCGGATAAGCCACAAACGCTTGACCATTTGGAAGACAACATTCGCCGTGTTATTGCCGATATACGGCCACAAATGTTGGAAAAAGTCATCGAAAATTGGACGTCCAGATTTGACTACATCCGAGCCAGCCGTGGCAGTCATATGCCAGAAATCATATTTAGAATGTAATGCTACAAGATTATCTTTCGAATAAAAAATTCATGTCAATCGAATAATACATGGTTGTTTTATTGCAATTTAAAGTTCTATACCTCTAAAAAAACACCCTTTACGTCCAATCTTCAAAATATCTAATTTTCTATTTAAAAAAAATCATACTCACTATTTTTTTTAAAAAATTGTGAATTTCTTTTATATAATATAAGATTTCTTCAATTATAGAACTTCAATAGACTTTAAAAAGATGCAACTATTTTCGGCCATAATTCTATTTCAAAAATTGAGGCCCGTTTTAGTTAAAGAAAACAATTAATTTCCGAGGTTCATTAGAATCTGCCTTGTACTTATGGGATGAATTAAAACTATAGCAGAGAAAGAAGTATAAAAGCATAATAGAAACCGGATGGAATACTTTAAGCTTAAGTAAAATATATCATCCTGCGTGTAGTCAAACCTATGGAGAGTTCACAAGCACCCCAAAGATATTTTTTATAAATCCGATCGATTAATGTTTTAAAATAATATAACATAATCAATTAACCCTTTTTTTAAATTTAGCATAATTAATTCAATCTTTTTTAAGACATCGGTGTACTCTTTCCCACAACATCTAGGAAATTATTTTTCATGACGTCATACACTGTTGAATATGTTAAGTTTCCTATGACCAGGTAAACTTTTTTTATACTCCGACAAGAACACAAATGCGATTGCAATTCATTAAATGTATTTTAGATTACCATTAAATCTTTACAAATGCTACTTCTGAGCAAATTGATGAATAGAAACAGTTAGGAATCTGGCAATACCTTAAGAAATTCCCAGTTTGATTTTTCTATGCAATAGTACAGTCGAATATTGCTCTAGAGTGTTTCAGTACATCATTAAAAATCAATCTCCTTTGAAATGAACGCAAAGAAAGAGCTCTTATCTTGTGAAGAGTGCGGTAAGACCTTTTTTCTGTTTGCAGCATTAAACAATCATTTACGTACTCACAAGAATGAGAAATCGTTTATTTGTGAAACCTGCAAGAAAACCTTCTCCCGAAAGAATTCTTTGGAACGTCATTCGTTTACGCACACCAATGAAAAATCTTACATTTGTGATACTTGCAACAAGGCCTTTTCCAACAATATTGCTTTAAAAAGGCATTTACTTATTCATGCCAACAAACCTTATGTTTATGGTACTTGTAAAATGGCTTTCACTCGAAGTAGTAATTTGAAAAGGCATTTGCGCATCAATACCAAAGAAAAACCTTATGTGTGCGATTTTTGCTTCAAGGCCTTTTCTGATAATAGTGATCTTAAAAAGCATTTGCAGATTCATACAAATGAAAAACCATATATTTGTGGTACTTGTAAAATGGCTTTCACTCGAAGTAGTAATTTGAAAGAGCATTTGCGTATTCATACCAAAGAAAAACCTTATGTATGTGATTTTTGCTTTAAGGCTTTTCTTATGATAATGCTTTAAGAAGGCATTTGCGTATTCACACCGAAGAAAAACCTTATGTGTGCGATTTTTGCTTCAAGGCCTTTTCTGATAATAGTACTTTTAAAAATCATTTGCAGATTCATACAAATGAGAAACCATATATTTGTGGTACTTGTAAAATGACTTTGACTCGAAGTAGTAGTTTTAAAAGGCATTTGCGTATTCATACCAAAGAAAAACCTTATGTATGTGATTTTTGCTTTAAGGCTTTTCTTATAATGATGCTTTTAGAAGGCATTTGCGTATTCATACCAAAGAAAAACCGTATGTTTGAGACATTTGTAATCATACATTCTCCCAACGCATTCGATTAAATAGACATTTTAATACTCATAATATTTTCAATCTTTTTTTTTTCAGAGAATCTCAAATTGATAATTTCTAACTCAATATCGTATTCAAGGTAAAGACTATTCACTTGTGTGTGATACTGGCAATTTTGAATAATTAAACGGATAGTGCATGATTTAAAAGTTTATATCTGAAATATGAATATTTTTGCAATTTTCTGGTGTATTTTATTCTTAGACTTTAGAAAAAAACTTTTTATACTACGAATTTTCTGTACTCAGACGGAAAAAATTATTTCTACTTTGTGTTTTCAAATGACTTTTTGTATGTAACAATTTTTAATTGCATTGACATAATTTGTAAATAAATTGCAAGGAAGGAAGTTTCTTGGTTATGTTTTGTTTTTGCGTGCTTATTTCCTCAATGTTTATTTTTAATCCTGAAAATTTAATATCATTACTTGAAAATTATATTTATGTTACGACAAGTGTAATCTACTTACTTAAATCAAAAAATACATGTTTCATAAATTTAAAAATAACATTATTTTTTAATAAATGTAAATTTAGAAGTTATCTAAGTATACTATTTATATTTAAAATATGTAAAATCGATATTCTAAATTTCTCATTTTATGAAAAAGAACTTAATATTACTCTAATTTTTGGTATATTTTTGTGTTTACATAAATTTAAATTTTATATATGAGTGCAAGTATTTAAATTGTGGTATATATACATAATTATAGTCATATTATTGAGTTATAGTGATATAAATAAGGCACATTATTGAGTCATTTGTATGATGTAGATGAGACATTAAATGATACACAGGAATTGTAAACTTGTTCACAGCTTATTTAACTATTTTAACTATAGTCAATTATGTGGCTGCAGAAATTAGCCTTTTGATTATTTATCTATTGCCAAATTTGTGTTGCTTTAAAAGTATTCTTGACCAAAAAAATCTTAAATTTGATTAAAATCATACAAATACTATCTGGTGTTGGATAAAGTTACATTTTATATCGAATAATTAGTTTTTTAAATTTACGAGCAATTAGTTTCTTTGTTGTCTATTTTTTCATTTTTCTGTTCAGTTGCTCATTAGCATTAAAATAATGTTCCTTTAATAATTCAGACTGTAAGAATATTTAAAAAGTGAAAGATAAATTTATTGCAGTCTCTCTTGTGCTATTTACAAATATGAAATCCGTTTGAAATACCTTAGATTACTATGGGTGATTAGAGAAATAATTTGTTCGGTTATAAATGTTTGTGCTGTATTGAGAAATGTGCTATTTTATTATCGAAAAACTAATTTCGACATTGAATTATTTAAGAAAGTGTACTTTCGGTACTATTATAAGTGTTCATATGAATCTTACATATAATATTTTATAATGTGATGGACATAATTTATAAATAAATTCCAATATTTGAGACATGAGCATGTTCCATCCCAGCGGGAAGGGGGTTATGCTATATATCCTGTATTGTGTCGTAAATCCTAAAAATTTAGCCTCATTTTCTCTTTATTTAAAAGTTTTTCAGGAAATTTATAAAATTTAAAAAATATAAAATATTTTAATATTAAAATATTTTATAAATTTTAAACTAGCTATATTTCATAAATCATCGAGAACTTTAATGCATACCTTAATACTACATTTCATGTATTTATAATTGATATCTTAGAACATATTTTCGAAAGGAATAGACTTGCAATAGTATCTTTGTGTGGAAATAAGTCGAAAAGATAAATATGGGTGCACACTTCTTTAACAGCTGCATGTATATTTTTTTAAAACTAAGAATACTGTTCACAGTAGAGTTAGTTACAATATAAACAAATTATATTTTCAAAAATTAAGGATTTAATTTTTAGCCCTTTCCCTGCTTGGGAATTGGATAAAAATTTATCCTTATTTTTTATTCCTTTAAGATAAAATTAATTTTTTTTAATTTCATTTAATGCCTTTGTACTTTTAAACCTTTCTTTGATCCATCCTTTCAGTTTAATCTATTCCCGTAAATGTGCAAGAACACTAGCATGCGAACTCCTACAGAATCCTATGCTAAAAAAATTGTTTTATCCCTAGTTCTTTTATCAGATGCTTCCTTCCTCAGTGGTTCGACAGCCCAGGTTGTGTCTTGGCCTTCTCAAGAAGCCTTTTCCATTCCACCTTCTCCGATCCACAGTTCTCAAAACTAGGAGACCTTTTTCTAGGCCATCAATCCAACTAAGATTTGGCCTGCCCTTTCTACTTTTGCCAATTGAGTGGTCGTTGATTTTTAGTGGTGCGGTTTTCGTCCATTCGAGCAACGATACCTTCCCATTTAATTCGTCGTATTTTGATTCAGTTAACAATGTCAGAGATTCTTTATATGATTGATAGGTCTCTAAAATGGATCTTCTTTGCCACGTTGCATTTCCTTGAATTTCTGCAAATTTTTTTTTTTTTTTAGTCTGCCTTTCGTAGATGCTTAACATGTTCTCATCTACACGAGACATGGACAAGTTTCACCTACCTATATGTGTAAGGTTGACTCAAAAAGTTTTTAGACTTCATTATAAAAATAAATTTATTTACAAAATTTGCTCACTACTTTTTGAAATACCACCCTATGGCTGCAATGCACTTATCCGATCACCACACGGGTGCTTTTATCAGATTAGTGAACTTAACTGTATATTTGTGTTCATAAGACAATCCATTTTATTAAATTAAAATTTACAAAATTTTTCAAAAATACAGAATTTTTAAAAAGAAAATATTTAGGATCTATTCGTTGCTGCGTCCGTTAAAGAGGCGCTGCAGGGGGATGATCCTGATTATAACTTCAAAGTTTGCATGTTCGAAAAATGGGTTCGAGTTCTGGTACTTTTTCAAAAGCTAAAGCACATTAAAGTTGTTAAGACTAAAAATACACATTAGCGTGCTTTTAAAATTTGAATTCCTTCTTAAGTTCCGTCCGTGTCATTTGGCCGTGCCTAAAACTTTTAAAGTGGACGACAGCAGCGCCTATTTATTTATGTAGAGCTATGCTGCTACACAAAAGTTTAGCTTATTTAAGAAACATAGCGCCAAACATACATGTTTAAAAGTAATTTTCCTTAATGACGACATATACTTTCGAAATTAACAGGTTTCTAATGTTTAGGTAAACTTACGCATATATAAATTATGACGGGAGATTAATTTTAGTAACAGTTAATAAAATATAATTTTGATTTCAATTGAGTTTACATGGATGCTGCGTTCAAGCCAATCAGTCATTTACAAATAGTTCAAAAAACCTAGCATTACTTCATTCCATTTAAAACTTGCGATTTCATTTTTTCCATCAAAATCATCCAACAAAATAATTTTACTGGCCTGTTTCAGTATTTCTTTGCATTAATAAATTAATATCCTTTTGAAATGGATAGAAATGAGCAGTCTTTTTCCTGTCCAGAGTGCGGCAAGACATTTTCTCGTCCTTTGAATTTAAATAGGAATTTATTATGCACTCACAAGAATGCGCATATTCATACCAAAGAAAATCCTTTTGTAAGCGATATTTGCAAGAAGCCCTTTTTCGCAATGACGTATTAAAAAGGCATTTTCGTATTCATACCGACGAAAAAGCCTTACATTTGTGACATGTACAACAAGGCTTTTAATTGCAGCAATACTTTAAGAGGACATTTGCGTATACATGCCAAAGAAAAACCTTATATATGTGGTATTTTCAACCCAGTATTTTCTAATAACAGTAGTTTTAAAAGGCATTTGCGTATTCATACCGGTGAAAAACCGTATGTTTGGGACATTTGTAACCATGGATTCTCTCGTGTCGCCGGTGTTTAAATGCACATTTGCGAAATCACAATGGTTAGAGAGAGAATTCTTACTTTTCACACATTCTGAAAATTACCAGTTCTTAACGCAATTTCTTATTCAAGATGAAGACTAGTCGCACGTGTACGATGCTGGTATTATTGAACTTTTAAAATTTTATGGACATTTAGTGATTTAAGAACGCATACTTTACGTTGAGATAAGAAACAGGAATATTTTACAACTTTTGACTTATTTTATCTTTTAGACACATGACTGAAAAGCTTACGTGTTTGTAGTTTTTTAGCTCTTCTAGAGAAAAGTTATTTCTACTTTTTTTTGTTTTCTCGTGAATCTTGTATGCGAAAGTTTTTAATGTGATGGACATGATTGTAAATAAGTTGCAAGAAGGGAGACTCGAGTATGCTTTGTTTTCCATTCTTCTGTCCTCAATATTGTATTTTCAATCCTGATAATTTAATCTCATCTTTATTCATTGTTTGAGAACTATTTTTATTCCACCACATCTGTAAAGTACTTTCTTAAATCAAAATGTCATGAATATAAGAATAAAATTTTTTCAATATAAGTACGAAATTAAACGTTTTTTAAAACTACATTATAAATAAGTAAATTCCCTATCCTATAAGTTTCTGCATGCTATTAAAAGGAACATAGTTTTAATCTCATTTAGTAAATTTTTTGGTGCTTTTATAAATTGAGATTTCATGTATGGGTGTAAGCTTCTTTAACCCTTTATCTACGACGGTACTAATAAGTACCACTCAATTTAAAATTACATAGAATAACCATTTTTAAGAATACTCTGACGATACTTAACAGGAATATTCCTTTAAATCCATTCTTCCAATATTTATGGCAGCACGAGTTCTATAATGAGTATTTTAGCGGGAAAGGCAAATGGTTTTAGAGCAGAAATAGCGCTTTCAGCTGACGGCATTTTCAACGAATTACGAAGATTGTCATTTTTTTTTTTTTCAAAAAATGAGTAATGTCGAAAGATAAGTGTCTTATTTATTTTGTATGTTAATAAAGACCTTACAAAACTATTTGACTATTTATTTTAAGTGAACAGTGTACATATTTAATTTTATTGTTGAATATCTTCAATTAATTAATCAGCTTTAATGGATTAAATTTCACCAAAGTTGAGTATTTTGTTTACGTATATCCCTTATATTTTTCAATGTAGTGATTCAAAAAAATATTGCATGAAAAAAAAACTGCATTTAATCATAATCCGTTAGATAAAGGGTTAATTTCTTCAAACGTACTTTACTCAGTTATGTGTGTGTGTATTATGTAGACTTTAAATAAGAAATAAATTTATAAATTAAGCAAATAATTTGGTTTTCTTTTTGCTAGTTTAACAGGATTCGATTATGTATTTGCTTGTTTCCAAAATTGTAATGGTTTAAAAGTATTGTTGACGAAAGAAAATTCGTCAAATTTTGAAAAGTACTTCATAAATCTCGTGTTGTTTAAAGTACTTTTTTTAAATGGAATAATTAGGAATATTTTAAGCATAAGTTAAATTCATAACCCTGGGTGGGGTGGGTTCGAATGCCAATGCCACTGAAGACATGCCTTGAACAGGAGGCTGATGCGCGTAAAATTTTCGAGCCTCAATATCCTCCCATAGGTGTAATGTGGAAATTAGGAGAGAGAGTGCAAGCTCGGGTTTAGTCCTCTTCAGTTGACCGAGATTCAAAATTACGAGTCCCGCCACCAATTACCCTCGTGTTGCTTTATTGAGCACAATTTTAAAAAATTCGCTCAACTCTTCCAAATCCATCATATTGCTGTGAGGCAACTTAAAATAACACTAAGTATAAATTTAAATTTAATCATAATAGATTTTTACAATAAGCAACAAAATGAACATTTCACTTACAGCAGCATAATTGTTGTTCCTGACCTTTTTCATGTGCTTATTTAATTTACGTGAATATTAGTGTTTATACGTAAATTAATTTAATTTAACTAAACACTATCTGAATTCATGAGGCATTTAGAATTTTAGATGAGGACGTCGCGTATTCAAGATTTTAGTCCTTGGTTTCAGGTTTTCAAAACATTTATTATGACGACACACACTACACACAAACAATTAAATATAAATTGAATTAAATTGCTATTTTTGTGGGTAGGCACACCCACCGATTTCGGGGTTCCGTTATCGGCCAAAGTAAGTTACAGACTGACTGAATCTCCCATCGGTTAGGGAAGGTTCACACATATTTCCCTTTAGGACAAGCAAACCACCACAGAGGAAGTAGTATTATTAAGAGTTCAAATTTCATTAAGTACATACAGTATTGCAGTGGTCATGATTGAAACATCTCTGCTTCTTTAGTTTCTACAGAATGATGAGTTTAAATTCTATTACCATTTATGACGATGTTAAATCTACCGAAATAAAAAATATACGCGTCCGTTGTTTGGAGACTGGTGTACCTGTTCAAGTGTCGTCTTTGTCAATTGGTCTTACCTCAAAATTTTAAAGAGATCACCAACAGCATAACGATATTTTTTTCTACGTCCAAAATCCAAAAATAATTAATTGACTTTTTTTTTTAATATAACATAATTAATTAACTCTTTTAAAAATTTATCCAAATCAACTTAAACGTTTTTTTTTTGAAAAATCAAGGAACCCTTTTAAAAACCTCTATGAAAGTATTAATCTTTAATGATTAGGTACGGTTTTGAAATGTGTAGAGTTTTCTATGATTAGGTAAACTTGTTTATTAATAATGTCGTAATTATAAAAGTGGTGGCAATTAATTAGATGTAATTTAGATTTCCATTAAATTGGCCGAAATGCTGTTTCCAAGCAAATCAATGAATAAAAACAGTCGGAAATCTGGCAACACTTCAAGTACATCCCAATTTCATTTTCTATCAATTGTGTAGTAAAATTATTCTACAAAGTTTTTCAGTACATCATTGAAAAAAAACAGTCTCCTCTAAAATGAATGCAAAGAAATATCGCTATTCTTGTGAACAATGCGGCAAGACTTTTTCCCCTGCTACATTAAATAATCATTTACGTTTTCACAAGAATGATAAATCTTTTATTTGTGAAACCTGTACCAGGTAAATTTTCTTTTGAAAATATTCTTTGCAGCCTCGTTTGGTTATACACATCAATGAAAGACATTAAATTTGTGATATTTGGAACGAGGCTTTTTCTGATAATAGTTCTTTAAAAAGCATTTGCGTAATCATACCTACTAAAAGCCTTGTATTCGTGTTATTTACAACAATGCTTTTTCGGAGAATAATTGTTTTAAAAGCATTTGAGTATTCATACCGAAGAGAAAAACCGTATATTTGTGATATTTAAAAGAAGGCTTTTACTAATAGTAAGGATTTTTAGGGAATTTGGTATTCATACCAAGGAAAAACCTTATGTTTGTGACATTTGCATCCTTTCATTCTCTTAGTGCAGGATATTTGCGAAGATACAATGAGTAGAATATTTATTTTACAGACATTCTCAAAGTTATCAGTTCATTACTCAATATCGTATTCAAGATAAAGAACAGTAACATGTGTGCAGCATACTAGAAAATATATTACTTTAACTTTGGAAAATTTCTACGCACATTGAATAATTTTAGGTCGTACACTTTTATTACATGTAACTTACGCATGAAACAGATTTTATGTGATAACTATAAATTATAAGATTTGTGGTATCGATATGTTTTTTATTTGCTTGATTATATATCCTGCATTTTGTTGTCAATCCTGAAAATTTATTTTATTTTCTCTTATTATTAGAAAATGAATGGACGTGGGTAGCCAAGTGGTTAGAGCATCGGACTCCAGACCGTAGGGCCTGGGCACATAGAGTTCATACTATTTAAATCAGTGGGTCCAAAAGTCTTCTGAGTGGTAACAGCAGAAACCACTGGTGTGCAGGGTGTTAGCTAATATTTCCCTCCTCTCCAATTCCATGCCTAAATTGTGGAAGTGGAGACAGATGGTTTCGCCATCTATCGTGCAGAATTCCAACCTGTCTCAGGCTCTAGCAACTTACATTCCCGCCCTTAGCGAAGGACACGGCAACAACAACATTTGAAACTGAATTTGTTTTAGTGAGATTCGTAAAAATTAAAAAATATTTTTAAATGTGAACTTTTCATAAGTTTTATTAAATATCGGTATTTTTTAATTCATCTATAACTCAAAGTTATTTCCAAATTTTACATTTCAAATACTTATAGTTGTTATATTAGAACCTATTATAGAAAGGAATATAATTAAAATCCGATTATAGGGTGTTAGGAGTGCTTATTAATGGAAATATGGGTACATACTTCTTTAAAAGCAACATATTTACTGTACAGTTTTTGGCATACTGTAAACATAAGTGTTTAAGTGATATACAAAATAAAAAAATGTTTTTATACGTTTAACTAAAATCAGTTTCGTATTATCTGAAATAAGTGTTTCAATTATTGGTCTATTTCCATACTTGTATTGCTTTGAAAATCTCCTACAATAAGAATTCTTAAATTTTATTAAATGCTTTTCTATAGAGTTAAGGATAAAAAAATCTGTTCTTTTTAATATCTGTCTTTTAAAACTGTCAGAACACCAGAGAGCGGACACGCCACAAACGTATTATTTGCTGCTCTAAACCACTTCTCATTTCCTTATGTAAAGAATTGGCACACTCTCATTTTTTTCTTCTATTCAAAAACTTTTTTTTCATTGAGACATTTGATAGTTGCGCGTTCAGTTCCTAAACGATTCACTTCAGACGATTCCGAACTGATTCTCCCCAATACTAAGGTAAATAAATCTTGACACGTGCTTCTAACCCAAAAACCTGCTCAATGAATGCAACCGTACATTACTTTTATGTAAATCACTGTTTCTCAAACTGTGAGGCGTGCACCCTGGGGGAGGAGCTCGATAACCCTGCGAGGGCGCGAGCATATTGAAAATAAAAATAATTTTTTGGAAGGAATTAAAACAAAATATTTTCTGACATAATAAAAAATACACATTTACACTAATGTAATTGATATATATCATCTGGTGATCATCAAAAATAAAAGATTCCACTTCAAACGCTCTTTAGCTATCTTTGATCCTATAACCAAATTAAAAAAGACATTTTGTTTGCTTTACTGTAATCCTACGATGAGAGATTTTTTTATTACGTTTCATTTAACCTCTAAAATACTACTTTGATTATCATATATCTGACCTTCAAACTTACTGGTATGTTTCACTCAGTCTCTTCCTTTTAAAAAGGTTGTAATTAATATTTTTCTGTTGCTCTTTTCCCATGTGAATGAGTTTTATGATATATGGATAAGCATACTGAGCACTTTGAAGAATTATTTGGCCAAGATGTATTTTTATGAGTATTCTGAAACATATAATGCATAATGAAAAACGTTTTACACAATCATTTTTTAGGCCTACAGATTCGACCCAGGCTTACGAAATCGTTAATTCTGGGAAAACTGTTTATTCATTAACAGTGACCTTGACAGTATCCTTCTATTAGGCAGCCTTAATGGGAACTAAAAATGAATTTGTCACAGATATGCCTCTTTTTTGAGAGTGTCAAACGTTTTTTTACAATCAAGTTGCTAATTTTGATCGAGTTCCCTGCGCGACCACTTTTTTTAAAAAATATTTTTCAATGAACATGCTACACTTTCCCCCATGAACAATTTTGTGGTTTTGATTGCTGTGCTGTACGACTTATTATGGTTTATAAATGTAAATGAATATAAAAAATGGCCATCTTTGATCTCTATTGAAGGAAGTTGAAACTGATCAAGCAATTAAAGAACCTGCTGAAATAATGCATATTAATCAAGACAGCGAAAGTAAATATGAGAAAAGCGATAGACATGAAACGTTTGAATTGAAATTTTCACATGCTGCCTATGAAGAAAACTATGAAGCCATACATGTAGTACTTCACCTTGTCAAAAGACACAAGGCAGAAAAAGTTCAAAAATGCTATTTGTAGATTTTCAAATGACAGCAAAACTACAATAACGTGAACAAAATGTGATAGTTTAGCTGTAAAATAATGTTCCTGTATTGTTAGAGAAAAGTGTCTGTGATTTATGTCCTTTATTAAGAGTACGCACATTTGGAACATTTTCTTTAGTTTTATTGGATTATTTCTCAAATTATCAAAGAAAAATTGAAAAGTCCTTGAAAGTACGTAAGTATATTTTAGGTCTTAGTTAAATTATTCACTGGAATTGTGATTTTTATCGTGTATAGTAAAAATAATTATAAAATAAATTATAGCTTAAAAATAAATTTAAAAACACGCTTTTTTAGTGAATTGAACTAAAAAGTAAAAAAATAAATAAAAATATATATTGCTTAAAAGTAACATATATACAAAATTGAATACTTATCTTGTTAATTTGTATAGTTTAAAATTATGAGCGCATTGTAGCTTTAGTGCCAAAAAAGGGCATTATTATTGCATTAAATACATTATTATTTGGGGGGCGATAAAAATTATGATTGAAATTTGGGTCGCCAGTAGTGAAAGTTTGAGAACTACTGATGTAAATGATTCTCTCTAGTAAAGTAAAAAAAAAATAATTAACTTATCATTTATACTTAGAAGTTTAAACGAACAACTACGTTACTTAGGATCCAATATGCACGAAACTGAAACAGTAGCCAAATAGTTAAGATCAAAAGATATGACGTTTAAGTCCCTTTCGATTCATGGGCTCAAATTCTAGCTCCATTATCAGTTGCTGTACAGAGAGGAGATGGATGTTAAGTTTGGCGATATAGAAAATCTGTGCACGTAACCATGTTTTGAAGAGTGGTCTGCCAGTCTGTATCGTAATTGTAATCTAGATTTGCTGAAAACTTCAGAGTTTATTAACAAACCATGCATTGTTTTTTTACGTGCATTCAGATTCACAAAGGACAATTTTTACCATAATACTATTTTACAAAATAATTATATCTTATGAACATGTTAATGAAATGTGTCGGGTTTCCTATTTGATAAGGTAAAGTTATTTAAAAATTGTGACGTGAAAATTAATTTTAGTAGCTTTGTGTTAAAGGCCTTCCGATATTACATTAAATTTTCATTAATGGCATCTTTGGCCACTCCTAGGCCAAACAATCATAAGAAATAATTATAAATCTGGAAATACTTCATTGCTTTTAGAGTTCGAATTCAGTTTAGCATCAATTTATCAAGTGTAACTAATTATATCTATGCACTTTGGTTAGTTTGAAGAAATTAATATACTCTCCAAATGGATGCAAATGAAAATTTAATTTCCTGTCATGAGTGCAAAGGCACTTTTTCTCATCGTTATGGTTTAAAAGGCATTTTCTGTACTCACAAAATGAGAAATCTTTTACTTATGAAAACTGTTAAAAGGGGCCTTCTCCCCCTACATGATTCTTTGAAGCGTCACATACTTTTACACACCATTTAAAATCCTTATATCTGTGATATTTGCAAAAATACCTTTTGTAACAATAATTCCTTAAGAGGATATTTGTGCATTCATACTAACAAAAGTCTTATGTTTGTGACGCATGCAACAAGGATTTTTCATATAATAGTGCTTTTTAAAATGGCATTTGCGTACTCATACCAAAGCAAAGCCTTACATATGTGATATTTGCAACCAGACCTTTTTAACTAATTGGGGTTTTAAACGTATTTCCGTATTCATACCCATGAAAACAGTATGATTGTGACATTTGTAACTGTGCCTTCTTTCGGGGACATTTAAATACACAATTTTGTAATCACAATCATTAGAATTCTTATTTCTGAGACACATTTTCTATAAGTGTTCTGTTTTAAAGTGACTTTCGTATTCAGCATAAATGCTAGTCGCATAAGTTGCTGTGTTATTTTAATTCTTTTAAATCAGTGCTTCCTTAAGTGGTCTACATGACCTGTTAGAGGTTTATGATGACTTAGAAGGGGTCCACGGAAGCGAAAAGAGATAGTTTGAGAGTCCATGATTTTTAAATGGAGGTCTATGACAGTGACTCTCATTATATACTCCTGGGATATGTAGCATTTTTGGTGGTTTCGCCCGTTATCTAAAAATGTTCTGGTGCACAATCGTACATGAGACACACGTCCTGATTGCCATTGGTAGGTACCCCCTCCAGCAACTCCGGGAGGACATGCTGTAGGAAAAAAAAGGCATTTTGCCCCATTGAGGGACTCGGGCAATATGTGTGTATCGTCGCATTCTGTTTTACCACACCTCGTCTGGTTCATCATCTACTCTCATGGTTGTTATCAGAATTTTCCCGAATAAACGTGGTTTTGGACCTCATGTTTTGTAGTGCACGCTGCCTGCTATCACCTCTGTATTTGCAATTCGAATTTGGTAACACCCTGTATGGATGAATTCACTTTCAAGGTTCCAAAACGGATTCCGGGAAATCATAAGATTTCTGTACTTTTTCTATTCCCGAATTATACTTCGTTCGGATTTCCCGCGAATCGCACGAGGCTTCAATTATCTATGAGGTAGTTATTTTTGACTTGAATGTAGATTTCCACCTCGACATCGTTAGCTGACCCTAATGTGACAATTTGCGATCATTCACCGCGAACTTCCTGAACGAAGGAATGTTCGTGGGGTAAGAGCGGTGTAATATGAGAAAGAAAGATTAACGCTTTCGTTGGATTGGTGAGAATTTTTCCAGCTAGTTGTGGGTAGGAATATCTCGTCCAAATCAATTTCTATCTCTGTATCAAGCTTCGTTAACAAGAAGTATTTGGTTTTTTAAAGTAATCACATTTCGTAGCAAATTAGCACTGTCTGATCGAAGTTCCAAGATCTTGATTTATGTGGATAACGTATGTACTAATACTTAAAACTATTATTTGTTTAATCTGTTTTCAAAATTTTTTTCGGATACTTGTCTTTATTATGAGCTTTTTAATTGAATGAGCAATTTGAAGTAGGAATGAGCCCACAAAATGTTAGGGAGAATATTTTTATAAACAATCTCGCGATATTTCTTATTTTTCTAAACCTAAATTTCGAGTGAGATTTTTAATATTTGTTTATATTTATGTAACTACAATATAACAATTCCATAAAAAAAAAGAAATCGGTTGTACAAATAAAATACCTTAAATACAATAATTAAAATTTTTAACGCACATAATTGGCACTTCAGCAGCAAATGAATTTTCACGTATTTATTAATATTTATCTCTTAGTAACAACCTTAATAATTAATAATTGATTCACCTTAGACTGGTTGGTTTTCAAATGCCTATGAGTCGGTAAAGGAAGGTTAAGTTTAGTAATTATTTTTCAAATGTGAATTTTTTCCCGAGATTTTTAATTTATAAAATCTTGAATTGTAACATGTTTTCATGCCAACACAATTTTTTTTTCTTTAGTGCAAAAAAATAAATAATAATAACTAAATAAATAATTAAATTAAAAATTTTTTTTAAAAAAACTTTTTAATTTGGGGAAAGATTTTTTCCTCTGTGTAAATGATAAAGTTGAAAATGAAAAATCGAGACAGTAACAGCATCTGCAAAATAAAGATAGTGTGACATTTATTTATTATAAACTCAGCAAATTCTTTTGTATTCGAATTTTTAATAATTACTTTCTTCAGAATAATTATTTATTCCTTCGAAGTACTTTTTTCTGTATATTTAGTTACAAACAGCCTTTTTAAATTATTTATCAAAACATCTAGGGAATTTCATTGAGTAAAAGGCAGATTTCAAAATTTCTGTTTGCCTCACAAAATGATACTAATTTTGCGGGGAGCGTGGATGAAAATATATTTGATACAATATGTACTTTCTAAACCTTTATCAGGTTTATTGATAGTTATATTGCATACGCATTTTTAATACAAATTCAAACTTTTAAGAGAACAGGGACATCGTATACTTTGAAAATCGATTTTTCAATTTTAGTTCTAAAAATAGTGCTTATTTTTTTCTGAATCTAAAAATGTATAATGCTTATATGTTTGTTGATAAAATAGCCCTAAAATATGAAAAATAAAAATGTAAACAAATGACCACGCCCTTTTTGACGCACCCTTTTTGAACTTTAAATATGTAGTTTCCCTTGTGCTTGATCTATACAAACGTTCTATATAGTGAACAAAATATATTTTAGTACGCAATGTCTAATTTTTTAAAAAAATAAATTTATGCGTGCAAAAAAATTAAGATTTTCGTAATTTTAAGGTTTTATGATTATTTTAAAGAAATTACGCAATTAATTTCGTTAAAAACTGGTTCATTATGTTTGATATGTTGCTGTATATCTATGTGTAAAATTTTTTGTATATGCAAAGAATATTTTTGTAAGAAATACATGAAAATATGTATTACAAGATCTCGAAAATTATATGTTCATGTTAACTAAAACAAAGGGAGAAAAACATGTGAATTTAAAATTACTTTTTGTGTAACTCTAGAAAATGATTAAGGATTATTATAAGTCATATAAAATAGGCAAGCAAATACTAATCAAGCGTATAATATGTGAAAATATTGTTTTTTTTAGTTTTTTTCCTTTTTCTCAAAAGCATATCTTTTTGCATTTAGGTACATTTAAAAAAACTATTGTACTATATGATTCCAGATTTTTTATACTTCTATACAAGATGCCTATGCATATAGTGAACCTATTTTTTCTATTAAGATAGTGCCTATTTTTTTAAAAATAGTTTTATGCATAAAAAAAGCAAAAAAGTAAAAAATTTTCAAATTTCAAAGTTTCATAATTTTTTTAAAGAAACTATACTAACATTTTACTAAAAAAAAATGGATTCACTGTATTTTATGTATTGTTTTATTTATCTGTAAAATATTTTGCATAAAAAGGATACTTTTTTAAAAATGATACCTAAATACAGTATATATTACGAGTTCTCAAAAATTATGTATTACTTTAATTAAGTAGTAAAAAAAAACTTTTGGAGTAAAAAAAAGTTATTTTGTAGTTCTGCAGAATAATTAAATTATCTTTATTACGAACGTAAAAAATCGAAGCTCTATTGAAATTGTAAATGATATATGTCTCATAAACAAAGGTTCTTAATTTTGGCATTTTACTCTTTTCGAGCATGTCCTGGTTCCCTGTAAAAATCTGAAAATTAATCAGTCGAGGCTGAATTGAAAACTGAGAGAAAGAAACAGTCTTTCCAGAACAAAAAACTGGAACTGATGATATATATATACTTTTAGCATATATTTATACTCCTATATTTGTGTGATTTGCTTCTTTAGATTTATAGTATTTTAGTATATATATATACACAATACACAACAGTCGAACCTCTATTTAACGAAGTCGCTAAAACCAGAAGAAAAGTTCATTATGTGGAAAATTTGTTAAATAGCGATCCCTCTTTCAATATTTTTTGTTCTAGGTTCCAGGAAAAAATTTGCAATACAGAAAGATTTGTAAAATGGTGATCTGACTGCATATATATATATATATATATATATATATATATATATATATATATATATATATATATATATATATATATATATATATATATATATATATATATATATATTTAATAGAACCGAAACGAAAATATTGTTTCAAGTTTTGTTCTGAACATTAAAATTATATTGTATTAATTAATTGTTCTGTTAATGTAACACATCCAAATATTTGAGATCTACTTATTTTTCTTACAATTTATGTATTTCTTTCAGATATAAAAATTAAACATAACCATTTGAAATATGTCTGTCTCAATTACGAAGTCCTTTGTTTGGCAGTATTACATAAAAATAAAAATGAAGAAAGTGCAAAATGCATGAAATGTAGCAATATTTTGAAGTGTAGAGGTTGATCTACAAGTGGTTTGCTTCGGCATTTACAAATTCAGCATAATATATCGAAAGCAACTCAATCCGTTTCGTCAGGATCACAAAATACTGAAATTACTAAGAGAAAATTGATAGTGATAATGATATCAGAATTACTTCTCTGAACAAAAGAAACCCTTATTATCATATTTTCTTAAGGAAAAAAAAAGAAACACTAGAGGAAATTGTAAGTAAACTTGTTTGTGTAGATGGATTCACGGTAAAATGCAATAACAAAAAAGTAACTTAATTAAGAAGTCCTTACATGATATAGGTTATTCCTTTCCTCCAAACCCTAGTGATGTTATGAAGCTTGTATATAAACAATATAATGTGATTCAAGCTCGGATTACTAATGAAATTTCATCAAAATTAAACGCAGGACTTCGTTGTAGCTTGACGCTCGATGAGTTTACATCGCTTAAAAATAGACGATATTTGAACCTAAACGTTCACTTCAATGAGGGTGAAATCTTTAATTTAGGAATGCTAAGAATTAGTGGATTCTTTTCAGCAGAAAAGTGTGTTAAAGTGGTTGAGACTAAACTGCAGGAATTCGGAATCATAGAAAGTTGCGTGTGTTACTGATGGTGCTAGTATGATGGTTAAGTTAAAAAAAAAAAATTGAGTTGTGAGTATCACCTGTGCTATGCACACGCCATACACCTAGCCGTGTGCGATGTGCTTTATAATAAACAAAAATAGATTTGGTAGAAAACACTGTTGAAGTAGAAGATAAATCGCATGAAGTAGAAGACAATGGTGAAAGTGAAGAGCTTGTTGAAGATTTAGACAAAACATTAGATTTAGAATTTGAAAGCGGTGTAGGAACAGATGCTTTGTTTCATGTCACTTATGCAGAAAAAAATTCCATAACTAACATAAATGAAACTATAAAAAAGATTAAAAAATGTAGTAAAATTATTCAGAAAGGCCCCTATAAAGAATGATATTTTACAAAAAATATGTTAAAGAAGAGTTTGGCTGTGAAAAGATGGTTTGTTTGGATACCAAAACACGCTGGAATAGTTTGTTGGCAATGCTTGAAAGATTTTTAGAAATAAAGTCAGCAGTTTCAAAAGCATTAATTGACATTAAAGAAGAACAAATAATGGTCAATGTAGAGTTTGAAACTGTGACTACAATTGTAAAAGGCTTAAAGCCAGTAAAAATTGGCTTAGAAAAATTATGCAGTCTAAATGCAACTTTGCTAACTGCAGAAGGTGTATTTTCTTTCGTCATTGGAGAATGAACGAACAAAATTCAGAATTTACGAAAAATATGAAATATTCTCTAATCCAAAGAATTAATGAGAGACGCAACGTTAATTTATAGGATTAATGCAATACCTGGGTTTTCGGAGAAAATACAAAGCAGCTGCAGTTACTGGCGATATTTCGCGATTGCCAGGTAAAAATGTTTGGTTAGACTAGCCCAAATGATAGAGACAAGGCTTTTCTGCGAAGAAGAGAGGAATCAACATCTAACTCTTTGCACTCAGAAAAGAGCACGGAGATTTGGAAAAAAACCCTCTGAGAGAGAGAGACGTTGGACGAAAAATTAGAGAAAGCAATTTACTCTAAAACAAAAGTTTTATATTGTTCAACCAAAAAAGTACCAGTTTCAACAAAATCATGAAACAAGAGATGCAGTTGTTCGACTCGACTGAAAATCGATCACCAAACATTATAAAACTTTGTGATGCTTTAAAAACAATTCCTCCAACGTCAGTTGAAGCCGAGAGAGAGCATTTTCTGCTGCTGGATTGTTCGTTACAAAGCTTAGAACTAGGTTGAGTGATAAAGGTATTAATTGCTTATGCTTTTTGAAATCTTATTTTAAAAATGAATAATCAATTTATTGTATATTTTTTTGTATTTTTTTAGCTCATTATATAAAAAAGTATTACTTTTGAGTTTATATGTATCCTTATTTTATATAATTATTATTGATTTTATTTAAAAATAACTTGTTTTTTTTTTAATTTTTTTGAAATTTTGATGTATTCCCGGGAACGACAATTGCATTCCCGTGATTTCCCGGACATTCCCGGAATGGAAAAACTCGGGAAATCAGAAACCCTAAAGATAATGTTCTCGATGTTGTGTCATCTTTTCAATTTTGAAAGTATCACTGGGATTCTTCTTTCTCTAAATAGAGAATCCAATGGGAAGTGGGAATTCTAGATGAAATCTGCGTGACATTCGATGACCGTACCTTCGTATGGGTGCCTGCAGCGTTTCCATCCTTCAAAAAAATCTCATTCCTTCTTTATATAAATTATAATCTTTTTAATAATTTGAAAAAGTTTTTGACGTAATTTAAGATGTTTTCAATTATGCAACTTCAATAAATTTTAAAGATGCAACTACATGCAGACATAAAGCCTTTTCCAAAATTGGGCCCAATTTAACTAAAGCCATTACCTAATTTCCGAGATTCATTCCAATCCCCCGAACATGGGGTTAATTTCACTTAAAATTGTCGAGGTTCAACTTTCTCCCAAAGGAATGAAGTGGAAGTTAGAGATAGGGTGCGCAGACAGGTGTTGTCCTCGTCATTTGGACGAGGTTTGAAATTGAGAGATCCGCCACCCATTGCCTTCGTGTTGCTTTATAGAGCGAAATTAAAAAATTCTACCTCCCTCCTCCAATCCACCCTATTGGGGTAAGGCAACTTAAAATAACACTAATTAAAATATTATACTTAATTATTATAAGTTTTACAATAAGCAAGCAAATAAAAACTTTACTTGCAGCAGTCTATAATTGAATCAATATTCCATAATGTGCACCCTTGAATAACACATTCATAGCGCAAAGTATTTTAAGGCTACACGGTACCCTTTTTCAAAAGAATTTTTGAGACAGTTACAGTAAAAATAATTGCTGTTTTATATTTAGATTATATTATTAAGCTGATTCTGTAAGCAAAAAGTCAGTTTGACTAGCCATTATTTTAAAATTTTTAAAAATTAGGAATTTTTGAAGTTTTTTCAAACTCTTATAAAAATACTCAATTTTTAAATTTTTTTAGTCATTTTAAGTTATTTATGATTCTTAGATTATTACAAAACAATATTTAGTATGGACTTGAAAATCTATTCTCATGTTGATTTTTACTACTATTTTTCTAGAAAAACCTGAAAAAACACGAAAAATTTTTAAAAATATCAACTTTGGCATTTTTTTAGAAAATAACTAGAGTTCTCATCCCTAAATCCATACTAACTTTTATAGAACATAAATTTGGGAGTATATACAAAAATTCAAGGCTCTATCTTGAACAGAAAAAAAAAAAAAAAAAGTCTTAGGGATTAGAAAACACTTATACCTTCAAAATTAAAAGTCTGAGAGAAAACGCATTTAAAGTTTGTAAAGTCATAAAACAAAAAACTTATAATGCCCGTAAAACTCTAATTTTTTAATATGTTATTTTCCAATGTATGTTCTACATTAAAAACACTATTTTTATTAAATATGACTGAAAATTATATTTTTAATTCAAAAATATATTTTTGCATAATATTGATAGCATTTGTTAAGACGTCAGTTTATTCAGCTTTATCTTAACCTAATATTTCACAAAAGTTTTGAAAAACACGAAGCATTTATGTACAAAATAATAATGATACTAACTTAAGCTAAAAAATAGTCAGGTTTGCTCATAAAATTTTAATTTTTTTTTCATTTTAAATTGGGGCATTTTAACAAGTTTTAGCTCTTGTCGTACGACTTTAAAATACTAAAATATAGTACTACAATATGTTTAGTATAATGTAGTTTGGTATACATCAAGGAAATATTCAGTTATATCTGCAACATTTGAATTCAGAATGCTTGTATTCGGAAGTCAAATTGCAGAATCAGCTGAGGACTGGTTTTTAGATACATCATTTTCAGTAGTATTCCATCTCTTCGAAATATTGTTTCTCACAGAAACCCAGAACGCATTTGCCATGGCATTTTCTCTACAGGAAAAATTAATGATAAAGCTTTTAAGTTATATAAACTAATTTTAAAGCAAAAAATTTGCCATGAAATTAATCTTTATTCATTAATTATGATAACTCAAAAAACTCAAAAATAATCAAGCAGAAATGATTTTAGTAATGAAAAAATTGGAATTAATAACCATTTCAAGCTAAAAGCACAAAAATATTTTTAATTAATTCAACTTAAGTGTGAAAAATGCTTTAAAAGGAAACCGAAACCAAAACCATAGCTCATAAACTTGAAATATTTTAAAAATTAATTTACTAACAGATCTGAAATTTCGTGGCAAGCATCTCAACATATAGGCCAACAAAATATGATGCAAAAAAAAAAAATTTCTGTAAAAATGAAATTTTTAGGGTACCGTGTAGTCTTAAGTTTGTTTTTTCACCTTGATCTTTTATGCCCGCCGTAGGCTAATGGTCGAGATAACGAACTCGAGACGGTGTCATGAGCACCGATGAAGACCTTTCTCTACAGATGGGTCGATGCACGTTAAATATTTCAAGGGTCAAACGTTCTCCAGTTAGTGTGGTTTTGAAGAGGGGGATGGCAGCTCAGATGTAATTCTCGTCTCATCTGACCTTGTTTAAACTTATGTTTTCGTCGAGTAGCTCAATTGTGAAGTTAATATTCACCACTCACCCCTTTTTTAATTTTCGTGTATACATGTACTTATAAATTCATTTTATTGAACTAAAATTTTATTTAATTCATTAGGCATTTAGAATTTACGATCAGCAAGTGCTTTTATTTCGAGTCCAAGTTTCATTGAGCGTATAGTAAAGCGTAAAGGTGATGATCGAACCTCAAGGCTTATTTTTAGTTTGTGTATAATGGTGAGTTCCAATTCCGGCGCGACTTAGTCCTGACGTGAAGAGGAGAAGATGCAATAATCTACCGAGATTCAAAGTACACGTTTCCGTGATTAGAGACTGGTGCCAGTTCAAATGCACTCACCCTTGTCCGTTGGCCGTAACTGAATTTTTAAGAGAGGTCGCCTGCAGCTCAAAGGTTTTACTTTTTCTATGTTTGATATCGACACAGAATCAATTTACTTTTAAAAACAATACAACCTAATAAAGCGTTTTATAAAATGTAACCCAATCATTTGAACCTTTTTAAAACATCAGTCTATTCTTTAAAGTAACATCTACGAAAGTATTCCTCTTCGGGACATCATATACTTTTCAAAATGTATAGAATTTACTATGATTAGGTAAACTTAATTATAAATTATGACGTAAATATTGAGGGGCTACCAAATGACAGAGAGAGAAAGAGAGATTAAGTGTGTTTTACACTTCCATTAAATTTGCGCAAAGCTACTTTTAAGCAAATCAATGAATGGAAACAGTAAAATCTGGCAACAATTCAAGGCATAAATCCAGTTTCATTTTTCTATCCAATTGTGTAGTAAAAATACCCTCTTCTCGCGTGTTCAGTATTTCATTGAAAATCAATCTATTTACAAATAAATACAGCGAAAGAGCGCTTTTCTTGTGATGAGTGCGGAAATAGCTTTCATTTCCTTGCTGCACTAAACAGTCATTTACGTACTACAAGAATGAGAAACCTTTATTTGTGAAACTTGCAAAAGAACGTTCTCCCGAAAATCTTTAGAACGTCATATGGTTGAACACTCCAATGAAAACACGTACATTTGTGATACATGCAAAAAGCCTTTTCTAAAAGACGTGAATTAAGGAGACATTTGCGTATTCATACCAATGAAGAGTCTTATGTGTGTGAAATTTGCAACAAGGCCTTCTCTGACAATTGTGATTTAAAAAAGCATTTACGTATTCATACCCAAGAAAAACCGTATGTTTGTGAAACTTGCAGCAAAGCATTTTGTAACAGCAGTAATTTAACGACACATGCAAGCAGAGCTCATACCAATGAAAAGCCTTATGTATGTGATATTTGCAACAAGGCCTTTTCTGATAATAGTGCTTTTTAAAAGCAATTGCGGATTCATACTAAGGGAAAACCACATGTTTGTGACATTTGCTATCGTGGCTTCTCTCGTCGCTGTGATTTAAATGCACATTTGCGTACTCACAATTGTTAGAGAGAGAGAGACTCATATTTTTAATACATCCTGAAAAGTTACCAGTTCATTACTCAATTTCGTATTCAAGATTAAGACTTGCTGCAACTGTGTGATTCTGTGGCAAATGTGTTCTTGAATTTTTAAAGTTTATACGGACATTTAATGATTTAAGGACTTATATTTTACGTTAAGATGAGAAACAAGAATATTTTTACAATTTTTTGAGGCGTATTTTATCTTTAGACATTACTGAACAATTGATATAATCTGCGCTTTATAGCTCTCGTCGAATTATTATTACGAGACTTATTTCTACTTTGAGTCTTCAAATGACTCTTGTATGTAAAAGTTTTTAATGATTGACATAATTTGTAAATAAATTGTAAGAAGGGTATACTCTGTTTTGACTGCTTATTTCCTCAATATTATATGTTTGATCCCTGTTAATTTAAACTCAATTTCTCTTATTATTTTAAACTGATGTTCATTTCAACTCATAAAGAAAATTTCTTTTTTTAATCTCTTTCTCAATGTTTTTCATAAATTTAAAAATAACATTACTTTTAACTATTAAAAATTTGAAATTTATTTAAGTATATACAACCTTTCATATAAGTAAAATCACTACTATTTAGTTCAACCTGCTATGAATAGAGTTTAAATTTTGGTAAGTAATTAGAAGCTCACACAAATTGAAATTTTAAATATTAGTGTATTTTCCTTATTATATACTACGAATGTTCTTCTCTGAGTTAAGAAGGCATTAAATGAAAAACTGAAATCTAAAAGTAATTAAATTAGCTTGAATAGTTAACAGAAATTGATTATGTATTTGCAGAAAAATCTCGTTTTAAGTATTTTATTTTTCAATGCCAGTATACATTTATAAATATTTCTCGAGAACAATTCTTAAATTTTTAGAAATACTTTTTGAATACCGTCTCGTGTGGTTAAAATTTTTTTTAAATCAAGTAATTGCTTTTTAACGTTGTAGTTTCTGTGTTTCTTAAATTTTCGGTCCAGTACTTCATTAGCACTTAAGGTATCCGACTACATTCGAAGCGTGATATTGCAATAGCTTATAAAGAGATAATATTTATGATATTTAGTGTCATTTAGATTAGGAAACGTATATAAATTTGTTTTAAGAATATTATTGCAATAAAAATTATTTAAGTAAAATATTTTGACAAATAATGAACATAGAATGGCCCCCTTTTCAAACATTCTCCTTTTATGAAAAATGCTTCTATTATAATAATACTTTTTTCCTGTCTATAGCCAGGCCTCTGTACAGATGCTCAACTAGAATTTTTGAAACATATAACTTAGAAATGGATTTATCCATATTTTACTACAACAGAGGGGGAGAAATTTAATGAAAAAAAAAACCGCCGATAATTATTTCAATGTTTGATAACTTTGAAAATATAATGTGAATTTTTCAAATATCCTAGTTGAGACTCTCTTGCAGAAATCTACTTTATCAAAGCAAAATATTATTATAGAAGCATTTTCATAGAAGGAGAACGTTTTGAAAAAAAGGTTATTCTACGTTAATTTTGCCAAAATATTGTATTTAAATCATTTTTTTTTGTCGTAATGTCCTTAAACAATTTTATGTATGTATTCTAATCTAAATGACACTAAATATCATGAAAATTATCAACTCATGCGCTTTTTTAAAATCACGGTTCCAAACGTATCGGATACCTTAAACACTATTTTTTTCCTTTTGGGTGAGTCCTAGAGGACCCACTTTAGGTCGCCAAATTTTGTCGCTAAATTTTGAGCGATAAAGGTTACAATATGGTAACCCTTCCATTTCATCCAAAATTTGATTTTCAAATCACCGAAAAAATGGCAACCCTAAAAAGTGCAACGTTTTTCGCCTTTTCCGAAAAACGTCTTTTTGACATTTGACTTCGCTTGAGAAGGTTCCACCGGTTTTTGTTAAGAATGGCTTGTGAAAGGAAATTACTTGAAAGTGAGGCTACGACAGGTTTCTTTGTGCTCCTGGGCACAAAGGGGAAGTAAGAGACGTTAGAATGGTGTATGAAAGCTAATTTAATTGCTTCTCGTTATGAATGTTCGAGGTGTAAAAAGAAATGCGTTTGCAAGAGCGAAAGAGAACGGTTGACGGCTACGAATGGCGTTGCCGCAGCCCGTCGAAAGATAATCCCCACGACGTCGTTCGGAGTGTGAGAAAGGGCACTTGGTTTAGCGAAAAGCAAACTTGCTATAACTATTATCTTGCGTTTGACGAGATATTGGTTCGGCAAGAGCATGAATGCGTTCGTGGTGCATGACGATCTAACGGTCACAAGTTGGTAGATGACAATTTTCATGAATTCCTTGCATCCATCGCAAGGGTGTATCCACCAACGGAACATGACGAAATGCAAGCGTAAGGTAAGTGCCTTTTAAAATTTTTTTAAAATGATTAATTTCATGTATTTCTTCGATTTTATCTTTGCGAAACGTCCCTTTGTCCTTTTTAAAAATGTAAATCATGTGTTGTACACACACTGGTTTTAGAATGCTTTTTTAAATGAATTTCATTGCTTTCTCCGTTTTTATCTTTTATAATGATTAATTTAATGTATTTATTCGATTGCATCTTTTGCGAAACGCCCATTTCATCCCCCCCCTGCTAACACACATACGCTTCCCAAGAGTTTTTCGTCATTGACGCCTTTTGAAAACCTTCAATTTGGCGCTTTTGGCGAAAAAAATTTTTGGCGCCAAAAACACCAGTGGGTCCTCCTAGGATTTTACCTTCTTTTGATATTTGGGGAATTTATAATGTTGCTGGATTATTGAAAAAGTGAAAGAAAATTTTTGCATTTTTGTGAATTTTAAAGTTTCACGTATTTTCAATTAGGAAATAATATATTTAATTTTTAATGGAAGTTGATAATGTTTCGATTAAAAAGGAATAGAAATTCCTTTGATGAATAGCTCTTGTATGGGTTTTATCCTAAATTTCTTTTAAAGTAGATTTTTAATTTATACAATTCAACGGAGATTCTTGTCTTTGTCCTACTTTCTGGCGCCACAGGTATGGATGAATCTACCCTTACGTATATCAAAAGAAAGTAATAAGTTGCTTAAGAAATCTGTTTAGCCCTGTGCTTCTCAAACTTTCAATGTACGAGACCCACTATCCAATCATCTTTTTCATCACGCCCTCCATACCATAACAATGTATTGAATTCAATAATACTATACTTTGACACTAAAGCTACAATATTCGACATCAACTTCTTATGTGCCACCGACGTATAAAACGTCTCGCTCAGCAAAAGCATTAATTTCTGGACGTATATGTACGTCTTTCCGAAGTACGATCTTTATGAGCAGTGCTATCTATAAAATTATTCCGACGGCTTTGGAATGCTACAAAAGAACCTTTATAATGTCTGCGAAGAATTTTTTCTTTCAGAGAATTTGCTTTTATTTCTTTTTCTCCTTCAAGAAAACAACTAAATACGCTCGTCTACGTGGTAAACGGTGGGGAGCGAATCGCGTAACTTTTAATCGGCACTTTCAGGAATTATTTATAAACCGTATAAATTATCAAGATAAGTGTTAATGCAAGCCCATGGGATGACTGATAATTATCAAACTTAGTATTGTTAAATTAATACTAAAATATTCATTGTACAGTACTGATACATTTATAAGTGTATTATATATTTTGTTATATAAGAAAATATTTTGCTTGTTTACTTTCAGTAAATTAATCATTTTTTAAATAACCTTTGTTTTCGACTTTTTCAATATGCTCGCGCCTCCTTGTAGAACTATCGTGCCCCCCAAAGGGGGCGCACCCCACAGTTTGAGAATCGCTGATTAGCCAGATATGGCTGTATGAGTATATTCCTTTTTTTTGAATTTTTGAAAGTATTTTTGGTAGAAGTTTTGCCTTACGAAGTGAGTACTCATCGTGTAAGAAAGTTGTTCTGCAGATTTTACCGAAGCAGAATAGAAAGAGATAGAAATCTTCCATTCCCGGATTTTTAATTGTCATGTTTTTGTAGCTTAAAAAAGTGTGCCATTTTTTAAAGAAGAATTTTCGCCTTTTTTTTTTCTCCTTTGAACTTCTCTTTGTTCTGCTTTTTTTTTTAAAGTTCACTCATCTAAAAACTTCGTTACTCATAATTATAGGCAGTTAAAAATTATAATTTTTAAAGTGTAGGTTTTTTTTTTTGGATTATGTATTGTGTCTTCATATATGAAAAAAAAAAAAATCATGCACAAACTTAAATTGAGATTAATTGAAGTATGAGTCCGTGAACTTCGGAAAACTCGGAAATTAAAAATAACTTGTTTCAAAAATAAAAAATAATTTCCGTTTTTTCCCTTTAATTAATATATTTTAATTATTTTCCTCTGTTAAAATTACATAAATAAAACCTACAATATGATGTTAATTTTAACCTTTGCATTGTCTTGCGTATCCTCGATTTCAGGTACATTCACATTTCAAATTAAAAATGGTCTGTCTCACTTTTCAAATGTGTCTAAAAATGACTACATAATATTGTAGCAAAAGTTTATTTTTAAGAACTCGTTCAATTTACTCATTATCTCACTCAATAATCCAAGTTGTTCTGTATCTGTCTGTTTTAGGATTTCTGATTTGTCGATCATTTTCCTTCTAATGGAACTTCTGGGAAATGCAGGCAACAAAACAGTCATTCTCGAAATTCCCAGAAATGTTTCAAAATTTCATAAAATCAAGACTTAGTTATTAAAAAATTATAAGAATATTAATTATACATTTATGATAAAAATTCATCATTTTTAATACCCCTTCTCCTCTCAGTTTTATAATGTTTGATTATTGTAATTTTGCTGTTTGAACGACATTGTACTTATATATCTTTGAGCGGTTCGCTTCTTTCAAATTTTTCATCGTACGTTAATTATTTATTTTTCAGGAATTGAAATTTTGAATCGTGTTAGAAAAGTCCGTGCTACAGAGTGCCACGTTGTACAGAGATTACTTATACTACCCTTATATGTTACCATGGAAAGGATGATAAAAAATGATGTGAAAGCCTTTTTCACATCTTTTTACGATGTTTTTAGATTGTTTGTGTGTGAGATAGCTGCGATGAATACCGGAGCAATTTTCTGAAAGTTATACAGACCGAGGTAAGCAGGTCAGCGTTTACTCCCTTTTAGCTGACATTGCATCAAAAATAATGTGACCAAAACAAAACGTTTCCTTTAGACAGCCTTTTAACTACAAGATTCTTAAGGAGAAGAAAGTGTAAAATAAGTACATGAAAGCTGTATTGTTTTCAATTAGAGGTACGTATTGCAAGAACATTGTTTGAGTAAACTGCTTAGCATGTGTCAAATACGCTTTCTTGTAACTAAAGAGTGTTTTTTTTCCAAGTATAGAAGTTCAAGTTGGCATTACTTTCCAAGATGGTGACCGATTTAACAGCTGTCAAGTGATTTATTCTCAGTTTGGTTTGGCAATTCATCAAAACGATCATCAAGCAAGGCGTAGATTCGTCGAATGGGCCCAAAACGATTGCCGTTGTTTCCGATTTCCATAAGCGAAATTTGTTTAGCGATGAAGCGCACTTCTGTTTGCATGGCTACGTCAACAAACAAAACTGTCGCATTTGGAGTGAAGTAATCCACAAGTGTATGTCGAAACACCATTACATCCAGAAAAAACTGACTGTTTGGTGCACTTCATGGGTTGGTGGAATCCTTCTTCAAAAACGATGAAGGCCACAACGTTACAGTCAATGGTGATCGGTAGAGAGCCATGATTACTAACTTTTTCATTCCTGAATTGAACAAGCATGATGTCCAGGAGCTGTGGTTTCAACAAGACGGCGCAACATGTCACACAGCTCGTGCCACAATCGATTTATTGAAAGACACGTTGGGTGACCGCCTAATTTCACGTTTTGGACCTGTGAATTATCCTCCAAGATCTTGTGATTTAACACCGCTAGACTAATTTTTGTGCTATGTAAAGTCATTGGTCTATGCGGATAAGCCACAAACGCTTGACCATTTGGGAAGACAACATTCGCCGTGTTATTGCCGATATGCGGGCACAAATGTTGGAAAGTCATCGAAAATTGACGTCCAGATTGGACTACATCCGAGCCAGCCGTGGCAGTCCTATGCCAGAAATCATATTTAAAAATGTAATGCCACAAGATTATCTTTCGAATAAAAAAAATTCATGTCAATCGAATAATACATCGTTGTTTTATTGCAATTTAAAGTTCTATACCTCTAAAAACACCCTTTATAAAAAAGTTTTTTAATTCTCATAAAATTTGCTTTTGTTGAAATATTTTTTAAGTTTCATGAACGATGTATTTTTTATATTTTTTACCATTTTGTAAAAAAATTAAGAATCTTGAATAAAAAAGTTTTAAACATTAGGGTACGCAGATTTTGTCATTATTGTGTATTTTGTAATTTTATTCTTTCTAAAACAGGATTAAAAATCAAACATTTTGAAGAGGAAAATCTATGTACATTAAAATGATGGAAGCAGAGTTGAGTTCACATTAGTGAGAGGGGTAATGGCATGAAGAGATATGTTATTAAACCAACTTTTTTAATTTTACGTACTACTTTAAGATGTTACAAATAGCTAATGGGAGAGAAAAAAAAACCTTTAAAATAATGTAGCACATTCTTTGTTTCCTTCAAATGAAGCCCCTCAGGGGCTCACCTTTAGGTGAGTGCGGGTTTCACGCTCCCGGAGGTACCCTCGTGATATTTCCCTTTTCCCTAGGGGGTTTACTGTCTTTTTTTGGTAAACACGGGCTTCACGAACCCGGGGAGCCCTAGTGATCCTTCTCTATTTTCGGCCCTCTCTTTCTTGCCATTCAAATTTCCCTTTTCGTCTTTTTCACGTCCAGACCACAGACCTACATTAAACAACTTCTTTTAACATGTGTTTGGCGCAGCTTGGCCAAAATTGGCCCTTGCGTCATTAAAACTCACAATCCTCATCATCACCTCATCAAATGAAGTTGTATTGGGATCCGAATATCTGTAGAATGTTTAATAATAATGATCATAAGACTGCTAGTCAAACAAGAATACATATAAGCAGATATTCCTCAAAATATTTATTTAGATTTTGTATCAATATTCTCCAAGAGCTATTTTCACCTTTTATTCTTTTTAATAGAAAAACTATTTGACGAGAATCAATATTATTTCTTCTCGAAAGATGTTCTAAGAAATAAAATAATAATTGAAAAGAAGTTTTTACTTTTAAAGATAATTATAGTTGAAAAACGTGAAAAAGCCTCTAATAAAAAATCTTCTTGCTTTCAAATTTAATGGCTCATAATAACATTAAATAAGAACATAACTGCACACAAATTAGAAAATAATGAGAAAACAGAAATATACCGAAAAAGGTACACTTTTATTTTTTTACATATTTAAGAAAATACAATGTTTTCACAATTTTTATCGATTTATTTATGTAATATTCCGTGTATATACATAAATTTTAAAAAAGATAAATCCAGTTTTATTGAATAAATTGAAGCCTCAGAATGCCCTGATGATTAACAATTGATCCAGTCTGGTCATTACTTACGATTTGTACTTAGTAATAGGCTCCTAGGGTGTGACGATAAAAGCCAAGTAATGGTAAACTGGTAATTTTTTGTATTGCATGTTGTTTGAAATATCAGTTTTCATTCTTGTAATTTGATTGTTACGGATATAACAGGATCCACAATTTTTTTTTATTGATTTACACTAATGTGAATCAATTCCTACTTAACCAACAGAAGACGGAAACTTTGCCTTTGGAGATATTCTTTGTGATTTCCGATTTGAAACTGTTTTTCTTTATATGCATTAATTCTTTTGTCATGGAAAAATGATGGTACTTAATATTGACCCATTTTCGCTCCAACTCGTCATAAATTTCTTATATTCTCTTGTTCTGATACGCAGTTAACACAATCAACCAAGTGACTCATAATTTTATGTGTGTGAACAATTGAAAATTCAATAATTCATCGGGTAATGTGGTGAACGTTGACACATAACTTAAAATGACATGGGGTTTTGCTGAAACTAAAAAAGTACAAAAAAATGATGACAGATGATGTTTTTATAAAAAATTTAACATTTCAATAGATTTTTATCAATTAACGATGTTCTTTAATAAATGTTCAACATTTCAATCGTCATTCCTCAACAATACCTGTATTCATGGGACAATGTTGAGAGTAGCACTTGATAATATATCTGTAGGTATGGTGAGAAAATGCATCGGATGTTGACTTTTGGCACTCCTAAGAAAATTGATAATCGCGGTAAAGCTGTGACGATAACCGTACTAGCAATTATCACATGGATTGACTAAGGAACTGGGAAGATAAGCATGGCGAAGTGGTGGCGTAGCACATGATTCCCACCACTCGATGGGTGCAGGAGATTTTGTGCCCTTGTAACGGCGTGAGTGAGTAAATACGTCTCACGAAATGGTTTTATTATCTCGTTCTTTGAAGGTGAAAATAAGAGGTTTATTGACAAAGAACCTCTTAGAATTTCTGAAAAGGATAATCTGGGAGGTACGCATTTAAAATACTAAAAACAGCTTTCTGCATAAGTCAATAATACTGAGTATATTTGATTATTTCACAGATTGCACTTTCATCAATGGTAACAAGAATAGTTAATATTTCGTTTCAACACATCAAAATTAATTTTACTCATCATTATCATTTAATTTTCATGAGAGTAAAAAACATTTAAAAGAAATAAAGGAAAATAGCGAAGTATAGAGCTTTATTATAGGGATTTGTCTAAATAAATGTAAATTTACGAGTATTCGTACCTAGACTGTACCATGGCGAATAAATAAAGATTTAAAGCTATAAAGAACAATTATGTTTGATGTATATAACAGCCTGTACGCATTTAAAAACTCTACTTTTTCGTTATGTAGAAAAAGAAGTTTCAAAGTTTTTGTTCAAACTTTTGGGGCAGTATTTGTATAATTAATTGATTTATTGGTTATGATTGCTTGAAGGTTACCATTGTCCTAGTGGTTATGTTCCCTTTACTTGTAATATTACGCAGCCTAGTGGTTATGTTCATGTACTGGCCGCGTACACTAGGTTTATATATAGCAACTAGACTTACTTAGCCAACCCAAGTAGGTCGACATAACCCTAAGCTACGTGGTCTCCTGGTACATCAACATAACCACTATTGCACTCCCCTTAAGTACGTGAATATAACCACTAGGCCTATCGGTCTCCCCCAAGTACTGCAACATAGGCACTAGGCTATCGTGTCCACCCCAAGTACCAGAACATAACCACTTAGGCTAAAATTGGCTTTCTCCAAGTACATCAAACTGATCATTAAGCTATAGCAGCCACCCCAAGTACTGCAACATAATTACAAAAAGATATCGTGGGCACCCCAAGAACCTAAACATGACCATTAAGCACCGCTGCCACTCCAGGAACTTGAATATAACGGCTAGGATACGTGGATACCACAAGTCGTCAACCACTAGGCTACCACGCCCCCTAAACCGCTAGGCTACGTGACCACTCCAAATGCATCAACACAGCTACTAGGCTATGTGGCCACCCCACGTACGTGAGCATAACTCCTAAACTATAGAACCCCCTCCTCCCCCTGAAGGACGCTACGATAATGACTAGTCTATGCGGCATTCCCAATTACCTGAATAAAACCACTAGGCTAGTTGGCCTCCCCCAAGTAACCGAACTACGCCATTCAAAGTACGTCAACATAACCCCCGTGCAATACGACCCGACGAGGTACGTGAACTTAACCACTAAGGTACAGCACCCCCCCACCACACACACGGACACACTACATATGGCCTCCTTAAGTACTGAAACACAACCATTAAGCTATCGTGGCCACCCCCCAGTACCTAAACATAACCACTCAGGCTACGTGGCCTCCAAGTACGTGGGCATAACCACAAGGCTACGCGGCCAGCTCAATTACGTCACCATAACCACTAGGCTACGCAGCTACCCGTAGGTGTTAATATAACCACAAGCTGCCCCAAAGACGTGAAAGTTTCTCAGTTGGTTACAGGTCTACCTAAATACGTCAACATAACAACTAGACTACGTGGGTCACCCCAAGTACATGATCCAAGTACCTCCAAGCACATCAAGCCATAGCACCCCCTCACAAGTACATGAACATAACCACAAAGCTACTCAGACTCCCTCAAGAACGCGCCATAACCTCCAGTCAACGCGGCCTCACAAGTACTGCAACATAAACCAGGCAACGCGACCACCCGACGTACGTGAACTTAACCACTAATGTATAACACTACGACCAAACACGCACAAGTACATGAAAGTAATCCACTACGCGGCTTCTTCAAGTACTGAAACAAAACCACTATACTATCGTGGCTACCTCCTTTACCTGAACATAACCACTAGGCTATGTGGCCTCTCTCAAGCACGTAAACATAACCACGAGGCTTCGTGGCCAGCTTACCACATCATAAGCACTAGGCTACATACCCATAGGTGCCAACATTTCCACTGAGCTGCCTCCCCCGCCAAGTACGTCGGACCGTGGCTTGCCTTGTCACGAGTTCGAGCCCAGTACCACTAAAGACCCGTCGTGTAGGGCAGCGATACACGTTAAATCTGTCGAGAGCTGAAACGTCCTCCCGTTGGTGTGGTGTGGTAGTTAGGAGAGGCGGTGCCAGCTCAGGTGTCGTCCACGTCACTTGACCATGGTTTAAAATTACGTGGTCCGTCGCCAAAAGCCCTCGTGTAGCTGAACAGTGCGACGTTAATATTAAATCAAATCAATCAATCAACCCTGCCAAGTAATACGTGAACGTTACATCTTGGATACTCGTCTACACTTCAAATACGTCAACATAAATTCACTACGCTACGCGGCCACCTCAAGTACGTCAACATAACCACTAAGCTATAGTGCCTCCCATAAGTACATGAACATAACTACTAGGCAACGAGTAAATATGGGTTTTGTGATAACATGAATGGTATTTGTACAATATACTCTTTTTTATAAATGCTTATTGAAAATTCCTTAAAAATTGTATAAATTCTGAGTTCAATTATTTTTTAAAATAAGTATTGCTTAGACAAAAATGCATATAAACCTTTTACATGTACTAATTGGTAAAATCTATTAGCAATTGGTAAAATAAAAAATCAAAAGCATTTCTTAGGCTCAACAGTAAAACCTTAGTATTTTAAATGTGAAGACAACCTAGAGTTTTTCTAACTTTCTGTATAAGAAGTTTTAAGTTTTGCCAGAGAGATGTGAATAAAAATGTACGTAAAAGCTACCACAAATCTGCCCTTCTCATGTTTAGATTTTTCAAATTTTGTGAGGTTATAGAAAAGTATATAAAAATAATTTATAGGCTAAAAAATTAAATTTGATTTTTTTGACCGATTTTTATCTACTGAATCGTACTGCGTCCCCTTAAAATGGCCTGCCTATTGGTTAAGTTCAAGTACACCTTGTGGTGGCCACAATAGCTTAGTGGTTATGTTGCCGTACTTAAGAAGACATGGTACGATTCTCCGGAGGCCGTATAGCCTAGTAGGTACTTGGGGTTTCTGCGATAGCTTATTGGTTATGTTCACAGATTTGGGGTGAATGTGTAGCCTAGTGGTTACATGCAAGCACTGCCGGTGGCCAGCGTAGCCTACAGGCTATGCTCACGTACTTGGCGTGATCGCCGTAGCCTAGTCGTCAAGATAACGGTTTCCTGGCTGGCATGCCCCTAAGTTCGCGCGTAGTACCGCTGAAAACTCCCGTATAGGGGAGCGATGCACGTTAAATCTTTCGAGAGCTCAAATGTCCATCCATTGGCAAGTGTGGCACTTTAGTAGAGTGGAGTGTCAGCTCAGGTGTCGTCCTCGTCACTTGATCAAAGTTTAAAGTTAGGAGGTCCATCATCAATAGCTTTGTTACTTTGTAGTGTGACGTAAATAAACTCTTTGTTTTATTCCAGTCAATGAAACTTTGAATAGAAGAAAAATAAGCAGGTAGAAACGTTCAACACAAGCAGTTAAAAAGGTCTTTAATGGTGCCCCCTATTCTACTTAAGATATCATCGGATACGAAAACAGGAATTTCACGCAAGCTACTTTTAAGAGATGAATAGCAAATAACAAAAGAGTTAAATCATTTCCCTCTCTGTACTTCGTCTGCTTCAGATTCAAGAAAAGTTGAAAAGCACCATAACATTTCGAACTAAATAGTACAGTTCTTTAATGGAACAATTTTACATAGTTAACGAATTTCACAAGAAAGTAAAAGGTTAATTCAGTACATAATAAAAGTGTATTTAGAATGTTACATGCAGACAGATTCTTTATTTGGTGTTATATTTACAGAGATAGATATTTATAGATTGAATCTTAGTTGAATCAATATAAGTTCAAACCTAATACGTAAGATGATAAGAGTTTTTATTATATGAAGGTTAAGTGATAGATTTAACTTTAAAAATTTAAAGTTTTTAAAAAAACAAATGTTATTTCTTAAGATCCAAACTTTTCATTTAGTAATAAATATTTCGAAATAAATATTTCGATCTTTCTTGCGAATTGAGGATTCGGATTCTGGTAAATGTTCAAAAAATATTTGGAGAAGAGCTAATGCGCGTCAAATGTGTGAAGACTCAAAGAATAAGTTGACGTACTATAGAAAATTTATATTCGAGATAAAGCGTCATCATTATCGCATGATTTTGATTAAAAATTTTAAAATGGATGTAAATAGCATTTATTTATTTTTGTAAGAGCACGATGATTCAAAAGCATTCAAATTATTTCTGAAACATAGCACCATACATGCATGTTTGGTAGTATTCTTCTTTCATGACGACATGAAATTTGGAAATGTAAACAGGTTACTTATGTTTAGGTAAAATTATTTATACATTATGAAGTGAATTTTTCAAATTTGGTACCAATTTATAAAGTATATTTTTTGTTTTGAATTAAATTTCATGAGTGCTACATTTAAGCCAATCATATATTTAAAATTTTTTTGCAAACCCGGCAATAATTTATTTTCTTAAAGCTCGATTTAAACTTCGATCAAATTATTTAGTAAGTAAATCTATCGGCGTTTTTGAGTACTTGTTCGAATAAAAAATTAAACACCCTTTAAAATGGATGTACATATATATTGCGCTTTTGCCTGTAAAGAGTGCAGAAAGAACTTTTTCTCATCTTTTTACATTAAAAACATATTTACGTACTCAAAAGAATGAGAAATTTTTTATTTGTGAAATCTACAACAAGGCCTTCTCCCGAGAAGATCATTTGAAATGTCATCTAAATATACACAGCAATGAAAAATGTTACATTTGTGATACAAAGAAAAAATCTTTTTTCAAAGTATTTTAATAACACATTTGCGTATTCATACTAACAAAAACCTATGTTTTGTGACACATGCAACAAGGCTTTTCTGATAAATGAAATAAAAAGCATTTGCGTATTCATACCGTAAAAACCGTAATGTTTGTGATACTTGTAAAATGGCTTTCACTCATAGTAGTTTGAAAACGCATCTGCGTTTTCATACCAAAGAAAATCCTTATGTATGGGATATTTGCAATAAAGCTTTTTCTGTTAGTATTTTTTAAATGCATTTGAGTATTCATACCAAGAACGCGAATCTTTTATATGTGATACTTGAAACACATCTTTTTCTGCTAATAGTTCTTTTAAAAGGCATTTGCGTATTCATACCAAGGAAAAACCTTATTTATGTGATATTTACAACAAAGCCTTTTCCGTTAATATTTCTTTTTAAAATGCACATTTGCGTAATCATACCAAGGAAAAACCTTATTTCTGTGATATTTACAACAAAGCCTTTTCTGTTAATATTTCTTTTAAATGGCATTTGCTTATTCATACCAAGAAAAAACAGCATGTTTGTGATATTTGTACCCGTGCTTTCTCTTGTCGCGGTAATTTAAGTAGACATTTGCGTTGATATAAGCACTAGAATCCTTTTTTTCACATTCTCTAAAGGATGATTTCATAACTCAATTTTGTGTATTCGAGATAAAGATTAGTCAAATGTGTGATACTGTAAAATGTGTTATTTTAATTTTGAAAACTTTCTACGAACATTAAATAATTTAAAAGACGTATACTTATAGTGTATATAAACCAGCAAAGTATGAAATGAGGGGCATTCTGTAGAGATGCCTGGGTATTGTATAGAATGTCTAGGCATTGTATGGGAATGACTAAAGCTGTTTAGGCAACGTATGAAATTAGATCATGTGTGTGTGTAATAAGGTTACTATACCAATGACGTACATTAAAAAATACAAATGTTATTCTTACAAAATAATGAGAGTGCCATTAAAAATTATTCAAAATACGTAAAGGAAAAGAAAGTTGTACCAAACAAAATTTGTCTTTCTTTTTTAAGAAAAAACAAAATTTTCAAATAAAAAATAAGAACTTTAAATTAATCTACTTATTGCAACATGGTACGCTTGAATGGCATTTTTGAATTACATTTCATTACATTTTCACGCAAAGATCATTCTTATTTGGCTACTGTTTTACACATACATTTGATACAGATGAGAAATTTGCTGGTCAGGAATATCTTTGATTCTAAGCAAGTTCTTAAGGCACAAAGTAAATTGTGATTTCACAAATGTTTTAAAAAATTCCTTCAGAAGACTTTCAGACTTGTTTTAAAAATTCCTTCAGAAGTTTCAAGTTGATAGAAACCATTTTTCCCACTTGTTACAAGTGCGAATACGTTGGCATTCAGAAAAATCTAAATTTCATAACAATGCTTTTAAAAAATAATTTTTCTGTTTTTTCTGTCAAGATTCGCAAAGTGGATGAACAGTTCAATATCATAACGAGTAACTTTTTGTATTTGGTTGAAAGTTCTTTCAGAATTCTATCATGTCCTCCGTGTCCAATTGCCAAATGAGCTTCATGAAGTACTTAAAATAACTCATAATCCGTGATATACAGTATCGAAGAGGTTCCCAACCTTTTTATCCCCATGGACCGGTCAACATTTGACAATTTTACCGCAGCCCGCTGAGGTTGGGACGTTGTTTATGTTTTAATTGTTTTTATTCAATAAATTAATTATATTTAAACAGGCCTTCAGAATAAAAATTTAGTTTCTCAAAAAATGAATATGAAGTGATTTTTACATGAAATATAAAAACTAATCTCGATGGAAAGTCAAACAAACACTAGAGAAATACACTCCAGTAAATAAAATAGAAAAATAATTTAATACTCCAAGAGTGGCACGATAGCATTAGATACACGCACCAGTAATTGAGAACCATTCTGTATAGTAATGACATCTTTTTAACAGGTTACATGAATTTAATTTTTTTTCACTAAACATACATCACATCATAGCTATTCAGCAACCATTAGGTCCTTTTTACCAGTCATTTTGGATTTTTGTACGTGTTATTAACTTCTTCGTAACTTGTTCGTTGTATTAGTATATAAAAAAGCACATTTTTTTTTCAGCTTTAATCTCGAGTTTTGGGCAGCTCGTCGTCGAATAGTTGTTTCATGCCTACAGACCAGGTTGTCGGCAACCTTTAACTGTGTGCGTGTCAAAAACTAATCTGCCAATTATGATTCAACGTGCCGCACAGTAGGGCATTTTTTGAGAAACAATTCTATTCCCGCGATAATGTAAGTAATGCGACGCCGGTTTAACTTAAATTGATTTAATTTATTCTTATTATCCATTTTATAATACCCAGGTTGACTGTCACGTCGCATCATAGCCAAGTTAAAATTAAACACTAAAAATCCTCAAAAAACAATAAAACAGTACACTAAATTAAAAGGCCGTTCTTTAAATTAACACTTAATTTATTTAACAATAAGATTGAAATTACGTTATATACTAAAGAGATACATGATTACTTAACTGAATGATATCGGTGAGAGAGAGTCATGACGGTGGTGCCCGGAGAGTCCCCAACTGCGGTGACTAATTGGAAGGGACGTGTCAGACCAAGTAGGTGTGTGAGAAAAGCCCCGAGAGTGTCAAAAAAGTGCGACAATTCGGGGTGCATCCGCTTTTATTCCAAGGCGGCTTGCTCCCGTATTCTGGAGCGGATTCTTTACATTCACTCAATCATTATCTCTGATTGGTCTAGAGTCAGCGGAAGGATATCCTCTCACGGTCATTGACATCCCCAAGCGCGGGAAATTCCAAAAAAAAACACCCCTTATGATGATGTATTTTATGGGTGCAATGCCTTCTTCAGGCGTGGGAAACGCGTCACCCTTGCGGTGGGGTAAAGAGACGCACCCCGCAAAATTCCTTTCGTTGTAAACAACAACAGGACAGATATACAAATTACAGTTGCAATCCCGGGACCGGCGACCTCCCATCATATGCAGATTTACAGCTTTTATCACACATTAATTTTTGAATCAATTAAAAAATATTTCTTAACATAAAAATAAATAGCATAAAATATATTTTTTTCCTCAACAAAAATACTAAAAACCTCGAAACTGTGCATATATTACGTTTTTAAAACACATTTATTAAAATAAGAAATAAGGGTATTTTTTGAGAGGTATAGAACTTTAAATTGCAATAAAACAACGATGTATTATTCGATTGACATGAATATTTTTTATTCGAAAGATAATCTTGTGGTATTACATTTTAAATATGATTTCTGGCATGGACTGCCACGGCTGCCTCGGATGTGGTGGAAATCTGGACGTCAATTTTCGATGACTTTTCCAACATTTGTGGCCGTATATCGGCAACAACTCGGCGAATTTTGTCTTCCAAATGGTCAAGTGTTTGTAGCTTATCCGCATAGACCAATGACTTTACATAGCCCCACAGAAAATAGTCTAGCGGTGTTAAATCTGCAAGATCTTGACCAATTCACAGGTCCAAAACATGAAATTAGGCAGTCACCCAACGTGTCTTTCAATAAATCGATTGTGGCACGAGCTGTGTGACATGTTGCGCCGTCTTGTTGGAACCACAGCTCCTGGACATCATGATTGTTCAATTCAGGAATGAAAAAGTTAGTAATCATGGCTCTTTACCGATCACCATTGACTGTAACGTTGTGGCCTTCATCGTTTTTGAAGAAGGATTCCACCAGCCCATAAAGCGCACCAAACAGTCAGTTTTTTTCTGGATGTAATGGTGTTTCGACATACACTTGTGGATTAGCTTCACTCCCAATGCGGCAGTTTTGTTTGTTGACGTAGCCATTCAACCAGAAGTGCGCTTCATTTAACTAAACAAAATTCGCTTGAAAATCGACCATTATTTTCGAAATAAATTGCACAGTTTTAAAGAGTTGTTCAGGCGTGAGTCTATTCATGATGAATTGCCAAACCAAACTGAGAATAAATCATGACAGCTGTTAAATCGGACGCCATCTTGGAAAGTAATGCCAAATAAACTTCTATACCTGGAAAAAAAACACTCTGTATGTAACGTAAAATATAAGTATTTCCCCTGATTACAGCTAAATAAAATTTATAATGTGAACCTAATGCTGCTTCGCTCTTCTTTTCATATCGCAAAAATGTGGTGAAATGTAGGACTTTATTATGACATGATTCTGAGCATTCAGTTGTTGTAATTTCTTTGCCGGCTCGTAATATTTTTCGTATGAGGAAAGATATTTTACTTAGATATGTAGAACTAAAAGCGGAAAAGCAAATTTATATGCAATTTCCTCTCTTCAAACAATTAAATATCTCCAGCTATGTCATTCAATAATTTACAAAAGCTGTACATTTACCTTTAGAGTTATCTTTCAAATTTTCATAATTCCTTAATTATCCAAATTCTGGAGGTGTTTGTCAAATAAGATCTACTGGCCAATTTAGAAGTTCATTCAAAAATTGAGAAATTTGTTGAGTAGTGCTGAGTGCCACTGATAATTTTACAGTGTGCCATGGTTGCTACCCCTTCTATGGACCATGACTACTTCTCCAACACTACAACTTGCTTCTCCATTTTTTTTTTCAGCACAGGAAAAAACCAATTTTTTGCTGAACCAGTTTAATTAAATTGAGTATTTTTACACTCGAACAAACCACGATGTGCAATTGACAAATTCAGAGCCTGCGGCACGCGTTAAACGTCTCGTGCCTTGACACAGTATTCGAAATGAATCGGAGATGTTTTCATACTTTGCCGATTTCTCGTTAGGCATTCTATCGAATGCCTAGGCAATGTATTAAATAAGGGGAATCATTTCATACATTGCCGGCTAGTCTTAGGCATTCATACAATGCCCGGATTTCATACTTTACCAGTAACATATATAACTTATACATATAACAGTTTTTTTAATGTGTTAGCTAGAATTTGTGAATACATTGTAAGATTTCAGGTATCGGTATATATTTTATTATTATTATTGTTTGCTTTATTATATATTCTGCATTGTATTTTGTCAATCTTGAAAATTTAATCGTATTTTCTCTCATTACTTGAAAATGATTTTTGTTTCATGAGATTCGATTTTTAAAAAATATATTTTTAAGAATGAAATGTTTCATATGTGTATGGGTGTTTTAATGTAGCAATATTTTAGAATTAGGATATAATTCAAAGTTATTTCTTAATACTAGATTTCAAATATTTATATATTTTTTTGTCCTGATCCGATAGTAGTGGGCTTTTTTAATTTTTATTTACAATTAATTTAAATATACTAAATAGATTTGTAAGATCTCTAGTCTAGATTTCAACATGTTATGAATAGAAATATAGTATTAATCGGTTAAATGGTATATTTGGGTGTTTATAAATTGAAAATTTAAAATTTGGTATACTCCTTTAATTTGCTGCAAATATTTTTTACTTAAATATGTGTATTATGCATATAATACAGAAAAAATAAATGAAATATGGAATTAATCAACAATTTTTATTCGTTTAACATGATTCAGTTATGTTTTTGCAGAAACTTTAGAGTTTTAAATATTAGTCTTTTTCGTAACTTGTATTGCTTAAGGTATCCGATTAACCTTGAATTGTGGACTTTGACAGGAATTGAAAAGTTTTTTTTATGACTTTGTTTTATAGGCCATTGTATTGGCTTTATAAAATTACCAAGTTTATTATTTTCCATTCTCCTAGAGCAGAAGCTACAATAGTTTTTATTAAGAGCAGAGAGGCTACTACTTTAAGCAAGGTATCTTTTTTAAAATGTGTTTCACTCGAATGAGCGTTTTTTGAAAATGTTCAACTGAGTGACAGCGATGTTTCACAAAGTTTTGAAAAATAATTAGCTGAAATTGTGAATGTGTATTGTATTTTGTGTGTTTGAAAAATTGAAATTTTTTTATTATAACTTAAAATGTTTTCAATTACACAACTTCAATAAATTTTTATATGATGCGACCAAACGTTCAGGCATTAATCTAAAACTCGAAAATTTGAGCCCATTTTTAGTCCTTAGAACGGGCATTAAATTACCGAGATTAATTCTAATATGCCTTACACTAATGGGATGAATTAAAATTCAAAACCCAGATTTCAGCATCGAAAAAATCTGGCGGAATATCTTAAGCATAAGTTTGTGAAGGTCTCCTAGGACCTCACTTTGAGAACGAGAATAAATAGGAGTCATGTAAGAACCAGTAGCCATTTTTATAAACAACTTTCTTTATTTGGTTATCTTATCCAAAATAGAATCAAGGCTTATTGACAAATTTATCTACTAGTATTATGAGGTTTTAAAGGTAATATCCTTTAAAGTGCTTAATTAATTAATGATACGATTAATTAATTTATTAAATAACGATCACGCAGAGATTACCACGATAAGAATCCCAGAATTATATTTAATAATGTTCTCATTGAACATTTAACTTTTGATTTCACTCTAAAGCTTTTAATGAGACTTTAATTGCTAAATCTGTATTACCAACGGAATCTCAACTCTTCTTGAGATTAAATTTATCTTCAACAGAAATCTTCAATTCAAATTCACTATATTTTATGCTTCAATATCTATCTTCTGCTCTAGCTTTACTATTTCGTTTGACTTAAATACTTTATCTAATCTGCATATATAACAAGGAATCCTGTCCACTTTTTTGGAGTTGATTGGAAATAGGTAGGGAATTAAATTTCCCTTAAAGGTCGACTCAGAAGGTTAGAGATAAAATTCCGTATAGATTTGTCACAAGTTATATCTCTCATCCTGAGGTAACGGGTTCGAGTTCTGGTTCCACTGAAGATATGTTGGTTACGAGGGCTTCGTCAAGACTGATTTCCTCTTCCTATGGTGTAATGCAGAAGTTGGAAAGAGTATAAGTTCAGGGTTCGTTCTCTTCACTCGACCGAGGTTCAAAATTATGAAATCTGCGACAGCTGTCCTCGTGTTGCTTTACAGAGTGACATTAATATCTCTCACTCACTCGATCAAATCCATTATATTCACAAACTTAAAATAATACTCATAGAAAATTTATATTTAATCAAAGTAGATTTTTTTGCAATAAGCAACAAAGGAAAATTTCACCTACATTAATATATAAATTAATAGTGTATATTTTTGCTTATAATAAATTAATTTTATTTAACTAAACATTTACTCAATTCATGAGGAATTGTAAATTTTCGATGAAATGAGTGGTAATATTTAGGATCAAGTTTCATTAAACAGCTATAGTTGCACAATAGTCATGATCAAAGCCTTAGTTTCTGTAGAACAGGGGTTTGAATTCTGGTACTACGTATGAAATGACATGCACAGCGAATGATGCACGGTAAATCTATCGAGATTAAGTACCACGTTTCCATGGTTTATTGCCACTTCATATGTCCTCATTGTCAGTTTGGCCATTCTCAAAATTTTAAAGAGGTCACCAAGCCGGAATATATTTTTATACGTCTGTCAAACATATAAATCATTAAGTTCTTTAAATATATAACATAAACAATGAACCCTTTTTTAAAATTTAGCCCAATCATTTGAACCTTTTTTCAACATGAATGTTGTCTTTCACATAACCTGTTGGAAAATATATTCCTCTTCCATGACGACATACACTTTTGAAATGCGTAGTTTTCTATGATTTGGTAAACTTGCTTATAAATTATGACGCAAATATAAATGTAATAACATTTAATTAATTGTAATTTAGATTTCCATTAAATTTGTACAAATGCGATGAATAAAAATAGTTGAAATCTGGCAATACTTCACTTCAAACAAATCCCAGTTTCATTTTCTATCAAAATTTGTTCTACAATAACTTTACTAACATGTGTTTTAGGACATCATTGAAAATACCAATCTCCTTCTGTAATGAACAACATAAAAAGGGTTATATTTACTAAGCGTACGGCGAGATCTTTTTACTTCTTGTTTTTTTAAACAGTCATTTACGTACTCACAGGATTGAGAAATCTTATATTTGAAACTTGCAACAGGTCTTTCCACCATAAATCTTCTTTTTCGAAAGTCATTTAATTATACACACCAAAGAAAAAGCTTATGTCTGTGATATTTGTAATAAAGCTTTTTTCTTCACATAGTAATTTAAAAAGTCATTTGGTACTTAAAACTAACGAAAAACCTTACGTTTGGGATGCATGAAGCAAGGCATTTTAAATGATGGTACTTTTAGAAAGTACTTACGTATTCATACTCATGAAAAACCTTGTGTATGTGATATTTTTTGCAAGAGAAGGCTCTTACTAATAGTAGTGATTTTAGAAGGCATTTGTGTGTGCGTACTCATACTAAGGAAAAACTTTGTGACCCGTGCATTTTCTCAACGTGGTAGGTATCATTTTCAGACATTCTCGAAGTCATCAGTTTATTACTCAATGTTGTATTCAAGGTAAAGATATTCACATGTGTGCATGATATTGGCAAATGTGTTATTTTAATTTTTGAAAAACTGATCGAGACATTGAATGATATAAAGGACAATCAATGTTCATTTGACTCACACACGGTGGCGCACCACAGGGTGGGGTCCTGGGGGTCGGTAACCCCCAAACCCTTGATTTTTGTCCGATTGATTATAATTCTAAGTGTATAGTACGTAAAATTTAATTATTTGAGTATTAATAATTAATTTTATTAATTAATTCTAATTATTTATTCAATAGTGGTTTTTACTGTGTTTTGTTCCCGAAAATCGACAAAATAAAAGGATCAGAATACAAGAATGGTGAACTTTCGACCCCCGAAAAATTCCTGTGTGCGCTACTGCTCACACGTAATGCGTAATTGCAATGTGATGGACATAATTTTGAATAAATTTCAAGATTTGAGAAATGGGAATGTTTTTTTATGATGCATGTTTATGATATGTATCATGCATTGTATTCTCAAACCTAAATATTTAATCTCATTTTCTCTCTTTATTTGAAAATGATTTTTATCAAGATATATATAAATATTTAAAATACATGTTTTTAATATTACAATGTTTTATAAATTTTAGAATAGCGATATTTTATAATTTATTTTGAAATTAAATGTAATTTTGTGTACTATACCTTTCATGTATCCATAATTGGTATCTTAGAACATATTTTGGAAAGGGGATAGATTTGCAATAGTATGTTTCGGTGGAAATAAGAGAAAGACATAAATTTGTGAACAAACATCATTAATAGGTGTAGATATAATTTTTTGAATTAAGCATAATGTGCATAGAACAGTTTACGTGAAAAATAATAAAAATTGTGTTTTATCAAAAATTAATGGATTTCGATTCATGAGAGTATCAATATCGCTCAAGTGGTGCACATAGAAATTTTTCAAGAAGGAGGGTTCCAGGGTGAGGGGAAGGTCACCCTTCTCGTATCACTCACTTCTGTACACCACTCAATTTATTCTTTTGATTTTTGTCGATTGTCGGAAACAAAAAACATTAAAACATAAATTATTGAATAAATAGTTATTAATAATTAATGTTATTAATTAATGCTAACAAATAATTAATTAAATTTTACGTACTATGTACATTTATGGTAGCGCACCAAGAAATAATTGCGGGATCGTAACGAAACTTGACATGGAGGTACATGCGGGGATATATATGCAAATTATAATAGAATGCAGCGTGATTGCGCATTACGCTATAGCCAGTAGAGAGCGTTTAACGTCGTTCTCCGTGGAGTATAAAACAGGTCACCAAAGCTTGTTTGAGTAAGTGAATGTATTAATTTAATATCTCAAACCCTTAATAAAACCATACAAGCACTCTCGGTGCTTGTACAACAAATAAATAATATGAATTTTGTTGAACCCGCCCCCGCTAAAAAGGTAAAAAAAAATTAAAACTAAAAACAAAAGAGATATACGCCTTAATGAGGTTTACCTCGACAACGATGAAAGATGACTAGAAAACCGATGCACGGCCTGAGTTTGTGTTCTTGGAACTCAAACGGCATCCTTAACACAATCTCTGAATTTAATTTATTTGTGAAAAAGTACGGTCCCGATATCTTACTTATTCAGGGAACATCTGAGACCCAATCACAACATAAACATCAATAATTACAATTGTTACAGGAACGACCGCATCCCAAACGGCCCCGCTCACGGTGGTACTTTAATTCTTATTAAAAAATCCATCCCTCATTTTAACCCTATCCCCCCTCTCCACCACGTCGAAGTTACCACCGTTACTATCATTCCTCTGAATACTAAACCCATTACCGTAACTAGTATTTATGTTCCCCCTCCTCTGATACTTCACTTTTTACTTTAGACTTACAACTATCCTTCAGAACTACCATTAAAGACCCGCCGTGTGGGGCAGCGATGCACGTTAAATCTGTCGAGAGCTGAAACGACCTCCCATTGGTGTGGTGTGGTAGTTAGGAGAGGGGGCGTGCCAGCTCATGTGTCGTCCACGTCACTTGACCATGGTTCAAATTACGTGGTCCGTTGCCAAAAGCCCTCGTGTAACTGAACAGTGCTACGTTAATATTCAATCAATCAATCTAGAAATTGCCTTCCTCAATTCCCCCCACCAGATATGGATATAACTCTTCCAACACCCTCGACTTTGCCCTTATCAGTAATTTTAACTTCCCACATACAATATTGAATCCATATCCGAGCTCTCCTCCGATCATAACCCTGTAATGTTCAATTTCTCATATCTTACTCTATTCATTGCCAAAGATAACTCTAGAGCAATTACCACCTGTTGGTCTGCCTTCAAAGAAAAATATTAAAAGCAACATACATACATCTGATTTCACTAAAATTAATAACCCACCCTCGCTAGAAGAAAAATAGGGAAGTTCACGATGCGGTTTTGCTCCGCCCACCAGCTTTCTTCTAAAGCCAGTACAAACAAGACACACAGCTTCCTCGGCATATCAAAGAACTTATAACTCGTAAAAACAGGGCCAGAAAAATTATTTCAACGAACACTCAATCAATTCACAAAACTGAAGCCAACAGACTTCAAGCTCTTGTCAAAAAGAGCTTAAAATACATTCACAAAATACTTGGAACGCTAAACTTAATACACTTGAAACTCAGGATAATAGCCTCTGGCATACAAAAAGCATTTCCGTAAAAACGCTCCAAACATTCCAAATTTAAACTGCTCTTCTGGCATCGCTAGCAACGATGAATAAAAAAGCAAACTCAATAGCTAACACTTTCGAAGACAATTACACTGAAAATAAAAGACCAGAGAATTTCAAAAACAAACATCAACTCTGACGTTACTAACACACTAAGAAACGTCTTCTCCCCCACCCCTCACACTCCTATTCCCCCTACCCATCCGGATGAAATCTGTTGCTATATTAAAAGGTTGAAAAATTCCAAGGCCCCTGGTTTTGATACCATACAAATATGGCAATTCAAAATTTTCCAATCAAAGCTGTTTTACTATTAACTTACATTATCAACAAAATATTACTATTACGTCACTTTCCTAAAAATGGAAAATAGCTATTGTTCTCCCAATTCATAAACCTGGGAAAAATAAAAGTCTTCCAGATTTTTATAGGCCAATATCCCTACTTTCTGCGCTCAGCAAAATTGCGAGCATATTATACTCAAGAATTCCACTCTCACACATTAATAACACTAATTTCCTAAAGCCAAAATCAGTTTGGTTTCACCAAACAACTTTCTACATACCCCGCTGCTCCGACTCACGGAAAAAATTTCCGCTGGTTTCCAGAGAGGCAGGACTACTGGTGCTGTCTTCCTGGATATCCAAAGGCGTTTGACCGTGTCTGGATCAGCGGATTAATTACAAACTTATTATTAACAAATTCTCTCCTGCAATAATTCACATCATTCATTCGCACTAACAGGTCTTACCAAGTCAGTGTCAACGACACTCTATCATATACACACCACATAAATATTGGAGTAACGCATGGCTCTTTACTGGGGACTGTGCTCTTCAATATTTATCTTAATGACATCCCATCACACCCACACACCATGATAAATCTCTATGCCGATGATACGCAATTTCAGCCACGTACAAAAACACCAAATCGGTCACGGCAGCACTTAACAAGCACCTGGCCCTACTATAAAAATACTTCAACACCTGGAAAATTAAGATCAACGTGGATAAAAAAAGCCGTAAACCTGTCCACATCACCCACGCTCTATTCCACACCACTACGCTTATCTCAGAGCACTAAATACCTAGGAGTTATTTTTGATTAGACCCTCACTTGGAAACATCACGTTCTACACGCGCGTGATAAATTCAGAATGCAATAAAGTCAATCTACCCCTTAATTTGTCAGAATTCTAATATGTATCTATACAATAAGGTACTTCGCTACACAGCCGTATTGCGTCCAATTTTAAGTTATGCTTGCCCGGGTGGGGATACACTGCAAAGTCAAATATAAAAATTCTAGAAATTGCACAAAACTCTATTATCAGGACAATTATTAAAGCCAGAATGTACAATAAAAACGCTGATATACATAAAGCAATTAAAAGTTCCCTTCAAAACCTACATCCAAGATCTCGCCAAAATTTTCTATGAAAAATCTGCCAAATATTAATAATAGCAATATTTCTAGCCCTAGAAAACTACACCCCTCATGATGATCACAAAGATCTAGGAGAATTCTCCTAGACTCGTACAACCCACTTTAATCTTTTTTTTTCCTGTCATTGGTAATTGACCCCCCACCCCATGCTAAATTTTAAATCATTCTATATAAGCTTAAAATCTCATCGCCTCTCCACACCGGACAGGCCCTCTAAATATTGATCGCACGTATCTACCCAACCCCCTGTACAGCCAATGGAAGGATTCTCACTCCACTTTACTATCCAGTGCCAGTGCTCCCTTTCTTCCCTACAGAACTGAGATCCTTGCAAGCCAAGACTTTCTTCTTCCCTACTGACCACCATTAATCTTCATGAACGATAGCTCCTGCTGCTGGATGATTACGTCATCGCTTCAACACCAAGAGTACGACTGCTATCAGACGCGTGCGTCTGCCACTCATCAACCAACTTGACAGATTTTACTGTTAGGCAACGCGCACACGGCTCCTTGTCAGCCACTATTTACAGACGAGGCTCATAATCAGTACCAGTGACAGGAAATTCAACAGGATAAATCTAAGGAACGTTTACGTCACCAGATTTCATCTTTTCTGCAAATCATGGACTAATTCTTAAAATTTAAGTAAACTGTAACAATAGACTTCAACGTTAAGGACTCTCACACATCAGATAAGGGACGGAGGGCTTTTTAAAAGCCCAGTTTCCCTAGACCTTCCACCGTTACCCTACCAGCGTTTTGTTTGAGAAATGTAGAATCATTTACAAAAGGAAAAGCTGAGGTGATACCATTACGTCATTTTCTAAAACAATTTGAGCAGCTGTCACAGTTTGAGGGGAGAATAATCGGCATGATTAGATGCTGGGTGGTCAGCTAGGCAGTAGCTCGTCAGGTAGGCCACACTGATTGTGTTGTGAGAGGAGGTGTTGGGACCAGTGGATCAGAGATGCCATTTACATGAAAGACAGACTCAGGACCCATCGACAGACCAGTCGTCGAAGATCTCCACATTGTAAAATGCACGGGTACAGCCAACTACTTCTCCAGCCCGCCCGTCCAGACACAGGTAGTACCTTACTAGGGGTTCTAAGTCTTCTCTCATAAAACGATGCAAGGCGCTTGGTTGAAAGACATTTGGCATCACGGCGCCCATTATGTGCTGCCCTTGACACCCACTCATCGACGCTTACGGTGCCATGCACAAGGAAACTGGACTGCGGTGAAAGGGAACCGGGTCGTCCTTAGCGACTTATCCAGATTCAATCTCAGCATTCATGACAATCTTGTTCGTCTGTGGAGACCCCGTGGTGAAAGCCTCAATCCTGTCTTTGCTTTACAGCGACACACCGCTTCCACAGTTGGTGTGTGATGGTATGGGTGCTGTTGCCTACAATACACGGTCACCCCTACTATTGATCCATAGCACCATAACAGCCCAGCGGTATGTCCGTGACATCCTGCAACCACATGTAATGCCGTTCATGCAACGGCTCCCAGGAGACCATTTTTAAACAAGACAATACTTAGCCTCACACGGCAGGATGTCTAAGACTTTGTCTCCGCACTGTTACTACCCTTCTTTGGCCTGCCCGATCCCTAGATTTGTCTCCAATCAGTATATCTGGTATAATTTGGCATGGCGAGTTGAGCATCCACGAGTTTAAACAAACTGGGAGCCAAGGTTACAGCAAATATGGAACGAAACATCTCAAGAAGTCGTTTTACAGAACTTGTATACCTCAATGACCGATTTTTATCGCATCGTGCATTCGCGCTAGAGGGTTCAAAAGGGTATTAAATCATCTGTTCTTTTGCCGCTTTCTCTGAAATAAATTATCCTTTTTTCTTTGATTTTGTAATCAGTTACTTATATCAAGTATAGTCATTACGAGTGCAAAATTTCGTTTCATTTTTGACGACTCCTTCTTAGTGCGCTATTTTTTTTTGTCCATGAGTTTATATAGAATTACAATGAATCTGAAAAAAAATCATGATCTGTGTGAGTGTTTGGTCCCGGGGACCCCTTCATTCTTGAGTGCTCCACTGATATCGCTAAATATTAAACTGTACTCTAGATATGTTACTATTTTTGAATCTAGCCGCCCATTCAGTATAGTGGTTAGTGACGTTGAATGCTGTGTCGTGTTGGGCGTTTTTTCGTTAGAATGTTAAACGACCTAAATTATTTTTAAAAGACATTAAAAAATTGTACTTAATTTAATAATTATATCTTTATTTATCTATTCTTTTTCATTACTGCACGTAATTACTATTTATTCAATCCGGGAGCTTGTCACGACCCGGAGGTCAGAATTGTAGTGGGTCCAACAAGACATGATCTTAAAAATAAATGTTTTATCTTGTATTAGAACCTTCCTACTTGATGTTTTAAAACTGTATTATTTAACCCTGGGAGCAACCTTAAATTAGTAAAAATTATAAGAATATTCAAATTGACTTAACTTAAGTTTGAGCTCCTTATGCTATTTCTCCTAGACCACAATAACTCAAGATAGAGCTCCAATGCCATTTCCTATCACAACCCCGGGGGATTCTAAGATGAATATTAATTTCAGGCAGTGCGACTTCCCTGTCCCCCACCACTTCCTATTATCCCTCAATTTAATGATTTGCCTCCACAACTTAAATGTCAGGTTTGAATAGTTTATACATTTTACTATAGTCATTTCACGGAAAGGTTCTTAAACAAAATCAGGGTTCAATCCCAAGAGGTTAATAGAACCGCGAACAGAAGTCTGTTACAAACTTTCTTAAATGTTGAGAGGGAAAAATTTATTAATGTGATGCAGCAATAAGATATAAACCGTTTCCCCTAAAGGCCTGATATTTGCGAGAAGTCCTTATTTTCACGAATTTATTTTGATGGCATTTATGAGTAGGATACGAAGAATTTATATACACTCAGGTAACATTGAAAATAGCGACCCAAGAAGGAAGCTGGTAACAATCACGTGAAGATTTGGTAAATAAGTACAGCGTAATGTGATCTGCAAATGATCCACGCTTTGCCAATACGTCTGCTCAAAGCTTGCCGAGGTGGGTCGCTACAATCAGGAAGAGGGTGCTATTTTAAGCCAGCGCAAATTTAAGATTCATAAACGTGACGATTTCCCGCCGATTAAAGGAAGACTTTGGTAAGCAGAAACATTCCAGGCAAACGCGTGCTGAAGACATTTCTCACAGTTAAGCAAGTTTGATGAGGCCTGATCATCGAGATGAAAACTGCAGGATGGTCGAGCAGCTGGAGGTGGTCCAACTGGCTATTGAAGTTGCTCAGTATTTGTGTTGTTGCACACCTTGGTATTCAGTTTTCAATTGTCTTGTTTTTTGGGATCAAGTGAATCTCTCATCTGTGTCATTATGTGGCTAAATTTTAGCTTCAATCCGATGCTTTCTTCTTTGATTCATATTTCCAATGTTCCTGAGGTGTATTTTAGAGGTAGTTCGTCGTCCCAAGCAACGAATCCTACGTCAACCAGGAACACAGACAAAATTCGTACAATATTTCGATTATCTTAACATTATGGATCAAAGCTGCATTTTTTGTCTCAATATGCAAAATCCGATTACTCATATTTTAAAAGAACACATTTCTTTTGAAAATGCGATTTTTAATATGAAGTAAGATAGAGTTTTGAATTATACTTATTTCAAATGTTTGAAAAGATGCAAAACCACATTACGTCAATGAGTTGAATGTACAAAATTGGCAGCCCAACTTAGTTAAAGACTGCGAATAATTTCTGAGTGCCATTTAAATCATTTAAAAATAGTTTTGAAAAAATCTGACAATACTCATTTTAGTGGCAAAAGGTCAGTCAAATTTTTAAAAAATTTTCCAGTAAAAAATTTTTCTTTGAAATGGATGTAAATAAACGTTGCTTTTTCTGTCAGAATGCAGCAAGACCTTCCCTTCTTCGTAATTTCAAAATGCATTTGCGTACTCAATGAGAATGAGAAATCTTTTATTTGTGAAATTGCAAAACGGTGTTCTCCCAAAAGGAAATTTTAAACGTCATTTATACTTGTACATGCTACCCAAGAAAAAACGTATGTTTGCGATACTTGTAAAAAGGCGTTTGTTCAAAACAGTAATCGAAACGCATTTATGTATTCATACCGAAGAAAAACCTTATGTATGCGATAACTGCAACATGGCTTTTTTTCAGATTATAGTGCTTTAAAATCATTTGTATCTACTTAAAGAAAAAACCGTATGTTTGTGATTTTTGTAAAAAGCTTTCTCTCGAGTAGTAATTGGAAAAGGCATTTACGTGTTCATACCATAGAAAAACCGTACATTTGTCATATTTGTAACAAGGCCTTTTCAACTAATGTTACGTTAAAAGAGCATTTTCGTGTTCATACCAAAGAAAAACCTTACGTATGTGCAACAAGGCCTTTTCTGATTATAGTGCTTTTAAAAGGCATTTGCGTATTCATACCGAAGAAAAACCATATGTTTGTGACACTTGTAGCCATGCATTCTCACTTCGAGGTCATTTAAATAGACATTTACTTACTCACAAAGTTTAGAATCCATTTTTTCCGGACATAAAATTGATCATTTTATTACTTAATATTGTATTCAAGATCACGACTACCCACTTTTGTGGGATACTGAAAATTTGTTACTTCAATTTAGAAATATTTAAAAGCGTGGAAATTGAATGATATAAAGACTTATACTTTGTTTATAAGTGAAAGATGAGTATGTATGCGCAATTTTTGGCTGTATTTTATCATTAGATCTTACTGAAACTTTACATTTTCTCTGCGTTTCGTTTCTCAAGCCAAAAAACACTACTCTTACATTGCACTAAAATTACTATTGTATGTAACAATTTCTCTCTCTCTCTCTATTTTGGTAGATATAATTTGCAAAACAAATTGCAGAAATTGAGCCCTCGGTATTTTCATTTTTCCTGCATGCTTTGTTTTCTCAATAGTGTATTTTCAACCCTGTTAATTAAACCTCATTTACGTCTTATATAGAATTACCTGTATTTCACTACTTTTTTAAACTACCTTTTTAAATGAAAACATATCATAAATTGAAAGATAACCCATTTTCAATAAGTATATATTTGAAAAGTTATTTAAATACGTTATGTTTCAGGTATGTAAAAGCAGTAACCAAATTTCTTCATGTTAGTAAAAGGATCACGTAGTTTTAATCTGATTAATTTTGCTATACTATTTTTTTGGTGCTTTTATAAATTGAAATTTCATATATGGTTGTATGTTTCTTAAATTGCAGCTAACTACTGAGTAATGTGTATTACGTAGACATGACATTAAATGAAAAACGAAACGTGAAAGTAATCAAAGCTTATTTTACTAGTTTAACAAGAATCAATTTTGTATTTGTAGAAAATTTATTGTTTTAAATATTTACAGTAAGTTACAAATTTGTATTAATTAAAAGTACTCTTGTCGAGAAAAAATATTTGATTTTGTTTTAAAAAACTTTTTTGAATGCTATCTCATGATGTTTTAAATATTTTTTAAATTGAACAATTTACTTTTAAAGCGTACTAGAAGCTGCTTTTTACAATTGTCTGTTCGTTAGCACTAAAATAGTTTTTTCTTCTTTTAATAATTATAATATTGCATAGAACAATGAATAATTGAAAGATAAATTTATATCAGTTTTATTTAACTATATTTGCCAATTGGAAATTCAATTGAAATTTCTTTAAAGAGATATTCACGTGGTTAATTAGAAAAATAATACATTAAAGTTATAAATTATTATTGAATTCTTTTTTCCTCATTTAAAAGATTCAAAGATAAATAGTTCTTTTAAAAATTGTATCAAAATTTCCTCTCTCTCTTTTCGTATTACATTTTTTTAATCTAACGGTTCGGACGATAGTCCTGTTTTCAAATGTTTTTTGATCACAAAACATATGGATGAATCTACTTTAAATATTATAAAAGAAATGTCAGGTAATTTTTTGAGAATTTGAATAATTAGGTACGGTTTCACTTTCAGAATTTTTTTAAAAAATTTCAATTTTTCGAAGCAATTTAAATGAAAATTTTCTTTTACAAATAAGCACGGATAACTTAGAGCAAGTTTTTCAGTAGATTTTTATTCTCGTATATTATGAAGAAAGCAATTCTCATTCTCTTAATTTTCTAGGCATCAAGTTTTGTAGTTAATTAATTATGTTATTCTTTAAAACAAGAAATTCCATCTTTTTTATTTTTGTATTTCCCTTTCTTCTGTCATTTAAAATTCACACTCATTTACAAAATTGTTATTCATATTTTTATATGCGATTATATTTTTAAACTCTTGCGTATTTTTTGAATCAATTTCTTTTATCTTAATACAGAGAAAAATGAGCCCAAATAAATTGAATGATGAGTATATGCGGATTTCAAAACCTCAGAAAGTAGCAAAATTTGTTTTTCTAAATTAAAAAGTTTCCATGATTTTTAAGACATTTATATTTGAAATATTTTTAATTTTGGGTTAAAATGAAGTAAAAACAAATACACTCGGAACATGGAAAATAGCGAATCCCAGAAGGAAGCTAAGTACAATCACTTAAACTTTGCAAATAAGTACAGCGTAATGTGATATGCAAATGATCCAAGTTTTGAGCCAATACGCATGCTCATGCCACGCCGAGGTGGCGCTACAATCAGGAAAAAGAGGGCGCTATTTAAGCCAGCGCAAAATTCGAAGATTCATAACGTGACGATTTCCGCCGATTGTAGGAAAGACCTGGTAATCGAAATATTCCAGGTAAACGTGCTAGAAGACATTTCGCGGGAAGTTAAGCGAGTTTAAGAGAGGCCTGATCAGGATGAAAACTGCAGGCTGGTCCACGCGCCGTGTTGCTGGCCAGGTGGATCGTTCGGGGTGTGCCGTTAGAAATTGTTGGGAGCAGTGGACGAGAAGGTACCCACGTGCGGAAAACCGGGTCTGGAGCGACCAGGAAGACCCACGAGGAGAGAGGATCGAAGGATCGACAAAGCGGCAACACTTGTGGACCCCACGAGTGACTCGTTCAACGATACGAGCAGACGTAGGCGTAGCAATTGTTCCACAAAAAATTTCCAGATATCTTGCAGAAGCAAATCTTAAAATCCAAGGCCTCGTGCACTCCTTTAACACCGAGCATCGGCAATTCGTCTACAGTGGTGCCAAAATACCAGATCAACGTGGAATGTCACAGATTGGCAAAAGGTTGTGTTTAGTAATGAATCCCGGTTTGTTTTCGGGACAGATGATAAACGTGTGCGGGTGTTGGAGGCGCCTTGGTGTGAAGTGTACAATCCCTCCTATTAATGTTCCACGTCACACGGCTCGCACAGCTTGGTAATGGTCTGGGGGGCATAGCCTATAATAGCCGGTCCACTTAAATTGTGATGTGGTACAACGGTCAACGTTACGTTGATGATATTCTTCGACCCCCATCTAGGGACCTTTCCCCTAAATGGTCTCCCAGGGGCATTTTTTCCAGTAAGATAATGCTCTTCCACATACAGCAAGAGTTGCTCAAGACTTCCTACGTCATTTCAGACTCTTCCATGGCCGGCCCGCTCTCCCATTTGTCCCCTGTAGAGCACGTGTGGGATCAGCTAAAACGGCAGATGCCATCGTGTCACTCTGTACATGATTTAGAGTTGGCTGTTCAAGATTTGTGGGCCCATCTGCCTCAAGACAACATAAGGTGTCTAATCAACTCAATGCTGGACCTTGTGGCGGCATGTATTGCAGCTGGTGGGGGTCCAACGCGCTATTGAAGTTGCCCAGTTTTGTGTCGTTGCACACCCTGTATTCGTTTAATTGTCTTGTTTTTAGATCAAGTGAATCTCTCATGTGTTATACTATTGTATTAAATTAAATTAATCCGATACTTTCTTCTTGGGTCGCTATTTCCAATGTTCCTGAGTGTATATAATTATGCTCATTTCTTTAGTTTACCCTCTCGCGTTGTCTTATGTGTCCTTGATTGCAACTATCTTATTTGGAGAGTAAGTAAAATGGTTCTCGCCCTCCTTGAAATGCTGAAAAAAGGTTTATGCTTAAAAATCCATTTAGACAAGTAATATTCAACAGTAAGCACCACAGTATTCTTGTCCTAGTAATATCTGATTTATTTTTCCTTCTCTTAGAATTTTTCAAAATCCAGGAACAAAACACATAGTTCACGAAAATCAATTCAAATTTAAAAAAATAAAAACTGAAAATAAAATATTTTATTTAATTATATTAAAAATATTTACTTATATAAAAAAATTTTGTTTTCAAAACCTCACTCAGTGTTATAATATTTGATGATTGAAATTTCGCTCTTCGTACATTATAAAACTTCTTTATACTGAGTCGATCGCTTTTTCAAATTTTTCTTTCAACGTTATTTATTTTTGACAATTTTCGTGCTTTCTTCTGAGTGTGAAGAGTTGACAATGATTCGTCTGCACAAAAAAGCCCCGCCATAAAAAAACTTTTATTGTAATTTCAGAAACATCGTATTTTCTTAAAGTTAGAAGGTCGAGGTATAATTTAGTAGTCATGGTTGTGGACTCGAGTCTGTTTGCCTTATGTTTAAGCCTACTGCCACTGAAGTTCCACAGTGCAGAGGGCTAAGGCAGATTAAGTCTGACAAGGCTCAAAGTATTCCTGTTGGCGTGGTATGGTAGTTCGGAAAGGGGTGCCAGCTCAGGTGTCCTTGTCGTCACTTAACCGTGGTTCAGAGAAACGAGGTTCATCGCCAAAGACTCTTTTATTGCTATATAAACCAAAGCTTTTAAACACTCACTTACTCAAACCCAAAACCAATTTGTCTAAAAGTAACATTAAATCTGCGGCACAATGAACATCTTATGATCTTTGTAAATTCTGAATTTTATTGGTTCTAATCTCTTATAATGATAACAAATACTTTTTGGAATGTTAGCGTAATGAATCTTTTACACAGTTTTTTTTTACATTTCTTAATGGCTTCAAGCCCCTGCTACATACACAGACAGAATCTCAACCTTTGTATTAGCTAAAATTTGTTATTCTTTATTATTAATTAAAACTTTTGAAATTGCTGATTGTTTACCTCTAAAATTCCTTCAAGTATTATCAACAAACGATTTGTGCGTGTTTTGCGAATGCAAGCAGGCCTCGTACGTTAGCCACAGTACCCTCCTTGACTCGTTAATTAATTATTTGTATGTCTGTCATTTGATTTCGACCAATGAGTGCAGCAATATCCTGAAGTATTAAACCCCTCTTTCGATATGCTATTATCTTTTACCAGTCTCTCCACCCATCCGGTATAGTGGTTAGTGATCCTAACTGCTGGGCTGGTGGGCATGAGTTCAAATCCCGGAGTAGGCATGGTGTGGCTAGTGAAAGAGGACGAGATGTAGGAGGCACTTTGATTCCCTCAGTGTTTCTCCCTCAAAATTGGGGTGGAATCCAACCACACACAAATCGTACTATCACCTGAAAGATCCTCAAAGCTTTGACTAACGACAAGCGTAAAATAACTGGTTTCTTGCCACCATTAAATTCATTGACCTCAATCTGGCACTGCTAATCAGGTGGCATTAGCAACAACAACACACCAGTACTCTTATTGAACCATTGGATTAATGCAGTGCTTCTCAAACTTTCAATACTGGCGCCCCCTTTTCAATCACAATTTTTATCGCGCCCCCTTATACATAATAATTTACTGAATGCAATAATAATGCACTTTTACGATAAAACAACAATATTTATTATAAACCGTACAAATTCATGACATAAGTATTAAATTTTGTATATGTTACTTTTAAGTAAAAAAGTTAAGTAATAGGATAATTACTAAGTTATTTTTCCTTTCTCTGATTTTTAAATTGGAACATATTACAAAATGCGGTGGTTGCTTAGAAGACAAAATATAGATGTCAGCTATATATAGAAAATGAACTCAGAGGGTCAATTTCTTATCTTAAAACTCCTTTCAAAAAACTTTGCTCAGTAAGACCAGCCCATGGAAGTAGCTAATAATTATTAAACTTGTTCTTAATTTAGTATTAATTAATTAGTCATAAAATACTCTGTGCACCACACATACATTAAAAGCAGTGTTTCTCAAACTTTCAATACTGGCGACCCAATTTTCAATCATAAATTTTGTCTCGCCCCCTGTACAACAATAATGTATTTACTGCAATAAAAATGCACTTTGAGAGATAGACGCTAAAGTTAAAATACGATCTTAATTATAAACCGTACAAATTAATACGATAAGTATATTAAATTTTGTGTATATGTAATTTTTAAGTAATATATATTTTAAGAAAATTACTTAAAATATATATTACTTAGAATTATGTTATTTTTCTCTTCTCTAATTTTTAAATTGGAACAGATCGCAAAATGATGTATTTAATTAAAGATTATTTCCTTCAGCATTCATTTCTCAAAGTACAAATGTCATTAGAAAAATAGTCTAGTCAATGTCGCTCTCTATCATATCCATCACATCTGGCATTATAGGGTACGTTTGCGTGAGTTTGGGCAACCTATCGGACGTCTGCGCAAAACATGTAAAAATGCTTTTCCCTCGTACAATTCCAGTCAGTTTTGGTCGACTCGATACTCCTATAGCTACTGAATCTAGCTTGAATGTACATTTTTTAAATTTCCACGTTAATTGTAATTCACGGTAATTACGTATTTACGGCAGTAGATTAAAGAATATCATACATACATTTTTAAGTCGGATAAACAATAACATAATAACAATAACATAATTCAAACATAATAAAGAATCAACAAGTACACAGACGAACGAGCATGGTTCCGAAAATTAAATCAAGGCGATCTTCTCAAAAATACTTAAATTTTGGATTTAAAACTACTGAAGTAAATGATGGAAAAAAAGCCCCAGCTTGATATGTGTTAAAACTTACAAATCTGTAGAACAACATGTGAAAGTTGTTTTTAAAACATGTAAAATCATTTAGCTATGTTGGCAAAGAATTTTAAAAAGTATTTTCTGGATGAGGACAGCTTGGTAGCAAGTTACGAGTGGATTAGGGATCTATTTCAAGATACTCCAGAAGGGCTCTCAACTTCCGAAGAAGAAATCTTCATAGATTTCACATCCAGTAAAAAATTAAAAGGCAATTTTGTAATAAATCGCTCTTTGAATTTGGAGTAGAGGTGGATGAGGAATTATCTGTACTGAAAACAAAAGCACTTCGTATAGTATTACCATTTTCTACATCCTACCTTTTTCATCTGGATTTTCTGCAGTGGATGCTTTGAAGACAAAATATAGATCTCAGCTAAATATAGAAAAATAACTCTTTAAGTGTCAATTTATGATATTATATATATATAAACCTTCCTTTGAAAAACTTTCCTCTACCAGACAAGCCCGTGGAAGTCCCTAATAATTATTAAACTTGTTCTTAATTTAGTAATAAGATTGATTGATTGAATATTAACGTCGCACTGTTCAGCTGCCCGAGGGCTTTTGACGACGGACCACGTAATTTTGAACCATGGTCAAGTGACGTGGATGACACCTGAGCTGGCAACCTCCCTCTCCTAACTATCACACCCCACCAACGGGAGGACGTTTCAGCTCACGACAGATTTAACGTGCATCGTTGCCCTACACGGAGGGTCTTTAGAGGTACTGGGCTCGAACTCGTGACAAGGCAAGCCACGATCCGATACCTATACCACTCGGCTACCGCTACCAAATTCAGTAATAAGAAATTATTTATAAAATACCTTCTTCAGTACTGATACATCAAACGTATACTGGCTGAAACACCGACTCTTCTGCCGAGTTCATTTTTAAAGAAATAAAACATTATTCTTGATATAATAGCTAAAATGTAAGCTAAGTAAAACTGCGTGCACGACATTGTATAAAAAAATGTAAAATAATTTTTTTTTAGATAAATGCTATAATTGTAAATAACTGTTTAAAAGAACTGTCATTTTAAACCTCACACAATTAGCATTTAGAATTAATGTTAAATTATGAAAAAGAATATAAAATTAGGATGAAGAATAATTGTGTTACTTTTTAACATTTAAAGCGAGTAGACTTCAAAATGTTTTAACCCGAGAGCAGGCGCGTACTCGATACTAACATTAATGGTAGTGCGGGGGGACTCAGTCACTCCAATCATTTGTCTATAATTATTTTTACTGTACACGATACAAATCGGAATTCTAGTGAATATTTTAATTTATAGAAAGTATACTTACCTTCTTTCAAGGACTATTCAATTCTTTGATGATTTGAGAAAAATCCAATAAAAACTGAACTAAAATGATTCAAAAGTACAAGACCATAATAAAGGACGCAAATCAGACACTTTTCAATTATCCTACAGAAATGTTAAACCAATCAAATCTTTTAAAGATGGGAGGGAACTAATATTGATAATAACCATACCATAAGATTGAAGGTCAATCAAATAATTAGCAAACGTACTAAGCAGCCTGGCTGAAAAGTGAATCATGACTTCCTTTTTCTTTTCTACAACTAATGTACAGTATTTCAATAATAATTACAGTGGTGAATTGTTTATCTTTTTAGAATTTTTCTCAGGGTCTGGGTTTCGTTTTTCTTTTAACGTGTAATATTTTATGTTAAAACGTAATAAAAAAAATCTCTCATTGAGGAAATACAGTAAATAAAACAAAATGTTTTTTTCTTTAATTTGGTTTTGGGATCAAAGATAGCTATTTGATGACGGAAAAAAGCCAGATAATAAACATAAATTATGTCAGTGTTGTTGTGTATATTTTTTTTTATTATGGAAGAAAGCATTTTGTTTTACTTCTCTTTCCGGTTATTTTTTAAAAAAATCTTTAAATTTTCGATACGCTCGCGCCCCCTTGTAGGGTCATCGCGCCCCCAGGGGGCGCGCCCCACACTTTGAGAAACACTGGATTAATGTTTGCATGACAGCCGCTAGATTTAGACAACGGTAGCAATTTCACGGAATATTAAGCCGCACTCTCGATTTGCATTTATCCTATCAATTTCGAATTCCGGAAATGGGATGGCAACCGTTTTCATTTTAATGCAAGACACATTACGCATTTCTTACAAATAACAACTGTTGAAATGCGATTTTCGAATGAGAAATCCACTGCGAATCATTTTTTTTTAATATAAAGAGTTTTAAATTTCGTTTCACCGTTCTTTGTAAATTGATTGCGATTAAATGTTGATAATTTTTTATCGGTGCACCTTCACCAGGTGTTTAGTCGTTACAACAACCTTGTGGTTGAGTTTTAAAGATAGATGAATTATGCAATAATAGAATGCGTGGGCAAACAGCAAGCCGAACGGTTATCTTACTGTCGTAGCTGTCACACATGGTTAAATCACAATGAATACCCAAAAGGATGTTCTGTTTTCCCTGACAAATGTGTCTTGAAGCTTCTTATCAGGATTAATCGACACTTTATGAAGAGTGTGAGATTTGGTTGTCCGATATTGTACTTAGCGATGTTACTCTGTCTATCATGGTGGGGATTATTCCTGAACGTGACATTTTTCTGTTATCCCCAGCGTAAAAACAAGTCATGGAAACGAAGTCAATGCCCTTTTAGAATGACATAATCATCGAAAAATGTAGTTAAAAACTTCCATACTGTCCTATGATGTGTGACACGTTTCGCCGTCTTGCTGCAACCAAGACACCGTTCATTACTGTTCAGCAAGGATATGAATTCTGTAATGATGTTTATGTAAACGGACGGTCTTTTCAATAGACTTCTTTGTACAGTGGTCTCCCATCTGTCACTTTCCCTTTTCACTATGGGCACTCTACCCGATTGCTTTCTGTCTGCAAATCGATCCTGTGTCACGGAACCGTTGTACTAAACGTGTGTTGTCGAGGATGCATTTGGTGCTGCATCACCTGGATATTTCTGCTGGAATGCATTTATCAAAGGCAATGAGATTTGTAGTGAAAAAAATTCCAAGATTGCTATACTTTGCTCTAGGAAAAAATTCATGCACTTGCCAATGTTCTCAACCGACTATAACTGACATTTTGGAACTGATGCCTGTTACATTCAAAACTTAGATGGGGCTCCTGCTGCCCCTCTAGTGACGAAAATCTCAACCAACGCCCCTTTGGTTTTTACAACAAGAATTACCATGTGGATGTGCGTGATACCCAGTACTTTTATGCAAATTCAATGCAAACGGAATCTTTAATTTTGAACTTAGGTCAAGTAATGAAAACTAGCACCACAATCTTAAACATTTCCACATCAAAGTGAGAGGTCATCGAACCATGACAGATTTACTGCAGCATCTGTCCCCCTACATGGTGGGTTAGAAACGGTTTATCCATTGGGCACTTAGGAAAGGCGCTCAGGGTGCCCAGGGCCCGGAAAAGCTGAACTTTACCCAGGTTTCAAGGTAAAAAAATTCGATCCACCAGTGTGAAGGGGGCCCGTAGATCCACACCCAGGGGCCCGAAATGATCTTAAACCGGCACTGCGGTGGGTCTTGAGGGTCATTAGCAAAAAACGTGACAAAACCATGACAGCAAAACGTCAAACAAGAATTCATGAACATGACCACTATTCTACATCTACCGCTTTGTGTAACATACCGTCACGCTACGTAGTCTTTGAAATTGTCCCACAAGACATCCTTGTTGTTTCATGATATCCATTTTGAAACAAATTTTTCCTTTCTTATGAGATTAGCTCATCTTTTAAAAAAGAATGGCCGTATTCACTGTTACAAAAACAATCTCAAAACCGTATGCAAATCGTTTTTTCTCCCACCAGATGACGTCTTAATTGTGTCGTATATAAGTAGGAAAAAATTGTTGTTCAATCTCCATTAATTCGCGCATCCTTTTTTATCTTAATTGTGATAGGTGGTTGTCCTGGGCTTTTTGACGTGGGTGGTTACATGCTTTAAATGTAAATAAATAAATTTTTCATCAAAAATAGCTCAGCGTCATTGAATTGCACCGGTAACTTTATTTTAGCTATTTAGATGTGCCAACTTATCTTTGGAACACCAGAAAAGATAGGACAGTTTTTTTAAACATGGTATTGAGAAAACGACATTTAAAAATACCAAAAATCAAAAAATAACTGTCAGACACGTGATTGACGCAATTAAGCCGTCACACACGAAGACGCAACCAACAAGCCATCACGCACAAATGACGTAACCTATAAAGCAGTCGCACCCCAAGTGACGCAACTGCTACCCGCTCGCCTTGAATATGGTATCGTTCCTTTGCCTATTCGCCGAATCACTGGCAGGGGGTAGTGTGGCGGTGTGACATCCAGATAGCCCAGTAATAGCCTCCCCGCTTGACGATTGTTTTGGCGGGTGGCTAAGATAGTCTTCTTCGGATGGGAAGGTTCCCAGATTGAATCTTCCTTCACTAATATCTATGGCCGTATTATATATCCTTTTTGCATTATTCCAAATTAATATTATTTAATTAATGAAGATTTTAAATAAAGTGAATAGATATTTAAGATATCTTTCTTTCCCCTTTGAAATGATGTTGATTCGTAATTACCATGATTGGTAATTACATTTTCCTGGAGCTGGAAGTACTTGTTAGTGCGGCACCATATAGGTGGGATATCATTTGCCCCAATGTAATTTAACTCCAAGTTGCCCCCTTCTTCAGGGGAGGCATCTAAACTCGGGCAATGCGAAACTGTATCACTAGGAATTTAATTTTTCTCAGAATTCCCGAGCCAAGCAGGTACTATAGGGATATTATATACATGTCGCATAACCATATAACTCAAGTTTTTTTTTTGCATTATGAAAATCCCCGGGGCTTAAGCGGTGTTCAAACTCCTCGCAAGCTTGGGTATATAAGTCCAGTACCAAAACCAAATACATCATCCACCCGCTAAAAAATAATTGAATGTAGCGTAACGATAAAAACAAGATTTTTCATACGAGCAACAATATACGGAAAAAAGCTATATTTCAACGAAATTATATCATTGTAATTTAGTATTCGGGATACGTAGAGTTTATATATTGGAGGGATTGTCGTCCTCCAAATAAAAGAATCGAATGACAACCATAAAAATAGGTAAAATTTGTGTGATTGTTCACGACTATATTATGAATGACTGTAACTTTTGTGTCTATCCTTCGAAAACAAAAAATCTAGTGTACTTTATTTAAAAAATTATAATATTTAAAATTTGTTTGAAGAATTATGATTTTTTAAAAACATTTCAAATTATAAGAAACTTTATACTATATTGTTACACACACAATATTTTTTTAAAAAAATGTTACTTTTAACGTGACATAGACCAACTGTCCAAAAAATGGGGCTTCATGTTAGTTAAAGAGGGTGCCTAATTTCCAACAGACATTTGAATGCAATTTTTAATTTTTAATTGACTTATTGGATGATTTAAAAATCAAATATATCAGTATTGAGAAAAAGAAAGAAAGAAAAACTCTGAAGGGGAATATTTTCTTCATAAAATTCAAAACTCGTCGTGTTGCTATTATGTGAAAGATAACATAATAATAATAGAAAGGTTTTAATTAGGACTTTTCTATTTTCTTTTAATTGCAATAGATTAAAATGATATATATATATATATATATATTCGTGTTTGCCGTATGAACTGGTTCATTTCCTTTTTAAAAATATACTGACAAAAAGTTCATTTTTAGAACTGATTCATACAAGTATTATCCCACTGTACTGAGCTGTTCCGTTTCTGTCAGTATTAGATATTTTAAGTTCCCCGTCATTTTTAATAACTTTTAGAGTTCAAGAAATCCCTGGGAACAAAAAAAAAAGCAGTTAATCCCGAAGTTCCCGGAAATGCATCCAAATTTTAAAAATAATCTAAAAATATTTCATTTAATTTTAATAAAATTACTTTTGTTAATTGTTTTGAAGACGTCACTCAGTTTTATATTTGATTTCGAATCTTACTAGTTGTACAACATAAGACTTCTGTTATTGAGAGTGGATTGCTTTTCCAAATAAAACCACCAATGTTTAAGATTTATCTGAACATTTTCGGGGATCTCTTCTGAGTGTGAATGAGTGAATAAGTGAATATTAACGTCACACTGTTCAGCTACATGAGGATTTTTGTGATGTATCCTGTAAATTTCAATCATGGCCATGACGAGGACGACAATCTTCGGGAGCTAGCACCCTTCTCCTAAGTATACACACAAATGGGAAGACGTTTGAGTTATTATAGTAGATTTAACGTATCCGTTCCCTCACAGGTGTCTTTTTAGTGGTACTGGGCTTCAACTCGTGACATGCCAGCTGCGATCCGATACACTAACCATTAGGATACCGCCTGGCCACCTTCTGAATATGAAGAAAGGACTATGATTCTAGTTTATAACTTAGTGGAGCAACAACCCATGGTCAAGGCCTACTGTGCCTAATTCAGTATACTCCAACCAGCGGGCCGTGAGGGTGCACAAGAGCAGATGTTCCGGTAAGGTGGTCAGTCTGACGCAAGATTCAATTCATACAATGCTCAATTTGGACAATGTGAACTAATTTAGCTTGGGGAATCAAAGAGGTTCGATGTTGGTAAACATGAAAGATCATTAATAACCAGAAAGAATATGTTTTCTCCTAAAATTTGGTATAATCCGTGTAAAGTAATATTGAATCTCTCGCTAAATTTTTGGACCAAAGAATATTTTTCCATTTTTTGAATTTTATTGTTTCTAAATCTTTTATGATAAGAATTACTTTCTTTTTTAAAAATTTAGCGTCATGTTTAGAATAAAACAGCTTTTTTTAAGGCATTTTTGTGGCTTCATACCTCTGCTACAGTGTCAGTCAGAATTTCATCTTCTTGATGAGACAAAACTTGCTGCTCTTTAATTTCAATTGATAATTTTGAAATTGCTCACTTTAACTCTCAAAACTCTCAAGCTTTAAGGTATCCGACTACGTTCGCGCGCGGAACCGTGGTTTTAAAAAAAAAAGCTCATAAATGGATAACTTTCATGATATTTGAGTGTTTCACTTAGATTAGAATACATTAATAAAATTGTTTTAAGGACAATTTGACAAAAATTATTTAAATACAATATTTCTGCAAAAATTAAATTAGTAGATCCTTTTTCAAAATGTTCTCCTTTTGTAGAAAAATGCTTCTATTATAATAATATTTCCGCTTATACAAAAAAGACTTCTCGAAGAAAGTCTGAACTAGGATTTTCGAAAATTTCACATTATTTTCAGATCTACCACCAATTGAAATAAGTATCGGCATCTTTTCCTTAAAACTGTTCCCATCTGTTGTCGTAAAACATGGATAAACCCACTTCTAAGTTACATATTTCAAAAAATCCAGTTTAGTCTCTGTAGAGAGGTCTGAGTTTCATATACAGACAAAATATTATTATAATAGAAGCATTTTTCACCAAAGGAACATTCGGTAAAAATGATTATTCTAAGTTAATTTTCTGTCAAAATATTGTACTTAAATAATTTTTTATTGTAATAATATTCTTAAAACAATTTTATTTTCGTTTTCGAAAGTAAGTGACACTAAATATCATAAATATATCCATTTATACGCTTTCGAAAAATCACGGTTTAGAAACGTAGCTCGGATACCCTTAACAATAAACTATTCTTATACGAGTTTTGATGTCTAAAAATCCTTTTTCATAATGCACAGCCAAGTTCTGCATTATTTTTTTAAACTATCAATCTTCTACAGGGATTTCCTAAATGATTTTTATAATACATCTTATCTTTTTTTATAGTTTCTTTTATACCATTTCAAAGATTTTTCTTCATAAGCAACGCAAAATTCAGCATATTACCTAACATAAAGAATTTATCTTTGTTGAAAAAACACAGTACGTTCAAATGTAGAATGTTTTTTAAGAAATGTACACTTATAAAGTATGAAGCTACAGCGTTCATACATGATTTAATTCATTTTGTACCGACACATATAATTAATAGATAAACTTCATGACAATACTAAGCATTTCCTGTTTCGAGATCACTTTAATGTAAAAGGTCACCCTCGGAAATACAAAGAAATATTACCATCTTACTCTTTCCCCAGGATCCCGGGAAAATCTTTATTTTGCTCATTCTCATAACTATGCATTGTCAGTAAAACTTTTATAACTCGTTAGCTCACTTTTATTTATTATCGATTATACTGAAGCATTTTTGTCTACATTACGACAAATCTAATTTTTATTAATAGGATTAGTACTATTAATAACTTTTTTAAGCTTTAACGCAAACTTTTTAACATAAATTAATGTATATATTTAATCATTTTTAATTAGATTTAAAAGGATGCAAAAACATTCAGCTGTGCTTAAATACAACTTTATATGTTGATCAAGACGGTAGTCTATACCCTCGGGCTTTGGATCGGTATTGGTTCGTAATCAAAAACGGTACACCCAAAAGAACAATGACTTATTTTCTTTAAAATGTACCGTTGTATATTTCTCTCAGGTTTGTTCGACTCTCCATGAAAATCACTTATTGCTCCATGTTGAATCACTCTGAATTCGTTTTCAGCATTTCTATTTTATTCTGAAGGCATGGTGAAATACAATTAAATTAAAATTATTAAACCAAAAATAATTTAAAATATTAAAGTCGTTGCCCACCCCACCTTCAAGGGGGCCATGGTAAAAAAATCAAAAGTGTTGACCGTTCCGTGGTGACAAAAGGTTGGGGAACACTGCTCAAAGGTATCTTAAAGTAAATAATGAAGCATTAATTGACAGTTTTCCCTGTAATCATTATAAATGCAAAAAGCAAGAAAATGCAACATTTATAAAGGGTAATAATATTTTTAAACCAATATTTTATGACATACATCCGAAGAATAACACGGACTTTTAATCCAAAAATATTTTAAAACATGATTTCTTTTGTTTTTTTTATCTGCTCGCATAATTTAACTGTAAATTTGTGTTCATAAGTTAATTCATGTTAAAATTATATAATCCTTTAAAGACATAGAGTTTTTAAAAAACAATTATTATGTCTTAAGATCCAAATTTTTCACTTCATATACACTGTAGTACAAATGTCATGGTCCGAAATAAATGTTTCGATCTTTCATGAATTGAGCATTTGTATTCTCGTTAAATTTCAAATAGATTTGGAGAAGGGCTAAAATTCACGTCAAATGTTTAAAGACTAAAAGAATACGTGTTGGCGTATTATAGAAAATATATTCGAGATCAAAGTCGGCATTGTCACATAACCATGCTTAAAAATTTTAAAATGTACGTAAATAGCGTTTATTATTTTTGGCGTAATGTTTAGGTAAAATTATTTATAAATTATGAAGTGAATTCAAATTTGATAGCAATTTACAAAGTACATTTTTGTTTTGAATTAAAGTTCATGAATGCTACCTTCAAGCCAATCAGATATTTTTTTTAAAAAAGTTTCAAACACTCTGGCAGTACTTTTACTTTGTGAAATCTCGATTTAAACTTCGATTAATTTATTTAGTAAATAAATCTATCGATGTTTTTTAGTACTTGTTTGAATAAATATCCCCTTTAAAATGGATGTAAATATACTGCGCTTTGACTATAAAGAGTGCAGCAAAGACCTTTTCTCATCTTCGAGAATTAAACAGACATTTACATACTCACAAGAATGAGAAATCTTTTATTTCGTGAAATCTGCAGCAGGGCTTTCTCCCGAAAACATCATTTGAAACGTCATCTTATTATACACAGCAATGACAAACGTTATATTTGTGACGTATGCAAAGCTTTTTCTCGAAGAAGTATTTGAATACAACATTTGCGTATTCATGCCAACAAAAACCTTACGTTTGTGATGCATGTAACAAGCCTTTTTCTGATAATAGCAATTTAAAAAGCATTTGCGTCTTCATACCAAAGGCAAAACCATATGTGTGTGATGTTTGCAAGAAGGCTTTTACTAATAGTAGTGACTTTAGAAGACATTTGCGTATTCATACCGAAGAAAAACCGTATGTTTGTGATATTTGTAAATTGCTTTCTTTCAAATGGAAAACCTGAACTGGCATCATGTTTTCATACCAAAAAAATTTTACGTATGTGATATTACCTAGCTTAAAATCCTTTCTATTAATAGCTTTTCCTATTTTAAAAGCATTTGCGTGTTCATACCGAAGAAAAACCGCATGCGTGTGGCATTTTGCAAACAGTGCATTCTTCGTAGTGATAGTTTAAATAGACATTTGCGTAGGTACAATCATAAGAATCCTTATTTTTAGACATCTTTAATATGATTAGTTCATTACTCTCTTTTGTGTATTGAAGATATGAAATCTTGTCAAATGTGTGATACTGGAAAATGTGATAATTTAATTTTGAAAACTTTGTAAGAAGATTGAATAATTTAAAGGACTTTTACTTTTAGTATATATAACTCATACATATAATAGTTTTTAATGTGTTAGCTGGAATGTGAAATAAATGATTTGATTTTATAAATCAGTGTATCTTTTTTTTTTTTGCTTAATTATATATTTTGCGTTGCATTGTCAATCCTGGTAATTTAATCTGTTTTTCTCTCGTTATTTATATATGATTTTTGTTTTATAAGGTTTTTGAAAAAAAATGAAATGTTTCATATGTTTTAATGTAGCAGTATTTTAGAACTCGCATGTAATTCAAAGTTAAGTTATTTCTAAATACTAGATTTCAAATATTTATATTTTTCTATCTTAGAACTTAAATATAATTGAAATCTGACTGTAGTTTT
>BMAU01009611.1:0-10201 GCA_019973935.1 Trichonephila clavipes | reverse complement strand
AGATGGTGAACTTTTAATCCGTACCTCCCCCTGAAAAGTTCCTGTGTCGCGCCACTGAGCGCGACCAATATGAAATTCTATAGCAAAGCAATTTTCATCAGAAAAACTTGCAGCAGATGCTTAAAAGTGATTAAGAATTATATTACATGCATGTTTGTACAAACAAAGCAAACAATATTACTTTTTTTCTTTTTTGCTTAGAAAAACATTTTTCTTGTCTAAAATAGTCATCAAACTTAGCCAATGCATTTGTATAATACATGTACCCAAATTTATTTAGTGTTAAATTATACTATTTATTTGAATCTAAGCAGCCATCAATTTTAACACCCCAAAATTCTCAACACATTTTGGAAAAAATATAGTGGAAAATGGTTTATTGTGATATCCAATATTTACAATTTTTAAAGAATGGACTATATTCACAGACAGTCCGTGCCAGAGTGGGTAATCATTGGCACTGATGGCAACACAATTTGCACATGCTTATTCATTACCGTGGTATAACCTATATGCAAGTTGTTGACATTCTTTTGGTTTAATTTTGTTTAATTAAAAACATATGATATCACTGTATTTTTTAATATTTTTAGTATATATATTTGTTGGGAAATAATCTAAACAACTCTTTTATATAATTTTGTTTTATTGAAATTTATTTACCTAATTAGGTAATTGTGTGCTTCGACTAGTTTTTAGCTGGCATATTTATTTGGGTTGGATCCTAGCATTTATTTATAGTTCTTGGTACACTTAGATATATAGCTCCCAACGAGGCCTACAGTGCCCATCTCAGTATACCTAACCTATGGGCACTGAGGTGCACGAGCAGATGTTCCAAACAGGTGTTTTAGTTCTCAATTAATTTAGTTGTTCTTTGTTATATATTTTTGTGCAAGAATGGCTCACAGCATAGAATCAAAACTACTTTTAAAATTGTATGACTATCGAATAACAATGGTATCATTTCCTTAAAAAAGAACTCACACCTATTATTATCCAATACAGTGTCAGTTAGGTGTGAATAATATAAAAAAAACTGCCTGTAATTTTTAATTAATAATTCAAAGTCACAAGAGAAAATATTTATTCTGAAGTAATACAATTTGATGATAATTTGTGGGAGGAATGTTTACAAAAATTAAAGAAATGTTTCTTTTGATTTTTACCTCCTACAAATTATCGATTTCTAAATTATTAATAATTATTCTTTTTTCTGTTAAAAATTAATGTCATTTCTTTCTTTTAAATTAAAATAAAATATTCTTAAGGGGAATGAAACCATTACAAAAGGGGTAACAATTTTTAGAAATGATTAAACTTAATTTGATATGTTATCCTATTTTTTTTAAGTACATGCTAAAAGTTGCAAAAAAGTTTATTTCTTGAAGCCTGTGAGTATAGAATATTAGTTAATATGAAAGTTTCAGATAAATGAATATAATTATCTTTTGGTAAAAGTGTATTTTTGTCCATCATTTTTTTTTAATCTCAATGGCTACTTTTAAGAAGTAAGTATTTGTTTATCGATGATTTAACTATTTTCTTTTATTTGCACAAATCCTTAAAATAGTTTAATTCCTGAAAACTCAGTATTATGCATGTAAAGATAATTATAGATATTAGTATATGATTCATATATATGTGTCTCTGTGATGAAAAAGAATTTTTTACAACTTTATGAATTGCAAATTTTATAATAGTATAGCTTACCAATGGGGACATTAAACAAACTATGTAAAGCATCATAAGTGTCAGACATTTGAAATAATTTTGTAATTTTGGTTTGATTTATCAATAATATAGGAAGTTCTTAAATTTTTTCCCTTTGTACTTATATGCTATCAGCTGGTAAACCTGTTCTTCACACAGATGTGAATTTATGTATATAATGTTATGCATGAAATTTCTTTTTTCCCCCAGTGCTTCATTATTTAGAAATGGTAAATAAAAATTTTCTAAAAATATATTATATTTACTCGAGTTTACCTACTTACACACTTAAAATTCAAATGAATATTTTATTTTACTGTGGAACAGTTATTTGTTGAAAATGAATTTTCGTTTTACACAATGTATTGCATTATAAATACTTCATATATATTTTTGCACAATATTATGAAGCATTTAAAGATATTTGAAAATGTTTCTAATAAAATAACATTTCCTATCCTTTTTGACTGTCTGATTTACTTAGTAATTTATCCTTTAAAAACGTTTGTAAATTTTTTTTTAGAAATGATTGTCTAAAGTATAATAAAAGAAAATACTTTTTCACTATTAAATTAAAGAAATGAATCATATTAATATAATTTTTAGGAAATATTCAGTGCAATGTGATTATCTATTATTACAAGTTATTGAATTACATAAAGTGCATAATCAGGGCTAATAATTAACTAAATAATTATAATGTGCTATTTCTACATGTATTAACTGTTTTTATATTTTTCTCTAAGTTGCAGTTACTATAGAAAGTGCTGAGAGTTCTTTCAACATATTAAAATTAGTAAAGAGTTACTTTCGGTCATACATGTGTACAGAACACTTAAATGCCCTTGCTATATTAACGCATGTTTATAAATAAACATGTGTTTGTAATTTTACTCGTTAAGTACAATGTTATTGCAGAACTGAATAGTTTTCAATTGGAAACTTCACCTTTATATCTCTGTTACTAAATACAATGCATGGATATGTGACACTTGGATTACAAATTAAAATTATTAATGCGAGTATGAACTATGTTAAAAATTTACATTACAAATTCAATACTTTTTTTAATTGTCTTTGCATAAAGTGCCTATAACATGTTGAACTACTTATATAAAATTATAATACATTACAACACAATTAAGGCTGTTTTCGGTCAATGTTAAAGGATAGGGATGAAACGGCAAAGACATTTGTGGGCAGGAAAAAGCTCAATAATAATAAAATTTTTATGAATATAAAGAAAATAATTGTTTTTAAAGGATAGTGTTTCTTGAATTTTGATTTTTTGGAAAATACACAGTTTTCAGCATTTTTGCAAAATGAAATTTGACTTTTCTATGTTAAAGTATAGGAGGTGGAAACGCAAAAGACATTTTAACAGAAAAAAACATTTTTTTAGAGTAGAATTAAATAGTATATAAGAAAGCAAGCTTCCCTCTTTTTGGACTAGTGTAGCCAGAATTAAGTTTTATGTTTTTCTTAATTAACTTTTTTAAATTTTAAGTTCATTCTGAATTATTTTTGGCGTAGTTAGGACTATCTCAAACAGATGGCACCACCATCGTTTGAAAAGCGAATTTATTCTTGGCTACGAATACTTATTTTTGGCGATATCTTTCTGAAATATAGTCGCCAGCTGAAATTATGGTAACTTGTAAATAGTGGACAATGGAAAAGGTTTATGATGTACAGAGATTTAGCATCTCAAATCTGACGAACTTTCCGATTTAGGAAAGTTTTAAATATTTTCTGCATGTGTGCTTTAAAAAAATCGTTTATAATTATACTGCTTAGATTTTTTTTTTTTTTTTTTTTTTTTTTATTAAGGAATGTCTAAGAATATTTAAATTCCCGAAATGACTTAACGAAGAATGAAAGTATACTTACTATATACTTGATCGAAAGTTGTGAATTAACTCACAATAAGAACACAAGAATTACTACACCTTACTCACAAATTAAAATTTTAATCTAATTATTGTAATGCAATTATTATTATTATATTATTATTTTCTTTTTAATTAACAAAAAAAAAAAATTTTCCCATCGATTTTATATTTGACGTAAAACTTCACCATAAACCATTGGAACAATTATTAACACAAAATATTGTTTTCTAATTTAATTAACAGAAACTTATTTTTTTCAATTAATTATGTTCAGATTCTAAGCCGCACCCCATATTCTCAGCCCATTTTTGTGAAAAAAAAATAGTGTAAAATATATTATCGATATATGATATATTTACGGAATGAAAAGTGGCTGCGATACCTAGTGGTCAAGGTAACGTACTCGTAGGGGAGCGATGAAACGTTAAATCTGAGAGCTCAAACGTCCTCTCATTGGTGTGGTAGTTAGAAAATGGAAGTGCAAGCTCAGGTGTCGTCCTCGTCACTTGACTATGGTTCAAAGTGCGAGGTCCGTCACCAAAAGCCCTCGTAGCTGATCAATATGACGTTTATATTCAATCACTAACTAAACGGAAATAAAAAAATAATAAAGGTGAATTAATAAAAGTGAATAATTAATTTACTTTAACAGCATTAAAAACTTTTTTCAGTCTTCGAATCTAAGCTGCACCAGAATTTTTGTAGCCTAAGCATCGGGGAAAAAGTGCGGCTTAAATTCGAATAAATATGGCAATATCGCGATTTTAAAGTCTCTCTCTATCTTTAAATTTTTTGCCTTTTTTTTCTATTAAAAAATACTGTCTGGCATTTTCTGTCATTGAACATTTTCAATAACTTGATCAAGTTCTTGACTAAATTTTTAACATAATAGAAGTTGGGATTTTTCTTTGCGCATTACATTTTACACACATATAAAATTTAGAATTAATGTTAATTCAAATTTTATCCATTTGAGTTAAATATATGATAAAAATTTTTAAGTAGTAAAATTTTATTATGAATTCTTTATGGAAAAAGAAATATGTTGGGCATTACGATATGAACATATATTTATTGCTCATTGGAGTTTTTATTTTATTACTATAATTAAAATATTGATTTTTATTACCAGTTCATTTTTGAATTAGAAAGTAAAGCATTCAGAAAAAGATATATCTGCTGAATAAACTTTTAAAAACACTAATTTTTAAAAAAAATTTGAAACTTAATTTTCTAAATAATTAAACGGTGTTTTCATTTTTTAAACCCAAATATTCATAATTTTTAATTTTGAAAGACTTTTAAAATGAATGATTTATTTTATAAACAAAGGAAAAATATAACTGTTATAATTAATAATGTTTGCTTTTTTTTTTATCTCGTAATTGTGGATCAAATTGCTCGATTTTCAAATGTTAAAAAAGTTTTACATTTCTTATTTGTTCTATTCATTTTCTCAGGAAATATATCATAATCAGTTAAGAGCAATTTATACCTTGTTTTCGGGGAGATATTGAATCTATCCACTAGAAAACTTAAGTCAATCTAATTATTACAAAGCTATTTTACCATAAATTATTGTTTAAAAACAATCTGTTATTCAGTATAATCACTATATGATAAATTACTTTGCCGTTTTTTGTCAGCCACAATACCGTTTAGCGTCCTTTCAAAGGCATCTCGTCATGTCATGAGGTCAACATCTCATGGTATTTTTCAAGCACTTAATGCATTCTTTTAATTTTAAATTTTTTGAAGTGAAAACTTCTTTTACGCGCGTTGAGCGTTTTGGTAGAGGGTAAAATCCTCGGTTCGCGTCACCGACATGCTAATGATCTCAGACTAGCGCCGCGCGCAGTAGCCTGTGTACACGTATACACTAATACATCGACTATTTCTGACTGTATTATGTGCGCGTTGGGCGCTTTTTGGATAAGTATAATTTTGTGAGTCACGTCACCAATACGTTATAGTAGCAGTACATCTGTAATTGTAAATGTGACGCGTTGTACATTAAGTATTAGAGTGTAGTTATATACATAAGTAAAGTTAAATTGACCATGTGGGAAGTTCAACTTGTGTGTACTGGATTTTTGTTTATTTAAGTGAATTTTTAATTTGACTATTATTGTAATTACTTAATTGAAGTATGACTGTTTATTTATTGAATTTAAATTCATTGACTTCAGTATAAAAGTGAGTATGAAAACATATTAATATTTTTATACAGATAAATGAATAATGAAAACAACGAATATATTTTTAAACATTTTTAATATTTGTACGAATATTTGTATTTAAAATTTAGCATTATTCATTTTAATTATGTTTTTAATATTTAACCTCTTCATCATGAAATGAGTATTATTACGGTATAAGATTTATCTTACTAGCGTGGTAAAATAGATTTCTAGTTATTTGATAATATTTTTTTGGATTTTAAAATTGGAAAATTAAAAAAATGTTATAATAATTTTAGATTTTTATGAAATATGTTCATTTATTGTAAAATTCAATTTTACGAAGTTATTGTTTGTTTGTGTAATTTGTTAGATATAAAATACGTGCTTTGTTATTTTTTGCCAAATAATTATTTATGAACTTATATAATTTAATTTCACTATTAGAAAAAAATATTGTAACATAATTAAAATCTCTAAATTTCTATTTTTTATACTTGTTTAGATCCTTAATCCCACGAGAAAAAAAAAAACTTGAAGATGTCAACAGATAAGAACAATTTTTATTCGAAAATTTAATGATTTACACAAAGAAGGTTCTGAATTACTCGAAAAAAAGATTTGGCGAAAAATTTGACGACATACCTATGATATTAAGCGGAGACTTTAATATTAACTTCGCAGATGACAAAAATTTATCATTAATTGAATTTTTTGAATGAAACATTAGGTTTGACTATGTCTAATGATCGAAAAAGTCAGTACAACAAAGTATAAAACGACTATCGATGCTGTTTTTATACGATATTTAGATAAATTTCAATCAAACATTTTTATTTCTTATTTCAGTTACCATAAACCTATTGTATCTTTTTTAGAATACAATGAAATGATTGAACGAACAGATAATCTAAGTATTGTCGAAATTAATGATGACAATGATGTAAATAATGAAAATAATGTTCAAACTTGAATTCATTGAAATTAGTGTAAATATAAATACTATGTATAATTAAGATAATTGTATATTAATTATTTTTCAACCACTTTTTATTTATATTTTGTTCATGATTTGTTTAACCCATCATATGTAACTAATAAATAAAACATAAAAAATTTCATATAATTTTTGCATATAGTTTTAATTACTCTCAACTTAATAGTTCCGTTTTCACTTCTATCGGCCACCCAATGACTGCTACTGTTTTTTTATTTCTATTACTGTCCTAAAAATTTTTTTTTACTTTTAAGTACTATTATTTAAAAAATGTAAGAGTCATAACACTCGAAATCCTAATGACGAGAGGTTATAGCTCGGAAGAGCTAAGTACTCTGGTCATCCACCCCACGATGTATAATATCTCATGGGAATTTCACTTCAGAGGGGACCGGAAAACACTTGTTGGTCCGAAATCTTTAGGAAAGAAAAGTACAAAAAAGCAATAAAAGTTTCCAATTTCTTTCCTATGTACTAAAACAAGAAAGAGGGAAGAATAATTTATTTGGATTCCTACATAGAATGAAACTATTATTTTGTTACCAAATATGCCCAAAATTAAACAATAATGCAATTTTCTTTGATTTAAATATAATGTTAACTTCCAAATTGAAAAATTGTTATTGACATATATTCATTAAATAAACATAAATTTCTTAGAAAAATAAAGGCAATGTTATATATTATATGCTTGATTAATTGTGTGATAATTAATTGCCAGCCTTATTTTCTCTCCCACATATAATGATATTTTAATCATTCTCTAAAGTTACAAAAGTAAATTTTAATTTCAAAATATCTTTCTTTCTTTCTTCCTTTTTTTTTTTTTTTTTTTTTGCTGAACATGAAATAATTTTTGTAATGCTTATTTTCATTTACGTACCATTTCTTATAAAAATATTTTTTTGAATTTGAAAAATATTTTTATATGTAAATAATGGTCAAAACCATAATTAACAAGTTTTTAATGAAATAGCTGTATACTATCTTAGAAAAATATCAAAATTGATAACCTTTAACTTTTTTAACATTATATATATATATATATATATATATATATATATATATTTATATATAACTACTTTTTAAAGAAAATTCTATTCAAAATTGTTTCCCTTAAACCTTTAATAATGTAATACAGGTGTAAGTGTATACCTAATTGGAAATATCTGAAACATTTTTTTTTTTTTGTACATAAGAACTTTATTTTGTAATACTTTTGAAACATTTATTATTCATTATAAAAGAATATTAAATCGTTTTTCTTTATATGTAGTGCCTACTAGATTGTGAACATTCCATTGTTTACTGTACCGGGACCAACAAAACAAATTTATTCACGTTAATACATTGCTTTTGCACAACTAAATCGTTTTTGTAATGGAAAATGAACTTTTTTTTTTTTTTTTATTTGTGGATAAAAACACCTATAATCAGGAGAAATGAACAACTTATTGACATTTTAAAAAGACATTTGACGGTAAAATCTATATTAAAAACAAGAACAGCTCTAAAATTTAGATTGCAAAATACATCGGATTTTTTCCATAGTTAGAAATGAATAAAGCATTCATAACAAATTATCAGAATCCATGAGTCGAAAAAGTAAGAAAGCCATTTTAGATCTCTCTCATGGTCAAGATTCAACACTATTTTACTCCCCCGCCCCCAAAAGAACAAGTATTTCGTTTCACAGTCGTAAAGACTGTGTCCCTCTTCCCCTTGCAGAGAAAAGGGGAGGATTCTATTGAAGGAAGTGCGCTACACACACAGAGATAATTTTTTTCTTGCCTTTTTCGAAATCAACCAAAAGCGGAGAGCAGAGTGCACACGATCTTCTCTTTTTCAAACAATCAAATCTCACCAGCAATGATATCAATAATTCACAAAATAGCTGTAAATTTATGTTTCGAGATATCTTTCCGATTTTTTTTCGGAAATTTCGCAATTGTCCATAATTCTGGAGATCTTCGTATAATAAGGACCATTATAAATTTATCATCTTCCATGCTCTCAAAAAAATTGACACATTTGTTGAGTAATTCAGGGTACCACTGAGAATTGTACCTCTCGTGAAATAGGTTGCCAACCCCTGTTCTATTGTATAAAAGTAAAAATTGTATCATACTGTTTGTTCATTAAAACGTGAAATTTAATTTTCATTGCTTTAAAATCCACCTATTCTTCCTTTAAAAATCATTTGTTCAGGAAAAATTAAACAGTTTTAGTTCTGTACATCATTTATCTAGAGAATTGATCGACAAACTGTGTTCCACGAGTCCCAATAAAAAAACGGGAAAGAAAAATTACAAATATGTATGCAAAATGGATTTATGTTCTCATGAAATTCGGTTAGCCACAATTATCTAAAGATCTTTTTTAACTTTTATTGTAATATAATAAATGAATTTTTTAAAACTTTATTTTATGCAGTAGATTGTGAATATACTATTATTTGCTATCCCGAGTTCCACGAAGTAATTTTATACTAGTTAGTACAATATTTTGAAACCTTTTACATTTCTGGGGGAAAAACACCTATAATGAAGAAGATAAAAAAATTTGTCGACATATGAACAGATTCGATGCTAAAATTTAAATTTAAGTTAGAAGACCTATATCTTAGGTTACCAATTCATGCCATATCGCAGAATTTCTCACACAGCTATGAACATTTTCATGCCATTCACAAAAAATGTATTTAGAAGAGTGAAAAATATTTTTAACGCGATAGGCAACAAAAACAAAATACAAAACGAATTGAACACGGAATATGAAATGCTAATGCAGATAATTTCAAAAAGCTTTTACGTGGATAGTTTGTGTAAAAAATTGTGAACGTATATCTCAGTTACTAAGTATAATGCATGCGTAGGTGACATTTGGATCACAAATTTATATTATCAATGAGTAAATAACATTAAAATTACATCATAAAACTTTTTAATAAAAATATAATATTTTTTTAAATTGTCTTTTACATATAATATCAAAATATGTTTATCTATATACTTTAAATATTATTTTAAGATATATTTCCCTTCAGCGAGGAAGGGGATTCTCGACATGTTACAGTTCTAGGGATTCCAAGAGTTGAAAAAAAGTTTGACGATTGACCAATGTCCAGAAATGAAAAGTCTTTCATGGTCAAGATTCACTCTGCTGCTTTAACCCCCCTCCCCGAAAAAAAAAAAAAAAAAAAGAGCTAACCTTTATTTTACCAGTTTTACGACTGTCACCCCTCCCTTAGCCCCCGCGTGTTCCCTTTCGTTGAAGGGAGAATTTCATTGAAAGGTTACCCGAGAGAGAAATTTATTGCCCATCTTGGGAGTCTTGAGACAAATATTTGTGCCAAAATTGCACAGCCAACGCCATCTAGATGTCATGTAAGGTGTTAAACTAATGGCCCGCCATCACCT
>BMAU01009610.1:0-12901 GCA_019973935.1 Trichonephila clavipes | reverse complement strand
ACGCATTGCTAACATATACAAAATGTAATACTTATGTCATGAATTTGTACGGTTTATAATAAATATTGTTGCTTTATCGTAAAAGTGCATTATTATTGCATTCAGTAAATTATTATGTATAAGGGGGGGCGCGATAAAAATTGTGATTGAAAAGGGGGGCGCCAGTATTGAAAGTTTGAGAAGCACTGCTCTACTTCGATCACCATTGACTGTAACGTTGTGGCCTTCATCGTTTTTGAAGAAGGATTCCACCAGCCCATAAAGCGCACCAAACAGTCAGTTTTTCTGGATGTAACGGTGTTCCGACATGCATACACTTGTGGATTAGCTTCACTTTTAAATGCGGCAGTTTTTGTTTGTTGACGTAGCCATTCAACCAGAAGTGCACTTCATCGCTAAACAAAATTCGCTAATGAAAATCGGGAACAACGGTAATCTCGTTTTGGGCCCATTCGACGAATCTACGCCTTGCTTGATGATCGTTTTGATGAATTGCGAACCAAACTAAGAATAAATCACTTGACAGCTGTTAAATCGGTCGCCATCTAGGAAAGTAATGCCAACTTAAACTTCTATACCTGGAAAAAAACATACTTTATAAGACTTTAACCTAGAAAGTACCACCGATATATATAAACGTCTCACTCAATCAAAGTGTTAGTTGCCCCGGAAGTTTATACGCGTCTTTTCCAATTGTGACCTTTTTTGCACATTGCTATTCATAAAATTATTCTGAAGGCTGTGAGCGACTTCCCCCTGAAGTCGCTCCCTCACCTTCTTGCCTACCTAAGAGTGTGGGCGGAAACAAAGCAGAGCCATGAAACTTCCATTATAACTATAATTTATTTTACTCAAGCACACTAATCAACAACAGATTAAACTTTAAGCTAATGTTCTATGAGATTATATGAAAAAGCTACAATCCTTAAGTGAACTAATACAAGTAACACTTTTATTTAATCTGATATATCGTTGATTAAAAATTCTCAATCCACTAATTTAAAACAGTGACAAAACCTCTCACTTAAGTTAAGCTGCGAACATCAACTTTATTATATCTCACATTCGTAGCGACTGTAACTGTTCCTCAGCTCCTTTTACTTTTGCAATTACAAAATTCCGACTTGATATAGTGGAACTAATCCACATATATGGGTTTCTTCTTGAGAGTAATGGCTTTAAATTAAACGATAATGCTAGTTAAAGATTCCCCAAGAGGATTAGTAAGTAGATTCCGTAAAGATCCTTTACAAGGCTTTGGATTGCAATAAAAATAACTCGGTAATGTTTGCAAAGGATTTATTTTTTTTTCAGATTTATTTTTTTTCATTTTTTACCTTTATTGGATCCTTTTTCTTCACTCCCTCTCCCGAATGCATGACATACGCGAAAAACGGTGCCATTAGGGAGCGAATCACGTATTTTTTAATCGGCAATTAAGGGATAATTTAAAATTTACAAATTATAAAGATAAGTGTTTATTTTTGTATATATATTTATGTATGACAAGCCTATGGGTCAAAGGTAATTATTCAATTTCTTCTTAACTTAGAATTGTTAAATTAAAGAATACATACATTAAACTTTACTGATATATTTAAAAATGTATTATATTAGTGTAAATGTGAATTTATTTTTAATTATGTCTTAATATATTTCGTTGCTATACTTTCAGTAAATCAATATATTTTTTGAAATAATATTTTATTTTTAACTTTTCAATCTGCTCACGTTGGCGTAAAAGATTGAAGATACTTGCCAAATATCAGAATCAGTAGAAAATAAAAAAAATATGACCTGTGAATATATATGTATTCATATCAACGAATGTGCATGAGCTAAAAATACCATTATTAGTATTTTTTCAACAAAATTTTTTAAAAAAATAGGTTGTAATTCTAATTAAAGAATATTTTTTTAGAAAAATATATTATTTTCGCAAATATAATTTTTGAAATATTTTGGATAATATAACCAGCCTTTATCCCAAACTTGATTCTGATATATATATATATATATATATATATATATATATATATATATATATATATATATATATATATATATATATATATATATATACATATATATATACATATATATATATATACACATATATATATATATGTATATATATATGTATATATATAAAATACATATATATATATATATATACATATATATACATATATATACATACATACATATATATATATGTATATATATATATATATATAAATATATATATATATATATATACGCATCTAAAGTAGATTTATGCTATAAAGTTTTTTATGCAAAACTCTTTGCTAATTTTTTAAATATCACGTGTTGACATCAATAATAAAAAAAATTTCAGAACTTTAATTAGGTGCGTTTTGCTTAATATCAGAGCATAAAATTTAGTAAAAATAATTATACTTTAGACATATATCACTGTTTCTCATTCTGTGGGGCGTGATAACAATCGAGTGCGGGACGCGAGCGTATAGAAAATTCAAGACCAAAGATTATTTTTAAAAAATTATTAATTTACAAAAGTAATATAAATAATAAGTAAAAATAATATATAATAAGAAAAAAAATACAAATTTGCACTGATATAATACACTTATAAATATGTTACTGTGCAGTAGTGTATTTTACAATGAATTTATAACAATGCAAAAATTAAGAAAAAAGTTTAACAATTACCAGTGACCCCATTGGCTCATCATATAGAAAATTATATGCAAAATTTACACTTATCTTAGTAATTTGTATGGTTTATAATTAGTCCCTTACCTGAAGATTACAAATTACGTGATTCGCTCCCTAATTCATCCCGTATGTGCTGTATTGGGTGGTAGAAAATGAGTAAGCAGATCATCTGTGAAATAAATAAATCCTTCGCAAAAACTTTCTAGATCATTGTATTGCATTCCAGGACCTTCGGAATAATTTTTTTATCGATATCTGTGCACCGTAAAGATAATACTTCAAAATACGTATATATGCGTCCGTAAGTGATTAATTCACAGGCTGAGCGAGACGTTTATATACGTCGGTAGCACTTAAGGTATCCGTACACGTTCGGAGCACTTTTTAACAAAATAACATATTTAAACATTATAAAGGCTTTTTTAGGACTCAATACCAATAAATACTAATATTTAACTAACAATATTTAAAATAAATTGCCTAAATTTCACAGAAATCCCAATTATATAGGGAAATTTTGGCATAATTTTTATAAAACTTTAAAGCAATTAAAGAAAAAGTAATAAACTTATATTAGTAAAAATATTACCAAAACAATCTAGTTGCATTTATCTAGAGAATTTACTAAAATTTTAATGTTTTATTAAAAGTTGAAAAGTTAAGAGTTGATTGAGTAAACATTATAAGAAAATCACATTCTTTATGAGACCATTATTTAAATAACAAGCCCTAACTCAAAAAAAATTCATACAATAAGCAATATTTTAGTACAATCCCTAGAAAGTAGTATAAATATCTGGTGTAAAAGTTTAATAGAAATACATATGTAATATTTTGAGTAATCACACTCGCCATGATAGGTTTCTGAGTAATTTAAATGTCCACTTCTGGTAGATCAAAGACCCACTTCCGGTTTTTCTAACTTAATAAAATTGATTGTATCTTGGCCTCTAGGTAGAGTAGAAACAAAACAAAATATGTTTTTAAAGCCAAAAAAGATGGTTCTATTCAATAAACGAGAAAACAAAAAATATCTCTCTTGACAGAATTTCGTCATTGTCAACGGCTTCGGATACCTTAAGTGTTAAAATCTTATTGTAGGCTTAGCGTCAAAGTATAGTATGCCGAAATTTAATACATTGTTAATGCATGGAGGGGGGCCACGATGGAAATGATGATTGAGAATTGGGTCGCAAATATTGAAAATTTGAGAAACACTATCTTATATACATATAGTGGTTGTGGTAACTTAGTGGTCAATGTGTCGGATCATGGCTGGCTTGTCATGAGTTCGAGCCCAGTACCACTAAAGACCCAACGTATAGGGAATCGATGCATGCTAAATCTGTCAAGAGCTCAAACGTCTTCCAGTTGGTGTGGTGTGGTAGTTAGGAGAGAGGGTGCCAGCACTTGTATCGTTCTCGTCACTTGACAAGGGTTTGAAATTATGAGGTACGTCTTCAAAAGCCCTTGTGTGCCTTAACAAAGCGACGCTAAAATTCACTCACTCACTTCTGCATATCAAATTAACTAGTTTTATTAGACTATATTACTTGATATTTCCTAATTATACTCTTTACTTCAGGGATAGTTTTTGCCTAAGACAATCCATACAATTAGTTTTAAAAATGATGTAGAATTCATAGAAAAATTAGTAACTTAAAATTTATTAAATTGTCATTGCTCTTGTAAATAGACATATGAAAAAAAAAATCACAACTTATCTTTGGTTTTAGATTATTACTTTATATAATCCATACATAACTAATTATTTCTCTACATTTAATATAATGACTTTATTTTATAGAATAGAAAAATACTTAAAACGTTTAGATTTATTTTGAAAAGTTTTAATTCCAAAGAAAGGGATCGATTTTTCCCCCTTGTTGGTAAACGTAAACTACATTTCCCTTAAACAGGTGTTTCACAAACTGTGGGGCGTAATAAACCTACACGGAAGGCGTGAGACTATCGAAGAATAGACAATAAAACTTTAATTTAAAATTTATTAATTTAAAGGAAGCTTAAGCAAAATATACTTTCGGTATTGTAAAAATTAAAAGACACATCTAAGATAATATAATATACAACTATAATACGTATAAATGTATCAGTATTGCATAATGTATTTGATAATTAATTTATAAATACTAACAAAATAATATTTATCCTAATAACTAAAATACTAACATAATGCTTATCATCATATTACTTTAAAGTAACTTTTTAAAAATATTTATTACTTGAAGGTAGCACAAACAATATTTAACACTTTTCCTGATAATGAATACGGTTACAATTAAGGTCATATTGCAGCTTCACGTCAAAGTATATTATTATTACATTATATATATTGTGATTGTAAGGGGGAGGGGGATGAAAATTATGATTAAAAATTAGTTCGTAAATATAAAAGTTTTGAGAAGCATTGCCTTAAACAATAAAATAGTTAAAACATAGAATGGTGCTGCACATCACCAATTAACAAAGTTAATAATTAATTAACAAGCGTTAATGTAGCAAGTTTTAGAAATGTACAAATGCAACGTACTTGGGGATATATAGATATTAACTCGAGCAAGATATATAGTTTTATAATATATTTTATAAAATAAATAAAAAATAATAGTCCCCCCCCTATATCCAATACCAGAAATCATGTAGTTTTCAGAATCGATAAAGATGTCAAATCTTATATCGTCCATTCCTTCCAATGTTAATCCCAGTAGTATTGCAAGAAGGGATAATCTGATATATGTATTGTTTGAGCACAAACAAAAAGCTGGACTTAGTATTCAACGATTCCTATCGAATATCAACCGAATAAGTATAAGGTATTGTAATGCCGGATGCCTGTCCATGGGTAGGTAAAAAGGCAAGCTATAAGTTTTGCTGACAATCGACTTATACACTCCATCTTGTGCAAACGTTCCATGGACAATCGCTGTGACATGGCAATGTATAAAAAAGCAGAAAAGAAACAGACAGCATGGAAGACTTTCGGGATTTTTATCAGACTTCGATACTCAGAGAGCTTTGTTGAACGTCCAGTAGCTTAAAATGCAGCTATAAAAAATAGTGTTCTGTATGAACAAAGTGGACTATTTTTGGGAGGGGAATCAGTAAAAGGGGAAGAATTTCTAAGTACATAAATATTTTCTTATGGACGACATTACGAATTTCTTTTGTATTGTGGATTGTAATATTTTTATTTATTTTATAGGTTAATCCCTTTCAAGTTCATTTTATTTCTACATTACGAAAAAAAATACTACTATTGTTTACTTATTTTCACACTTACGTATACCTTAAAAAACATAATAAAATCATTCACATAGAATATTTTGTTAAAAATCATCATGTAAGCAAATATTCTTAAATAAAAGAATAATTTACGTATAAAGGTTTTTTTATATGGTAGAAATCATTAGTCATTTCCAGTCAATTCTCACTAACCATAAATATAAAGCTTAGAGAAAGTTTTAAAGGTATCCAGACCTGCATGTCGGAACCGTGATTTTTCCAAAAAGCGCATAAATGGATAATTTTCATGATATTTAGTGTCACTTAGATTAGAATATATGCATAAAATTGTTTTAAGGATATTTTTGACAAAACAAAAATAATTTAAATATAATTTTTTGACAAAAATTAACTTAGAATAATATTTTATCCAAATGATATCCTTTTGTGAAAAATGCTTCTATTAGAATAATACTTTGCCTGTTTATAGCTCAGACCTCTGTTCAGAGGCTCAGCTAGAATTTTTGAAATAAATAACTTAGAAGTGAGTTTATTCATATTTTACGACAACAGAGGGGAGCAATTTTAAGAACAAAACGCGAATAATAACTTCAATTGGTGGTAACTCTGAAAATAATGAGATTTTTTTTTTAAATTCTAGTTGAGCCTCTGTAGAGAGTTTCGAGCTATATACACAGGCAACATATTAATATAATAGAACTATTTATCACCAAAGGAGACCATTTGGAGAAAATATTATTTTAAGTTAATTTTTTGCCAAAATATTATATTTAAATAACTTTTTTTTGTCAAAATGTCATTAAAAAATTTTATGCATGTATTCTAATCTGAGTGATGCTAAATATCATGAAAAATATTCATTTATGCGCTTTTTTAAAATCACGGTTCCGAACATAGTCGGATACCTTAACTTGAATTTCTAATTATACTTGCATCTTTTGAATTTACATAAATGTTTCTGAAAATAATAATGAAAATTGTATCGTGTATGATAAATTTGGAAACACGGTACTGCACACTAATCTGAACGGCAGAATCTTGTTTCTCTTCTTACCTTCTGCCCTTTACTATATCTCTAATAATACACTGTCGTGTTGGATTAGTCTTTTTCACTGTTTGGGGAAGGCAGTGTCTTTGAGAAAAGTCAGGAGGGGGAGGCATGCTCAGCAGAAGGACTTCATCTTTTTGCAGAAAATTTCATCGAGTAGTACATTTAAATTATACTAAACCTTAAAAAGAATATGTGAAATAATTCAGGAAATACCGATTGCATAGTGTAAGTTTTCACTCTGCCCAAGCTACAGTCAGGATGAGCCAGGATGGCACGTTTGACTTGGCCGAACTCATCTAAAAAAAACCGAATAAGGGTAAACTAAATGGCATCTTGTTAATGTTATAATGAATCATGTATAGTTACACAAAAGGAATATCGATGTAGAAAATTGTATTGAGAATAGTAAAGTTTTCCCATTTAATTAAGTTTCAGCACAGTGTAAATTTTTGTGCAATTTTATATTATAAAGTTTCATACATACATATTCAGTTCAAATTTTTTTTTTCAAATGATATGCCTTCTTTAAAGACTTATTTTGTGAACTCACTTAACTAAACTTTCTTTCAGTTCTTAGAGTTTTAAGATTTGTAGAGCAAATTGTGTAAAATTTTGTGTTTAATATGATTGTTTCTATATTTCATATTGCATTGATATTCTACGTCAATGTTTCTACATCAGCGTAATTTATCAATGCATAATATTCACATTATTTTCCATGCAAAAGACATACGATTGAAAGAGAAGCTTACAAATATTTTTAGGTAGAATATCCTTTCCATTGGCAACTCCTGCTTCATGGATGTGAATAAAATCAATGTTTTTATATTGGAAAGTAGAAATCTCTAATAACGATTTATTATTCTTATTATTTTTATTTTATAAAATGATATGTGCATTATTTGTGTTATTTTTGTATCTTATAACATCATTTTAAGAACAAATATCGGTTTAAAAATATTACATTATTATTATAAATTATACCAAGTATTTGCTAATATGTGCTTTAAGCTCTATGCGTATTATTTATTATCTGAAATCAATGAACTCTCCTAAGAGTGTTTGCGCTAAAAATTAAGCATTTTTAATAGAAATTTTCAGTTAGAAATTTTTATTTTAAGTCCTTCCACAACTGAAAATTGTATAATTAAAATTCAGAATTGTTAGAAAAGGAAACTGAGAATTCAAAAAGAATTTTTTAAACGGAAATCCAAATGAGCTCGCGCATTCGCTTTCTCTTGTAATTATTTTAATTTCTGTAAACTAATATTATTATTCCAGAATTTTCTGAAGTATAATATGATTTTGTTGACTGATATGTGGAGTCTTTTGTGAATTATCCGCAATTAATTTCCTCAAATATACATGAAGTCAAAGAAAGAATTAAAAAAGAAAAGATCAGTTAATAATTCTTTCTTTCTTTGATTGCTTTAAATACTTTAGATATTCTCAACATAAGTAAACAAAAAAGAAACACTGCAACAATAAATTTCTTTGGGAAATATAAAGTGATTATATATATATATATATATATCAATATCAAAGAAATATTCACACAAGTAGATGATGTAATTTATCTATTTGTAATCCAAAAATACAGTATCTCATCACATCTCTATCAGAACTATCAACTATGCCACTGTGTATAAAGTATTCATGTAAATCACATGTTCATGTATTCGATGGCACCGCTCTCCGATAGATCCGCTGACTTTCAGGAGATTAAAAATGTGTTCAGGCACATTATAAAACACATTATCAGGCACATTAGCTGGACCCTTATTATGCAATTTATAAAATTCAGTATGGCATAACATGGGGTTTTTGTGGATAATCCATGATATCTGAGTAAATATGAATGTGGGAGTTCTTAATAACTTTTATGAACTTGAAAACAAGACAACTCTTCCAAGGCAATAAGAAATATACTTAAAATTTATTAAGAAAAATAATTTAGAAAAAAAATATTCCTTATGATTATTTAGTCTTATGAATTTCTCTGATTTTTATTTGAGTGTTTTTTCCAACAATGGTTTTAAGAACGCGGGGGAGAAAATTGATATAGTTCATAAAAAAAGGAATCATCAGAATTAAATGAAATTTAATACACACACTATTTGTATTAGTACAAATAAAGGATGACATTTTCAAAGAAAAAAACATATTAAGTGTACGAAATCAATAGTTGTTGTAGCCACCACGCGCTTCAATAAATGAAGAGAATTCCATATTGCTTGTATGTGCAGCAAAAGATCGTCTTTTGCAGCTGCAGGACGCCGAACACGAGCGAGACGCTGACCAACCAAATCGCACACCTATTCAATAGGTGACATATCCGGTGAATAAGCAGGCCAAGAAAGAAGTTGCATGTGCTGGGCTGAACAGAAGTTTCGAACAGTCTTTGCAACATGTGGACGCGCATTATCCTGTTGAAAGGTAGCTCCAGGAATGCCTTGAAGAAAGGGAAAGACTTCGGGATGCAGCACTATACGGACGTACCTGTTTCTATTGAGATTGCCCCAACCCGTAGGAAATAGGACCGTCCATTATACGAAACCGCACCCCAAACCACAACTCCGGATGTTAAGCCTATGTCGCTCGATAACGCACTTTGGAAGGCAGCGTTCACCGGCATAGTATCTAACACGAATGCGGCCATCATGGTCCCACAAATTGAAGAATGATTCATGCGAAAAGACAACTTAGTGCCAATTAACTTGTCAGGCTCAGTGTTCATGAGTCCATTGCAGACGCATCCGCCGTAGGTTTAACTTGGGGGGGGGGTGTCCCACACGCAAAGGCACCTTTGAACGCAATCCACGGTGCAGCAGAATTTGACGAATTGACGAAGCCGACATTAATACACCTGTAGCACTAGACCCGAGGTTGCCATGAAGTAGATCGTGATTGACCGGTGGACCGCCAAGATATTTTGAGGTGACCGCCTGTCCATAAAACGTGTTAGACGCGCATACTAAAAGAAACACAGAGGGTTATCAAGATACTTGAAATACACGTGATTGAAAGAGACACCGTGAATAAAACTGCAACCCAAATTTGAGAGATGTTTTCAAGAATTTACTAGACGATAATTAAAGGTTGCGTTCATGGGTTACCCGCTTGGCAATGTTGATGTGAAAAATATAACTAAAAATATGTTACATGTTCTCGAGGAAAACGAAGCTTTTTTTCTCCTTCAAAAGGATGTAATTTGTAAATAATAACTTTTGGAATCTAATGGATGCAGTAAAGTATCTCAATTTTAAAAAACAAATATTGGAATTCATTTAAGGGGGAATTCATTTAATTGGAATTCACTTCACGAAAATCCATTAAATAATCGATTTTTCAATTTTGATTGAAACATAAAATACCATTCTTTTTCTTTCTAATGCAGTTTAAATTTTTGCTCTAGCTTAATTAGAAGTATTTTTAATATTTTTTTTTTTTTAAAAGTTGTTTACATCTGTCAAACCCCAAACCGCTGATTGCCACGCCCTCTCAAATCAAACAAAAGACACATGCTACTTTTCAGCCTTATCAAATGGTTTAAATTGATTAAAAGAATTTATTTTGATCAGCAGCTTATCCAGGAAAGAAGTGAAGTGAATAGTTATAGATGTTTGTTTACTTACAGCCTATTTTTTACCTCCTTAAATGCAACGATTTCTGCGATCGTTTTCAATAGTGTTTTCCATCAAAAACATTAATAAAAACATTTACAAAACGTTTTTTAAACTCTGTTAAGTAATAAAATGTTTAAAAACGAAAGAGTTTGGAAAGAAATGTACAACATTCCAAACTTTTATGGATTTAAATGTTATAAGTCAGACAATTTCAACATAAATAAATCTCAGCTTTAAAATCTAAGTTAGGTAAGTTTAATAAAGAGTATGTTTCTTTTTTAGATTCATTTGAATGTTTCTGTGAAATTCCTGACATTATACTGTTCTTTTGTGCTTTGAAACAACATTAATTACATAAAATTAATGTAAAAACCAAGGTATTCACATAAATTTTGGTCACCAAATCTAGGGTTTGGCTACAAAATTGTTAATATGTTGTAACTTTTGTGGTCTTATTCAAACATTTCTTATTACCAGGTTTTCTAAAACAGTAGTTAATCAAAAAAGATACAAAAATATATGAAGTGGACACAATAGAATTTTATATGCTATGAGGTATATTTAAAAAGTAGCAGTTGCAAAATATTTTTGCGGAGTTATGCATTTGTCACTTACACCATAGTAGTTTTGTGATTCCATGCATACATTAAATAATGTGACAGAGAAAGTAGCCAAAGTGTCTATGGCTTTAGCTGCTGCCGAAACAATATTTAATAATAGATAACCAAATGTACCAGTGACTATCAATGGTACCTGGCTAAAAATAAGCTATATATTTCTAAATGGTGTTGTTACGGCAGTTAGTTTGGACACTGGGAAAGTTGTTGATGCTAAAATATTATCGCAGAAATGTTTGTGTAATTTTAACAGCAATGTACATAGCAATGAGTGTTCGGCAAGTTACATTGAAAATAGTAGGGGAATGGAAGTTGAAGAGGTGCACTTTTTTTTTGTATCTCTCATCACTCGCAGACATTACACAATTAACGATATACACAATATTTGGACTATATGGGAACTCTAAAGCATACAAATCAGTTTTAGAATCTAAAGATATGTCAATATTGAACAATTAGAATGTGTTAATCATGTTGAGAAAATGATGGGGACATGACTTAGGGCCTTAAAATTAAAATTAAAAGACAGAAAGCTTAAAGACAAAAAAATCTCTAGGATGCCGTAATTGCTTGACAGATGCTGAAATAAACAAATTGCAAAGTTGCTATGTTTTGGCTGTTCAAAACAACTCGGGAAAATTTGTCAGCCATAAGGCAAGCTATATAGGCTATAATTTTTGATAAAATGTTCACAGGTTTGAATCTACGACACGGTTTATGCCCCATGGGATGTGATTTGTGGTGTAGATTTAATATGTCCACATACTGAAAGGTTACACATACAAGCATAAACACGACTTACCTATTGTAATTAGGAGAATTACATAAACAAAGTATTTAGAGGTCACTAATCTTGAACATTTATCTGGATGCTTGCTTGATAAAACTCAAAATATTAGTGAAAGCGGAAATAGTTTTTGGTGTATAATTCCAAAACCTGTATTTGTGCAATTGGGAACTTCAAAAACTATAGTACATGAAGCTATATACTTATATAATCAAAACTTTATTACCAAATTGAAAGTTTTAGATGTATTAAACATTCGACATCTGAACTTTACCAATGTCGAGCATTGCAAAAAGTAGATCATTCGTGTATTAGGAAAGCAGAATAGTCAGTTTTACAATGAACCAAAGAAGCCAGAATTAAAAACAAACAATTAAAATGTAGGCAAGAAGATGATCTTGCAGATGACACTAGCAATCCAAGTTATAGTTCTGGTATGCATTAGTTAATAGTAAGTTTGTACTTTAAATCACTATTTCTCAAAAGTGTAAATTTCAACACAAAAGGAACATTTTTGAAAAAACTACTTATTTTACAGCCTTGAAACTTTGCACATATGTTAACACTATACAAATAAATATTTTAATGAGAGATTTTGTCAAAAATTATTCAAAAATATTTATGGATTAAAATGTACAAGAATTTTCATCGTTTTAAAATTTTGACGTGTTACTCCACATATGAATTTTTAAAAAAAACTAATCAAAATTTTGAAAATGCTCCCATTAAAATAATAAAAAAATACAATGAATACACACAAAAAAAAACATGACTGTACAACTAGCCAATTTTTTAAAAATGTTCCTTAAACTTGGTCATTTTTAACATTACGGAGATAGGGGAAAATGCTGTGTGA
>BMAU01009609.1:0-145066 GCA_019973935.1 Trichonephila clavipes | reverse complement strand
TACGTATTGCTTTTAAAAAATCTGTTGCAGAAGTATATCATTAAATCTAAAAATACACTCGATAGTATTAAAAACACTATAAAACATGGTCTGCCGGAAGTAGCATAACATATTGAATAATATATGTAAATATATAATTCATATGTAATAGTTTATTTTATACTAGTATTAAATAATAATTACTTACAGTGAAAGAGATATTCCCTTGTTTTCATCGTTTTGCAACCTTTAACTTTTAAAGAAAATTTCTACATTAGATACTATAAATTAAGAATGCAAAATTACACGATCAAATACACGGAAGGAGCTCCTTATAAATGTAAATTGTAAAATATCTAATAATTGAGTAATTATTTTTCAGAGTTATTGACTGTTTGAGTAAACGAATTTGCAACATTTTTAAGCTTGGTCGAGCAATAGGTGCACTTTATTTCAGTAGAGTTAAAATACAGATTACAGAGTTAGATGTTATTGAACAAAAATACAAGAAATGATACAAAATTTTGAATTTTTTCTTTGTTTGTAAATGAAGCAATAAAAACAATTATAATACGATTTCAAAGTTTTAGATAAAGAGATACAACGTTATTCCTAGTTTCTTCCAAGATTTCCGAACGCTGATCTAAAAAAAACTAAGACGAATACAGCAAAAAAAAAAACATGAAGAAATACAAAAAAAAAAAAAATTATATATGAGGGTTGGGGCAAAAGTCATGACAAATATTTTTTTTTCTTGAAAATACCAGTTCGGTTGGAAAATGTGACATATACAGACGGAAGGACAAGGTGTTAACTACATGTGGGGACAATGAATAACACTGAAATATCGTAATACACTAGTTTATTAAGGTAGTATACAGGGCAATATGGCCTTCACGATACAAAAGAATGACAACGCAGTACACATAAAGTTAACATGTCAAAACTGGGCCTAAAAAGACCATCAACGTAGTCCCCTGCTACTATCAATACACACTGCCAACGATGCGGGGGGCACTGAATACCACCAGCCTCTGCATTTCCCGCATCATGTGTGAATCGGGCCACCTGTTGGCACATAGCATCAGCAATGTCCTCGCGTGCTGCAAACCGCCTACCACCTATTGGTTCCTTAATCTTGGGAATGAGATCAAAGTCACAGGGTCAGATCACCCATTGCGACATTCCATCGCATTTCTCCCTCGGTGAACGGCTATTTTGATGTAAGCGCGCTACTCAATACGGGCTACTACCATCTCACACGATACTCACGAACTGACTGATTTCATAGCCCTCACTGCGCTACTACCAGCTATCACAAAGCCATATGTTGTTCTGAATACACACTATGGCTGCAGAACTTCCACACGACACATATACGTTTGTGACACGTACACATATCTACAAGGAAAGGAAATAGTTGCCATGACTTATGCTCCAACCCTCATATTTTACAGGTGATATTCTATATGTGGATTCTTGGTCACATGACATACATCAATACGATAATCCAATTCTTACTACACTCTTCTCAACATGGTACTATCAACGTTATTGACCGTTGACCGTACGTGTAATCCTAAAATTTAGTCTTACATAAGACAGAAGTTTTCGTATCCTTTTGCTGTGAGATGTAGCAGCACTGCATGAAAGGATAACCCGTGCTGTCAATAACGTTGATAGCACAATGCTGAGAAGAGTGTGGTAGGAACTACACTATCGCATTGATGAATGTTATGTGGCCAAGGGTTCATGCATAGAACAACTGTAGAATATGGATATAAAACTTGATTTTTTAACACGCTTTTATTAGCTTCGCTTGTATGTAACGGAATTTTTGAACTCGGTTTTTACCCGATTTAAAAAGGTCAGATTAATTCGAAATTTTGCGCACTTGTCAAGGACCGAAGACAATACAATAATTTAATAATTTTGTTCAATTGTCCTAATGACCATCAAGATTAACGATTTCCCGTTTACAGATTTGGTGACTAATTCCAAATCCTATTTCCTGATTTGGCGATTAAAAGAATTGTTACAACTCCGCAGCAAAAACACTCATTGTTAATACAAATACAACAAACAAACAAAAAGTGTTCTTTATGTGAAAAAGATAAGGATGCATTGGCTGATCCTACATTCTGTCAACCATGCCGTATCGACGCATTGAGAGAATGCCAATAGGTATTTCAGATTCTAAGAAAAATGACGCATTCAAGATTAATTCACCAATGAATAAATGATAGTGTTAAAACTAAAACAACACGCTTTTATTGTAGATCAAACTCAAAAATGAAAAAAAAATTATAGTTAAAAAAATGAAAAATACTGTTTTATAGTTAATCGAACTAAAAAGTGAAAAATAATTCTTAATATAAGAATAAAATGATTAATGAGAAAATTATCTCTCAATATATAATGTCATTTGTACTACATTTTTATACACTAACTCTGTATTTGAGAATAGAATTAGTACGAAATTATAGTATTGATACTGAGCACCCCACGTGTTTACCACAATGACATTAATTTTCTCGTGAATCCTTTTATTAAGAATTATTTTTTACTTTTTAGTTTGATTAAAAAAGAACTATAAAAGTGTGTTTTTTAGTTTCTTAAAACTATAATTTATTTCTGTATTCCTTCATGTATTCTTTTATGCTGCATTCATCTTAGTTTTTTACTGAAACGCTCTAAAACCTTGGAGTAAATTATGAACTGACCTGTATTTATTTCTAGGGATTATGAATCCAACTATGTATATATATTTTATAAAATAAATAAGAAAGAAGCATAGTCTTAAAATTTATGACTTAAAATTATCGCATGCAAAGAAGTCATAGAGGAAAGTGAAGCCTTTAAAGTTGCTAATTAGCAACAGCCTGTTCACATTAAAATACTTCTGAATTGAAATTCAAAGCAAGCACAACACTAATAAATGAATGAAGAAATAAAAAAGATGCGACCAAAAAGAAAGTCCTCTTATTTTGGAATTTTAAATAGCAACTTATCCATTTGCAAAGTGTTGATTTGTATTTTTCTTTTACAGATTATAAAACATTAAAATAAACAATGCAAATCACGTATGTTTTCAATCAACTACTTTGATTTTAAAATTCTCTTAAAAAAATCTCCCGTACTAAAACTTTTTTCTCTAAAAGCTATGCATTAGTAGATTAGAACCTAAAAAATTCCCCTTTTAGCTCCAAAACAAATATATTTTAAGATAACTTCTTAAAAGTTGCTTTTCTTTCTTGATGGACATTAGTATGATATATATTTTTTTCTTTTACTTCCGAATCTGATGAGGAAGTTTGCCCAGTTGGTTGCAAAATCAGGTATCTTCCTTATCACTCAACGAAGGCTCATAATTAAAGAGGTCCGTCTGCAATAGCCTACATTTAGCTTCAAAGTGCAATGTAAATAACCAACCAAATGTATCTTGGAGCTTTTTTTTATAGTGTAAAAGCCGTTATTCGATCGCTTCGTTGGGTATTTCCTGCTACAGCGTGATTTTATACTCAATATATATATAATTGATATCTAAGTCCGATCTTTAAGTCTGTCTTCGGTAAAAGTACGAGAGCTTGAACTAAACGCGAAGCACATTTTCAGACAGAAAAATGCCTAAATTTCCATGGAAATTTGCAACATTATAACTCGTACATCTGTTAACCATATAGGGTTTTTAAAAATTTCAAAATATTCCATGAATACTTCCTTTTCGTTTTAATACGTGAAGGCATAGCTCATTTAACATTACGATATAGGAGAAAAAATGCGAAAAACATTTTATACTAGAAAAAATGAATCAATTCGGTTAAAAATTGTTAATATGATAAAAAACGCTGCTCTCTCTTCTCTAAAGGATAGTGAAGCCAGAATATCATCTTAATTTTTCATTTCTTTTATATCTGATACAATGTTTCAAATTCGGGTCCTATTTTTTAACATTTACCGAAGACAGCCTTAAGCATTCGATGGTGTGGAAAAACATTTTGATAGCTCTATCCTTTTGATTGAAAACGAACAGGGCTTTAATTTCCAAAACGAATGTTTGATAATTTCTTACGCTCCTGGTACACCCCCTACCTTGACTCTTTCATGCTTGGTGATACATAAGTTGTACAACCAATTCTTATTCGTTTATTGTGTGATGGTACATAAAACGTACCACCTGTTTGAATGCCACAGAAATTGATGCTAGATGGTACATTCTCTGAACCACCACATAGTTCAACTCCTAGCAGTTGCTTAAATTTCCAACAGATGTCAGAAGCTAATTTACGCAATGGGCTTATGCAGAAGATCGTTTTTTGTTCAGCTGTAGGTCTGGTAAATGGTATTTTTAGGAAGTGAATGTGTTGTTTATTTTTTTAAGTGTAAATGAAAGTGATTCTTGTGATATTTGATACAAATCAGGTAAGTACATGTATTATGTAACTAAATAAGTCAATATTACAATGATTAGTGCTCACATGTGCATTGCTGTTGTTGTTGTCGTATGATAAGTGCAGAAGAAAAAAGCAAAAAAAGTCAAATGGGACCAAAGGCATGCAGCGCAGTTCTGGCCACATCACCGACTTTATCGGTATAAAGGGTGTCATGGCAGCAGTTGGGGTCTATGTTGAAGAGGGTCGAGGCAACAGAGATGCAATTGAAGAGATGCCTCGGATCCAGCTGAACTCCCGGGTAGTGCCTACATTCTGTGTAGGTTCTAAAGCCGTCGGACATGATCTTCATGCCTCTCATGAGCCCCGTCCGCATTCTGCTGATGGTAGTGGTGACGACGCGGTCAAGATTAAACTCCGGAAGGCAACATTTCTTCTGAAGTCCGTCGCAGAGACGATGATTTGTGACGGCATTTACATCGAGACAAGTGATTTTAATGGGAGGGGGATCGATATTCCTAGTCTCCTTGGCGAGGGAGTCCGCAAGTTCATTCCCCTCCCCGATGTTGACATGAGCATTTCTAGTATGAAAATATGTGAGTCCGAAAAATGTACTACAGCGCTATTGAAGACACTCTTCTTTACAAATTCAAAATGCATTCCACTTATTTTAGCGCAATAATGGATATGTTTATTGTGCCAGGTAGGTTTGTTGTAAGTTAAATTGTTTTTAATAATAATATTTATTAAATAATAATACATAGAACATTATACACACAAATATCCACTTTGACATTACCCTCTTGGGTATGTCCTTATCACAACAGGCCGGCTGTCTTTTCTCATGTAATTCGCGGTCCATGTGTGAAGAAATGAAGTATTAGAAACTTTTCAACAGAAGTGTCCTTTCTGTAAATCTCTGTGGCTAAAACCGTCTGGATATCGGAGAGTGAGGGAGTGAGTATTAACGTCGCACTGTTCAGCTACACGATGGCTTTTGGCGACGGACCACGTAATTTTGAACCATGGTCAAGTGATGTGGACGCCACCTGAGCTTGCACTCCCTCTCCTAACTACCACACCACACCAACAGGAGTACGTTTCATTTCTCGACAGATTTAACATTCATCGCTGCCCTATACGGTGGATCTTTAGTGGTACTGCGCTCGAACTCATGACATGTCTGCCATGATCCGATACCTTGACCACTGGGGTATCACAGCCCCGTGGGTATCTGAGAAGGAAGAGGTGCAGTATCCTCAAAGCTGTTTCCAGAAATGGCTCAGTTTGTTTGGACTCAGAGATGAGGGGAGAATACGTGCTTTTTTGAAGAATGCAATGACCCAATTGGCATTCTGCTTATCCTCGCCATCAACTTAACAATTATTGTCATGAAGTGTTCGTCTAATGAGACGATGCTACAGTAGAAACAATACTTTGTTATATAACACAATGCACCGTATTTTAACAGGACACATCAATATTTCATGATTTTCAGAAAATGTACGAGCATGCTGTTACGTCATTATCCGGCAATTCTTTCATAAGTCATCTTGTTGACGTCATGTGGAAGTTAGGAGAGAGAGGGAGGGTACCAGCTGAGGTATCGTTCTTGACACTTGACCGCGGTTCAGAATCACAATGTTCGTTGCCAATAGCTATTATACTGCTTTACAAGGCGACGTAAATTAAAATCAAATCCAATGGGAACCTTCATAGTTTCTGCCATTGATAATAAAACTTTCGGAATATCCTGTGCTATGTTTTATTTAATAATAATTCATATAATTATTCAGTTAAGTAATAAATATTTCCACAAATATTGATTGCGTGGTATATAATTAACACCTCTTGATTTCGCACGCACACAAAATTATACCATAGAAGTATAAAATAGGGATACTAGTCTTGTAGAGAGTTGATATGTATCAAGTGAAAGATAAAAAAATATTTATATTCCATTCGCGTAATTGAAAATATCAAAATATTTCAAGTACTTTAAACAATAAAGTTTTCAAATGAACACTAAAGCACTATAGTATACTAAATACTAGTAAAATATTTCGGGTTATGAAGTTTAATCTGAAAAAATGAACATTATTCTTAAACTTTTAAAGTTTACATTTGTCTCTCTTTTTATAATGGGGTTTTCCTTTCACTCTAAGGGAGCTTGCTTGTTCACGCAGAAAATTAGGATGGGCTTTTAAAAATTTCTGAACTTTCTAGTTGTTAAAGTAACGCGCTTTCTGTGTAGGAGGAAAAGTTTGAAGATTAGGTACTTGTGTGTGTGTGTGTGTGCATAAGGTTGATCTAAAAAGCAATTGTCACTAATTGACTTTTGATAGAGAAGAGCTTACTTTTATCGAAGGAAGAGCAAAAACTAATTCTTAAGCTTTTATTCCTTTCCAGGAATTTGAAGCAAAATGTTGGATTATCTACGTTATTTTAATGCATCCATAATTTTGGAAAAAAACGTCAGTAAATGTAATTATTTAGAATGCACATGTGCAATTATTAGTTTTAAAATATAATTACTAACACATGTGTAGGAAGCTAAAAAATTAAGTATTACGTTTTTTGCCTGGATTAATGTATTAAGTTCATTACACTAAATATTTTTATGTTCAAAAATACTTTTAAGAAATTTATGGTACTCAAATACACAAATAAACTTCTTTAGAATTTAAAAGCTTACTTTTTAAACTTAATTTTTATACTTTACGCATCTAATTATTAACTTTATTGTGTTATGAGCATGCTGTTAACATACACATCGGGATACACGTGTTTCATATAAAAGTCACTGTTATCAATATTATTATTTCTCAATATATAAAAAAGAAGTATTTTGGGTGTTGTAATAAATTTATTTATACATAAGGTATAATTAGAAAAAATGGGTTCTTAAAAGGTAAAATGGAGTAAAAATGGGTTCTTAATGCTCCTCTTCAATAAAAAGGAGAATTAAGAACTAGTTGCTTAGGGTTTTCCTCCTTCTCGAAAAATCCATTTATGTTACAGATAGTAATGTTGTGGATTTCTCCAGTAATTTTCAGAAGCATCCATACGGTCACCAAGTATCCAAAAATATTCGACGCAAATGATGCCAATTTTACAATTTAAGCAATGAGTATGAACAGTTGTGTATCATTTGTACAATGGTGGTTGATCCATAGTTAGGAAGAGAGCGGGTGCCCCTCCCCTAGTAATCTTTAATAAAAATCATAGTAAGTTATTATTAGTGCTGTGAAAACATTAGGTTAGTTTGTGCGAAATAAAGGGATTTTTAAGTGAATATATACTGTAAATTTTTTCAAAAGCTATTTATTTAATAAAAAAGGGTTACAATGCTTCAATATACTTTTCCCAACAAGATTTTAAAGCAAACATGCCTGTGTGTGTGTGTGTCTTAAAGCAATTCTGATCTTCAGAATCAATAAACTCTTATATGGAATTTATCAGACTTTTTTCCTTTTCATGCTATTTAGCGCGTAAAACTGTTCTAAATGTTTAAAAAATTAAGTTCATTGGCGAAAGATCCAGTGAATTCGGGTGCAGCGAAATTTCCTATTTTAATTCTTTTAATTTCGCATTTGTTTTGTACGATGCATGTTGTCGAGGAGAAGCGTTGCGGTGGAGAAGTATCGAACCCTGTCGATGAACAAATAAAAAGCGTATAATCTTTCACTTTTCATGAATTTTACCATTGTACTGGCAGTAATGATGAGGCAGTAAGTTCAACCAATCCGATTATTTTTTTTCGGTTGGTTAGTTTTTGCGGGGCCAACTTTTCCATTTTTTCACTTTGTCAATTTCAGAAAGGTATCTCAATATTATTATATAGTCAACTTTCATTGTGGTATTAATTTAGGTCCCTTGTAGATACCATTGGATTTGTTTCCATCGATGCTTTCAAAGCATAATTTTGCAGAGTATTCAGAGTTTTGGGACTATTATTATGCAATATTCATTTTGCAGGGAAAAATCACAACATCGACTTTTTTCAAACCAACACTCCGCTTTTTGATTATTTTCTTCTCAAGTGTCTAGTTTAATACTGTATCACCATTTCAGCACTATTATCAAGTTTATCTACAAATCTAGCCGCACAAAATGCAACACCAAGAAGAACCACATATCACAAGGAAATTTACTTAGCAGATAGCATGTACACAGGTTAAAATTACAGCCTCTTGGAACGTATGGATGATGGCAAAAAATCAGTAGCCGCCACTGATGGGTATAACCGCTGCTACACACTACAGCATTGAATAAAAGAAACTTTGGATGTATCCTTGGGGTACAGCAGTCCATGCGGCTTCTATATATTGCCAAAGTTGAACTGATATGTTGTAGCGGGTGGTGTATCCCGGGCCAGTCATTGTGCAAGCATGGATCACACGTTTTCAATCGGGGATAGATCGGGAGAACAAGCTGGCGTGGAAGCAATTCAATCTGATGGGTAAAGACGAATTCTTGAACATTGTATGCGACGTGTGGTCGCGCATTATCCTGTTGGAATATGGCTGATAGCAAGCGCTGAATGTATGGGAGGACCCCGGGCTCCAAGACCTCATGAATGTACCACTAGCTGTTCAGTGTACCGGCAATGCGCACTAGATAGGTGCGGCAATGAAATCCAATACCACCCCAAACCATGATAACGGGAGCAGGACCAGTGTGGCGATGCATAACGTAACAGTTCAGCAGTCTCTCACCACGGTGTCTCCAAACTCGAACCCGACCATCGTGATGCAGGCAGAAGTGAGATTAGTCAGTAAAAACAGTGTCGTTTCATTACGTTGTCCATGTCTGCCGTTCATTGCACCATTGGTGGCGCAAACGCATTTGGTTTTCAGTCAAGGGTAAATGAAGCAATGGACGTCTTGCGGACATTCTACTCTGCTGCAAACGACGTCGAATGATACGTAACAGGCAAAATTTGTTGTACTATGGTTCGTGATGTGGCTGCGCGATCCATCACTTCAATGCATACAGTCTACCTGTTATCACGGTAATGACGAGAGTGAGATCGGCCCCGCCGTTTCTTTCTGTTTCCAGCTACGACAGATCCACATCACAGTTGCTTGGTTTCGTTCAACTTGTTGACGGATTTCTCTGTATGGTTATCTGCAGTCCCCGTAGGCTACTATTCTTCATCAATGGAATTCAGAATTTTGGTCAAAAGACGCCCCGAGGCATAGGTAAACCGCTTATTTGAAAAGAAAGGGGGAGCCCCCCCAAAAAAAATTGCCTTATTTAGAATCACCAGTTTGTTTTGTTCTTATATAGCGCTTGTAGGAGGCGCAACGGGCACCCGTGATGTGCGTCTGCGCTATAATGCTAAATGATTTGCATGTATCATCACCTTCAACGTATGATGTAAATTCTACAGGGTTTGCATACTTCTTTCAGGGTGTTGCATTTTGTGTGGATAGCAGTGTATTATACGGTCAACTTTCATTGGGGTAGAAAGTTAGAGCTTCACTCAGATTCATTTCCACCAACACTTCCAAAGCATAATTTTTCAGAGCATTCCTTCAAAGTTTTGGGTTTTCCATAAGCGGCTCATTTTGTAGGGAAAAATCACCAGATCTCTCGAATTTTTCAAAACAACACTCCACCTCAAATGCTTCGCTTAAACTGCCAACAGCTATTTCAGCCTTATTATCAAGTTCATACTTGCATCAAAAAATTACACGAATATATCGGTTGAAATTATATCCTTTTGAAATTCAAAACAAATAACATAAAATGGAACACTTTTGAGAAAATCTTTTTTTATTGAAATGTGAGTCTAGCAATGGACAGTATGACTATAAACAATGAAATAAAAAAAAAGCATAAGCTTTTACATGTAAAGAAAATCCTACCAAACCAACCAACTTATTAATACTGATTTTAGAGTGTTTGTTTTTCATGTCATTTATCATAAGCTAAAGCAGCGTTTCTTAAACTGTGGGGCGTGATAATTCTACGAGGGGGGCGCGATCATATTGAAAAGGGAAAGACAAAAGGTTATTTTTTTAAAAAAAAATATTATTTTACTGAAAGTAAACGAACAAAATGCACTCCGACACAATCAGAAATAAATACACATTTACAATAAAAAACACTTATAAATGTATTAGTACTGAACAATGCATTTTATAATTAATTTAGCAATACTCTCTAAGTTAAGAACAAGTTTAACACTTACCATGACCCCATAGGCTTGTAATATAAAACAATATTCAAAAGTTAACATTTATCCTGATAATTTGTACGGTTTATAATTATTCCTTTAACTGCCGGTTAAAAGAAATGTGACTTGCTCCCCAATGCCACCCTTTTCCATGTAGGCGGCGTATGTGATGTATTGGGTTTGTTGCATTCCAAAGCTTTCAGAATAGTTTTATGAATAGCAGTGCACAGAAAAGATCGTACTTCAGAAAGACGTATATATACGTAAAGGGAAGCTAATGCTTTGGCTGAGAGATACGGTTATATACGCCGGTGGCACTTAAGAGGTTTAAGTGGCATTGTAGGTTTAGTGTCAAAGTTTAGCATTATTGAAGGCAATAAAGTGTTATTGTATGGAAAAGGGGGAGATAAAAATTATGATTGAATATTGGGTCGCAAATACTGAAAATTTGAGAAGCACTGAGATAAAAACAACAAATTTATTCTCGATGTAACAATAATAATAAGAGATTATTAGGTAAGTAGTTATCGAATACTACAAACGTCTCAGGTGTGTTAGTAGTTTCTAAACGGTTCATCAATATTGCGACACCATTAATTAAAAAAAAACAATAATTATTTTTAATTTAGTTTATAAACTGAAAATTTACAGAAAATAACCTTTACTCATTAAGTAATCTGATTTTTTGTGAAAATCAGCGTTGTTGAGAATATAGAAAATGATGCTAAATTTCAATTCCTTTAAAAAATAGAACAGAAAATTGGAATTACTGTTATTTTATTGCTTTTCCTTATCAATTTAAAGTTTAAAAACTCCCTACAAAAACTTCAGAATTCATTATATATACAGGGTGTATCAGTTCAAGGGTTAAAAACTCTCAGGACAGATAGATCAATCTTAGGCGAGAGGAAATCACATAGCAACGTATGATTGAAAACGCTTTCCTGGCGAGTTAGGGGCGACACGAAACACAAGAAAGATAGACCAAGAATAAGAGGAGAAAGGATGTTAATTATTTTTAGAATAGTAAAAATGATGGCAAGTCTTAGACTGGTGTATGCGATAGATGGCGTTACGCAGACCTAAGCATTGGTTGTATAGTACACTAGCCACCTAGATCGCTTGTCCTCACTTGCATTGATTACTTATGGGAGTACGTCAAGTCATTGATGCATAAAACTCCCGTTAGCAGTGCTGAGAACCTTGTTGCACGCATCGCAGCAACTGTTGGGGAAGTGCGGGACATTTTAGATATTCTCGCTAATGTTCAATCTTCAATGCGCTGGAGATGTGAGGTCTGAAGTACGTCCCAGGGTCGTAATTTCGAACACCTACTTTAACCCTTTATGTACCGACGGTACTTATAAGTACTGCCAACTTTAAAATTACATAGAATAACCATTTTTATGAATACTCTGACGGTACTTTGCAGGAATATTCTCTTAAATCTACTCTTCCAAGATATATGGCAGCACGGGCTCTATGATGAACATTTTAGCGGGGAAGGCAAATAGTTTTATAGCAGAAATTGCGTTTTCAACGGATTGGAAGATTGTCACCTTTGTTCCGAAAAAATAGTTAATGTTAAAAGGTAAGTGTCTTATCTTTTTTGTATGTCAATGAAGGCCTTAGAAAACGATTCAACCATTTATTTTAAGTGAACAGTGTATATAAATAATTTTACTGTTAAATATTTTAAATTAATTAATTAGCTCTAACTTATTTAATTTTCCAAAGTTGAGTATTTTGTTTACGTATATCTCTCAATTTTCAATGTAGGGATTCAAAAAACAATATTGCATGAAAAAAACTGCAGTAAATCATAATGCGGCAAATAAAGGGTTAAAGAGGATCATTGTCTCTTTAATGTTCTTTCTTAGATTCTTGCTGTACTCAGGGACATCTTAAGACTCTTTGAGACCCTAGGCCCAGAAAAATCTTAGATTTTTTGAGGCTCTGGGCCCCTATGCAAAAGTAGGCCCTACCTGAGATATGTAAAAGTAGACAGTATGTACCATGCATCGCCAAATACTCGTTTAAACGGTAATTTGAAACTAATAAATGTACACGATTCACAATCTCAAAAACCTAAGCACAAACCGGCTTGACCAATAGCCTCATTTTGACTAAACGAATTTATAGTATTAGGCCTGGGCCTAGACACGGACAGCGGTCATCACATAATACAATCTTGCCACTTTTACCCTTTGATATGCAGGCTGAAATTCCCTGATTTTTGCAGAATATCAACGAGAATAACATTTGACAATTAAAAATATCCAAATCATGATATTATTAAGATAGAGCCGATAATGAAACGAAGCCCTAGATCTGGGCCCAATTGGCCCAAGCCTTAAGACGTTCCTGGCTATACAAAGGATAATAAACATGTTTACTTTTCGTATTCCATTCCTATCTTTCTTGTGTTTTCTGTCGTCACTACCACGCCTGGAAGTATACCTCGTCTAGGTATACTCTATCTGTCCTGAAAGTTTATAACAATTGTATTGATACACCCTGAATATACATGGTGTCCCAGTATTATTGGACAAACTTTATGGAGTAGAAGGAGACGTTACAAGGATCCAGATTTTAAAAAAACGTATGGTCGGAAACGCGCGTTCACGTTCGTGATTAGGTGTCATTGCTCACAAAAGCATTGCATGAAACCGCAAAGAGCATCCTCACAAGTGCATTACCACACTCATTTGAGCTGTCATCGCTCATAGATGAGTATGGGACGTTTTAAAACATCGAGCTGGCAGATATGCACCTGATTTGCGGATTGGTTGTAGGAAATGCAAAAGCAGCAGAAAGATTGTACAGCAAAAAGTACCTACAGAGAAACGCACCGGACCACTGGGTGTTTTTTAATTTGCATCACAATTTGATTGAATATGGATTAGGGATGTGGAGATCCGAGATCGATTAATTGAAAAATCGATTTCTCGGGTCAAAAAGAAAATCAATTTTTTGAATTGATATATGGCACTGAATCGATTCAGTGAATCGATATTTCATCCTAGAAAATCGACATTTGATTTTTTCTGTTTTGATAAAAACTATAATGTTGGCGATAACCATAAAAAACAAAGAATTTGAACACTATTTATTGCAGGCAGTTGTGCACCTGAAGAATGATCCTATACCTTACTGGCAAGAACAAAAAACTCTACATATCATCTCGTTCACTCAACAGCCATGATCTATATGAGTATCGTGGGATCATTTGTTCCTTGTGAGCGCCTTTTTTGGATTGCCGGCAACATTGCAAGTGATGAGCGGAACCACTTGGATCCCAATAGACTTAAGAGACTTGTTTCTTAAAAGTTTAGACATTAAGCACACACTCACACACACACATTGGGAACTATAAACTATATAATATATTTTCTAAAATTTTTAATGTAACAAATACATACAGAAAATTAATGTCTTCTTTTATACCTGATACTTTGATATGGTAATAAAAATATAATTGTAATGTCGAATTCCCTGAACTAAAACATTCCCTGATTTTACTGATAAGAGATCGTTTATTATGGTATTTTTCTTGTTTTTCGTAAATTGGATTTATATTAACATTGCAAATGCAGACTTGAAAAAAAAATCGATTTTTTAGAAATCGATCTTTTAGACCTCGATTTTTTTGTGAATCGATTTAAAAATGGATCTTTTTCGGAAAGAATCGCCATCCCTAATAAGGATCATTACCACGTTTAGGCATAGTGAAGATGGGCCACGAGTAATTCGAATTCCAGCATCGTACAATATTGTGTTGAATGCTGTTCGAAGAAATCCGAGTACCAGCGTGCGAGCCGTCGCTACTGCCGTAGGAGGATCTCGGAGTAGTGTTCATCGTGTTTTGCAACATGAAAACTTACACCCATAGCATCTTTAAAGTGTTCTAACTCAGCACATGTAGTATTTACGACCAATAAATATTTCAGATGACCTCAGTCTTGTATCTGTTCCTTTCTGTCATACTGCTTTCCCATGACATTTCCGACCTTGGGTTGCTATGTACATTTGATTCCTTGTGATGCCCTTACATCTTAAAGTTTGTCCCAATAATCCTGAGACACCCAGCATATGAAGGTTTTACAATATTGTTGCAAATTTTGTATAAATAGAGTAAATAATATGTATTTGGATGTGTAATGCGCATTTATATTACTGTATGTTATATTTATTTTTTGTTAAAATTGTAATATTAAGAAGCAATGCTGTCCCTTACGCTATAGTAGCGATTCAATGAGAACTTGGCGAATTTTTGGTGATAGATCCAAGTAGATATATTTTTTGGCGAACGAATTGATGGCGACTTTGGTGACCATGTTGGCGAGTTCTGGCCCCTCTGGATTCTTCTAAAATCAGGAGAGAAATCCACTAATGCAACGCTGTATGACGCGAGTGGTTATCTTTGTGGAAGTTTCCGCCGTGTCTATAAATAGAGCGGAGCTCGCCGAAACAGTCAGTTTCGTTTCAACAAGCTATTAGTGAGCATTGTTTTGGTTACCGATTGGCTGTGCTTGTGAATAATCTTTTACATACGTGTATTTTAAACAATGATAACTGTGTTTGGAGAGCTATTGAAGGTGTGAAGACCTTCTGAGATTTATTCTGTGAATGTTGCTGCTGAATCGTGTATTTAAAGGATTTGATTTTCGATAATAAATTCGCATCGCTCTTAAAAATCTGTTATTTTTTCTTTGTGACTGTTTTGCATAAAATCCTCGAACCCGGACCTATGTAACAATATTTTCCATTTCTTTTACTTCACGAATTGAATTTTCTAAATATGTGGGAATACTTTTACAATCGGAAAAAGCTTTTAAATAATATACCTACAAATTATAACAGCTGGATTAATTTAATAAGCTTAACTCTTGCCGAAAGACCAACAATATTTAAATGAAACTAAATAAACTATGTATAGGAACTCGATTACATTTAGAATGAGGAAAGCACTTTGCCAGTAAATGAAAAAAAATTTAATAAGGTTAAGGTGAAAGAGGTTAATCCCATAAATCTCAACATTATTAAAATAAACACAAATTCTCTCAGTTTCGAAATTGTTGTCGTAATTCGAAGAAAGAAATGGGTAAATGACCCTGTTTTACTAATGATTAATAGCGTTTTACTTTAAATAAAGAAGCTTAATATATTCATTAAAAAGGATTTCAATGTTCATTAATATCAATTAAGGATATTTCATGATTAAAAGAAACGAATTGAGATTTCTTTTTTTTTAAATATGTGCTTTATGTTCTCAAATAACTAAAAGTTCATTCTTTTTTATAAAAAGAAAATACTAAAAAAGTACTTCGTATAACTAACGGATATATTTTTGTTTTTAATAAACGTCTCGTTAGTATTACATAAAGAGCATTTAGTGGATGACCTTGTAATTTTGACAACATCTAAATGACGTGCATGAATTTGGTCTGCTAGTTCTCAATGCTAGTGCATGTACTCTTATCTGTTTTGATATTCATTTTTTTTGTATTGACCAATTTGATTGCTTTGCTGGGTATTTCATGACGTTGTATGATTATATACTGGTTTTAAGCAGTGGCATGACGTACACCCCCGTATCGCGGTGGCCCAAAGTCTTACTGACACCAAGTACGTATTTAGCCAATTCATAAAATGTTAAAGGTAAAACCCGACTGAGGGGAGAGGTGCCCTAATATTCTCCGTTATGCCATTGGTTTTAAGTAATTTATGTCTATGTCCTAGCATTAAAATTTCGATCGTACTGAGAAACATTTTAATACGTTTTAAAAGAACAAGACTTGAACGAAGATAAACCTTCAACTCTCCCGTAACCCTTTCCTTAGAAGTCAATTTACACAGAACAGATTTTTAGCAGATCTCTGCTCCACAAAAGAAACATGTTTGCAGAATTACAAGTTTGCAGATTTAATAATTCAAAAACGGGATTTTTTTTTAATCCATGACGGCTCTGTAATCCCCTCTGAGGGTTTATTTTGTCACAACTGTCCTTAGTAAATCTTTACTCAACAAAAGAAACATTTTTGCCAAATTTCAAATCTGTTAGCCTCATATTTCAAAAATGTGAGTTTTTTTATTACGTCCCTTTACCCTCCTTGGAAGATAATTTCCGCTCAATCCGTCGTTAGAAAATCTCTAATTAACAAAAGAAACATGCCTTACAAATTTCAAGTTTGCAGATCTAATAACTCAAAAAGGAATTTTTTTTTACGTATGACGCCTCATTAACCCTTATATTTGATGTTAATTTTTTTAAAACCCATTCTTAACTTATCTTTGTTAAAAAAAGAAACATGTTTGCCAAATCTCACGTCTGTCGGTCTAATAATTCTAGAGATTTCGCGATGCTTGAGTTAATGATTCGCTTTTCTTCTATAAATAAAGAGAACTAACTATTCACCACTATCTTGTTCTTGCTATTCTGATTAATTGGCCAATACGTGCGTGTTTGGGACACAATAATTATTGCTGTATTAATTTGTAACTATTAACTAGCACACAAAAAAAGCAAACTACTTAACTTACTGCTAACAATGAACTTCATTTTCAAAGCATAACCAAATATGTGAAGATGCAATTAAAATGCTATTAAAAGTTTCTACATCTCACACTTTTTAGTCTAGATATTTATTGTTGTGATCTAATTTCATTTTACAAAATGAGTGAGGTTGAAATATTGCCTATAATAAACAGTTCAAATTTTCTTCCAGGCAAACAAAAATCCTAATAAGAAGAAATATATTGTCATAAGATGGTAATAAAAATAATATTTATCATGTTAGGTATTTTTAAATGACATATATTTATTAAGGATTTATCATGAGATTTAACTAAAATCACAAACAGTCCATTCACTAATGAAAAGTTAGAGAATTCTTACATCGCTTCAGAATGATATAGGGGTAAAATATCTCGTGGTGTTTTCAAATTAATCCATTAGAATTTTGATGGTATCCATTTATTTTTAAATTGATGTATGACAGAATAAATTAAACGTTATCCAAATCTCCATAATACATTAGAGATGGTTATTCCCGAAGAATCATGAGTGAAAGGAACTGTAATAAATATTAATACTAGCGTAATGTTTTTGAAGCCATTATCAATGATTTTCAATCAAGATTGGAAAAACTATCCGAAATGGCATTATTTATCTTTTCGATTCTAAATGTAGTCACACATTTAGCTCTTCTTTGACTTTTCAGGTACTTAAATATTACACTTTCCACCAATTTTGCCTAATTAAAAGACGTAGTCAATTAAAAGATATGTCGACAAATGCTTTGATCATTATTTTTATGTTTCAGCACGCCAGGAAACACTATTGACAGCATCTCACGGCATTTGGTGACGTTTTTTGATTTTACGAAATCGGTCGACGGTATGTTATGTTGCTGCTGTTTATTATTACCCGGTTACGCGTTGCTGTGGCTTTGTTTTAATACGTTGATTTAATATGATTCTAAGCCATTCAATGCAGTCGAATTAATATTCGCTTAGAATTTCGAAGAGTTGAAATTTAGCATAAAACAACATAATGATTTTAATTTTGCATTTTATTCATCTCCTATTTGATTATAGTATAATGCATGAATTATTTATGAAATTGTTAAGTAACAATATAAGAAAATTTAATTTTATGAATGAGGTGACTATATATATATATATATATATATATATATAACGTTGATTTTTAAGAATTTTTAATATTATTTTTACCATTTTAAAGTATAACAACAAATAAGTTTATATAACTAATCTATAAGCGGTGCACAATATTTCAGTAACCGTCTTTTGCTAACTTAAATAGATTCGACGTTCTCCATACGTGAACAGGCAACATATAGATGCCCATTCAAAAAACATGGATTTTCAAACATCAAATGGACTTTGTTTGGCTTTGAAATTTATTTATGGCAGTGTTTCTCAAACTGTGGGGCGCCCCCCCCAGGGAGGCGCGGTAACCCTGCGAGGGGGGCGCGAGCATATTGAAAATAAAAGGTTTAAAAAAATAATTTTTTGGAATGAAGTAAAATAAAATGTTTCCTGACATAATAAAAAATACACATTTACACTGATATAATTTATTTTTATCATCTGGTGATCATCAAAAATAAAAGGTTCCACTTCAAACGCTCATTAGCCATCTTTGATCATATAACCAAATTAAAAAAAAATATTTTGTTTGCTTTGCGGTCAATATGAGAATGATGAGATATTTTTTTTTACGTTTCTTTTAACGATATCAAACGATGAGAGATTTTTTTATATTACGTTTCTTTTAACCTAAAATATTACTTTAGCTGACCTTCGAACTTACTGGTATGGCTAGCTCCGTCTTTTTTTTAGGGAAGTTGTAAATATATATAATATATTTCTGTTTCATCTTTTTCCATGTGAAAGAGTTTTATGATATATGGATAAGCATGAGTATTCTGAAACATATAATGCATAATGAAAAACATTTTACACAATTATTTTTTAGAACTACACTTTCCCCATGAACAATTTTGTGGTTTTGATTGCTGTGTTGTACGACTTATTATGGTTTATAAATGTAAATAAGCAGAATATTAAAAAAAATGGGCATCTGTGATCCCTATTGAAGGAAGTTGAAACTGAACAAGCAATTAAAGAACCTACTGAAATAATGCATATTAATCATGATAGTGAAAGTAAATATCAGAAAAGCGTTAGACATGAAACGTTTGAGTTGATTTGAAATTTTCAAATGCTGCCTAAAGATCTCTATGAAGAAAACTATGAAGCCATAATGTAGCACTCCGCTTGTCAAAAAGACACAAGGAAGAAAAAGTTCGAAATGATATTTGTAGATCATCAAACAACAGCAAAACTACAAAAACGTGAAAAAAATATGACAGTTTGGCTGGAAAATAACGTTCCTGTGTTGTTAGCGAAAAGTGTCTGTGATTTATGATCTTTATTAAGGAAACGCACATTTGGGACATTTTCTTTAGTTTTATTGGATTTTTTCTCAAATTTTCTAAGAAAAATTTAAAAGTCCTTGAAAGTAGGTTAGTATATTTTCTCTTAATTAAATTATTCACTGGAATTGTGATTTTTATCGTGTATAGTAAAAATAACTATAAAAAAAATTATAGTTTTAAAACAAACTATAAAACACGCTTTTATAAAGAATCGAACTAAAAAGTAAAAAAAAAATATTACTTAAAAGTAACATATACAAAATTTAATACTTACCTTGTTAATTTGTACGGTTTATAATTATGATCGTATTGTAGCTTTAGCGCCAAAGTGCATTATTATTGCATTCAATACATTGTTATTTTTAGGGGGGGCGCGATAAAAATTATTATTGAAAATACCACCAAACAATCTTCAACCGAAGATTGTTTGGTGGTATTCCTGATAAATCCAGATAATTCAAAAACCCAGTTGGAAAATGTATGGTTTTGTTTTCATCAACAATAGTGTCTATTGATTTAAAAGGCGGTGAATTACCTGGCAACAACTCTATATCCGGAAGTTTATTTCGTTAACATCAACATATTTTCTCTGCCTAAGTAACAGAATTACAGAGCCAATCATTATCTAGATAACTATTCAGTATATCCAGAAAGACACTCTCAAGCAGTTAATTGTTTGTCTCAACAGCAGTTCAGGCGTTGTTTGCACTTTGGGATACAGTTCTTCATCGTTTCTAATATCCAGCATTTAGAAAATAATTGCGCCGATTGATCAACTTGTAATTGTACTCGCGCGTTTATGGTCAATCGAAGTGTTTCCACGTTTTGCCATAAAAACGATTGTTTTAAACATGTGTTAGTCTCGTGAACAAAAATAGTGTAAGGAATGACTGGCAATGTCTGTCGGAAATTATCACACAGTAGAAGGTAGTACTACCGAATATTTTTTGCTCCCGCTTAAATCTTGCAAAGTTCTATGAAATGCCTCGGGTGAATGTTTATGGGATATGGTACACTCATCTGAATATGATTGAACTCCTTCGCATTACCGTAGCCAATCCGATTTTTTTCAACGATACACATTACACCTGGTTTCTTATAAATGTCTAATGGCATCTTAAATGCGGAATATGTAATTTATTCATCATCTAACAAAGTGACAACAATGCCTGAAAATGCACAATTGCCAATGTAATTTCCTATTGCAATAGTATTTTTGCAAGGCTATACTTGAAAGTTTAGTTGCTATAGGAAATGAACATCCGGACGCGAGACTCGAACGCAAAGCCATTTGACATCATACGGCAATATTCAGATAAGTTAGGGGAGTTTCTGAAATCCAAATCCAGTTTCCCACACCGAGATGCACCCGGTGACAACTTTCGGTGCACCAACCCCTGCAAGTTGAGTCTCTGGAGGAGGCATTACGGTCGTCCGGGAATATCCGCCAAAATGATGGGAACTTCTAAAATTCGATTTCAGATTTCTGTAACCCACCCAGAAAAACACCAGGTAATCATTTTTCACAGTTAAAGAATTTTAAGGTAAGCCCCTGCCATGGTTCGCGTAAAATACGGATCTGACATTATTTCGCAATGTGATCGTCTGGCGTTTTTAACATAACTATGGGCTTTTCTTGAATCGGTTGGGAATATTCCTAAAATATTATATCTATCTATCTATCTATCTATCTATCTATCTATCTATCTATCTATCTATCTATCTATCTATATATATATATATATATATATATATATATATATATATTATATATATATATATATATATGTATATATATGTATATTTATTTATATATATATGTATATATATATATTTATATATATATTATATATATATATTATATATATATTATAATATATATATATATCTAAATATATATATACATATATATATACATATATATATATATATATATATATATATATATATATATATATATATATATATATATATATATAGATAGATAGATAGATAGATAGATAGATAGATAGATATAAAGGGTGTTTTTTTAGTGGTATAGAACTTTAAATTGCAATAAAACAACGATGTATTAATCGATTGACATGATTTTTTTTATTCGAAAGATAATCTTGTGGCATTACATTTTAAATATGATTTCTGGCATAAGACTGCCACGGCTGGCTCGGGTGTAGTCCAATCTGGACGTCCAATTTTCGATGACTTTTTCCAACATTTGTGGCCGTTTTGTGGCCGTATATCGGCAATAACACGGTGAATGTTTTCTTCCAAATGGTCAAGCGTTTGTGGCTTATCCGCATAGACCAATGACTTTACATTGCCCCACAGAAAATAGTCTAGCGGTGTTAAATCACAAGATCTTGGAGGCCAATTCACAGGTCCAAAACGTAAAATTAGGCGGTCACCAAACGTGTCTTTCAATAAATCGATTGTGGCACGAGCTGTGTGACATGTTGTGCCGTCTTGTTGGAACCACAGCTCCTGGACATCATGATTGTTCCATTCAGGAATGAAAAAGTTAGTAAACATGGCTCTATACCGATCACCATTGACTGTAACGTTGTGGCCTTCATCGTTTTTGAAGAAGTACGGACCAATGATTTCCCCAGCCCTTGACGTAGCCATTCAACCAGAGGTGCGCTTTATCGCTAAACAAAATTCGCTTATGAAAATCGGGAACAACGGCAATCTCGTTTTGGGCCCATTTGACGAATCTACGCCTTGCTTGATCATATTTAAAATGTAATGCCACAAGATTATCTTTCGAATAAAAAAAATTCATGTCAATCGAATAATACATCGTTGTTTTATTGCATTTTAAAGTTCTATACCTCTAAAAAACACCCTGTATATATTATATATATATATATGTATTATATATTATATATATATATATTATATATATATGTACATATATTATATATTAATTATTCTTTACAAACAAGAGATAAGATCCAACAATCACACATTGAAGGACACATGAGCAACCGAGATTAAAAATTATAAAATGGATGCTGCAGTATTATAAACATTGCTGACTTTGATCAGCTATATATAAAGTAATTTGTATAAAAGGGGCGTTGAACATGTTTTTTGGCCAGCCAACCTTCCCCCTTGATGCGAATAATACTGAGCAAAAACCTATTGAAAATAATGGATAGGAATATCTAAATCCATTACAAGATAGAGGTAACTTACCTATATATATATTCATTGAATTAAAATTATTACATCATGAATTGTTAAAATAAATCCCACTTTTCTGAAAGTTATATATTAACAAGCATTATTAATTTCCGAACTTATTTGAAACGAAATTACACATTTAAAATATATCATTTTGGAGGAATTTTTATTTCGACTAGTTATATTTACAACGTTATAAATTACTTTACTTCACTGAATTATGAATCCTGGAATCGAACATTACTTACCAAATTTCTTTAAATGTGTTTCGTTTTTCAAAATACTTTTGCAGAATTTGTGTATAAATGACACATTTTTAAAATACATTTTCAGCAAAAAATATGTGCGCGTGGTAGTGGTTATGGTTACGAACTCAGGGCTGGAGTATCGCGGGATAGAGTTCATGTAGAAGTAGCTGATGCGTATTAAATCTACCGAGTTAAAAGCCTTCCCGTTGGTATGGTAGTTAGGAGAGGAGGGTGCCAGCACAAGTAATGTTCTCTTCACTTGACCGAGGTCCTAAATAACGAGGTTTGCCTTCAATAGATCTCTCTCTCTCTCTCTCTCTCTCTCTCTCTCTCTCTCTCTATATATATATATATATATATTTAATATGACTTTAATAACACTCTTGCTCACTATTAACCTATTGCAGTGTTTCTCAAACTGTGGGGCGTGCCCCCTTTGGGGGGCATGACCGCTGTACAAGGGGGGCGCGAGCACATTGAAAAGTACAAAACAGAAGATTATTTTAAAAAAATTAATTTTCTGAAAGTAAGCAAACAAAATACATTCTGACATAATAAAAAATAAAATACACATTTACACTGATGTATTATACTTATAAATATATCAGTGCTACACAATGTATTTTATAATTAATGTAACAATTCTAAGTTAAGAACAAGTTTATTAATTACCAGTGACCCCATGGGTTTGTCACATATATATTATTTATAACAAAAGTTATAACACTTATCTTGATAATTTTTGTACGGTTTATAATTTTAATCTTGATAATTTTTGTACGGCCGATCATAAGTTTCGCGATTTGCTTCCAATTGCCAACCGTGTTCCAGTATGTGATGCAGTGGGGTAAAGGGAAGGAATAAAGGAGAAAAATAATCTGGAATAAGTAAATCCTTTGCAAACATTGTCATGTTCCTTTTATTGCATTCCTAAGTCTTGGAATAATTTACGGATATCAGTGCATAGAAAAGATCGTACTTCGGGAAGACGTATATATACGCCAGGAGAAATAAAGGCTTTGGCTTAGCGAGATGTTTATATACACTTCGGATGCTTAAGAGGTTAAAGTCGTATCGTAGTTTTAGTGTCAAAGTATAGTATTATTCAATTCAGTACATTATTATTGTATGGGGGGAAGGCGTGATGAAAATTGTGATTGAACACACACACGCGCACGCACGCACACACGTATATTTTTATGGGCATGAGGTTCATTGCTTAATGACTTTACACTTAGAACCAACACATGTTGCTGTATAAATATATTTCTTCAAAGCCAATGTGCCGCTTACTCTACGGCCGAGTTGTGTTCCCGTCAAATACTGAGGTTGTGTCCCGAATCGGTGAAATATTAAGACAATTACGCAGGAAATATAAAAACATTGTAAAACTATTCAAAAATTTTCAGATTTATCATAAAAATTGGACATGTCCGTGTTAGCTTTTGTTTATTTTGTTATCTGGAGCTGTAGAGGTTCAGGATGGGAAATAATGCCAGTGAGAATAAAGGTCTTGATTGTGCGCGCGCGCGTGTGTGAAGTAAATTCAATTTATTCGCAACTTTTAAATTGTTTTGTAGGTCAATTCTTATCTATTTCAAGTATAAGATATTTGCGAGTTCTTGAGCCTCACAGATACTATTGTATCTAAGCTGTAAAAATCGCCCTATGCGTCAGCATTCTGAGCCTGAAAAAACTGCTGAATAATTTTAACAATTCTCACTTGATCTTGCAGTAATTGATCAAACATAAGAATGAGATCAGAGAATAAGCAAAAACTTGGACAAGTAAAATCAGTTCTTTATATTTATTTTGGAATATTAATAAAAAAAGAACTTGTTAATAATTAATTAGAAAATAAATAATGAGTCGATTTTAGTACAAAGCTTTTGGAATTTAAAGGTATATTCTATTTTACTATTTTTTTTAAATTCGGAATCCTATTACCCATAACAAAAAATGCAGTATTCAATGTTTTTTTTGTAACATGTGTGCTTTTTGTAAATATTCTTTCCCTCTTCACTACAGCTCAATATTTTTTTTATCAAAATGCACAAAAACCTGTCTTCTCTCTGATGTGATTTTGAAATTTTAAAATGCGATGACACACGCACGCACACACGCACATGCACACACGCACACACACACACACGCGCACACACACACACACGTATCTTTTTATGTGCATGAGGTTCATTGCTTAGAACCAACACATGTTGCTGTATAAATATATTTCTTCGAAGCCAATGTCCCGCTTACTCTGCAGCCGAGTTGTGTTCCTTTCAAATACTGAGGTTGTGTCCCGAATCGGTGAAATATTGAGACAATTACGCAGGAAATATAAAAACATTGTAAAACTATACAAAATTTTTCAGATTTATCATAAAAATCGGACCTGTCCGTGTTAGCTTTTGTTTATTTGGTTATCTGGAGCTGTAGAGGCTCAGGATGGGAAATAATGCCAGTGAGAATTAAGGTCTTGATTGTGCCCGCGCGCGTGTGTGAAGTAAATTCAATTTATTCGCAACTTTTAAATTGTTTTGTAGTTAAATTCTTATCTATTTCAAGTATAAGATACTTGCGAGTTCTTGAGACTCACAGATACTATTGTATCTAAGCTGTAAAAATCGCCCTATGCGTTAGCATTCTGAGCCTGAAAAAACTGCTGAAATTGCAGAAATCCGGAAATCTCTTCATTAAAACTATAAGAACTTTGGACGTGTTTTCCAAATTGCAGGATAAAGTGCAAAATACACTATTTGCACATCATTATTTCAGATTCCAGGTAATCGCAATCCCTTTAGAAACATTTAAATAGGTTTGCAAATGATATGGAAAAAAGCTAAGCAAAGATATGCTAATTTTAGATGGCTTACATTGTAATTTGCTTTACTTCACATTGCAATATTATTCCAGAAAAAAAAGTTCATGTTCTTCTGTTAATTATGTAAGAAATTCATTAGAAAAAAAAGACTCTTTGATTAAAATGTTTTTCAGAATTATTATGCTTCAAAGCTTTAACGTTTATTGAGTATATATTTTGTTTGAAAGATCTTATAAATTGAACCTAAATTTGAAAAACATCCTGAGTTTCTAAAAAAAAATGTAATTATTCGCAAGAGAATTTCAGAATATATATAAAAATGTGGTATATTTTAGATTTAACGGGTACAGCAATTTAGAATAGCAGAATATATATTTAGAGTTAACAGATACAACAATTTAGAAAAATAGAATATTTGGAATTAACAGGTACAACAATTTAGAATAGTAGAATATTTAGAATTTATAGATACAACGATTTAGAATAATAGTATATTTAGAATTAACAGATATATAGCAATTTAGAATAACAGAATATTTAGAATTAACAGATACAACAATTTAGAGTTAACTGATACAAAAATTTAGAATTAACTCATACAACAATTTAGAATTAACAGATACAACAATTTAGAATAATAGTATATATAGAATACACAGGTACAATACAATTTAGAATAACCGAATATTTAGAATGAACAGATACAGCAATTTAGAGTTAACTGATACAACAATTTAGAATTAACTCATACAACAATTTAGAATCGACTCATACAACAATTTAGAATCGACTCATACAACAATTTAGAATTAACTGGTACAACAATTTAGAATTACAGATACATTAACAACATTTGAAATCGACATGAAATTTATCTTGAAAATATATTTTGTTTATTACAATATATAATTAACTTAAATCTAACCATAAGAAAAATCTAGATAAATATTTGATAAAAAAAAACTATATGGCAGAGTTTCCTGTATAAATACTCTCTTATAATATTTAATCTTATTATTTCATAAGAATGCAGCTTGAAGCACAGCATACATTAATTTTTTTTGACTCTGCAGCTACAGCGACTTCCATAAATCACAAATAAAAAACGATATGAATAAAAACGCGTAAAGATTATCTCATTAAAGAATTCATTTTTGTCATACTCGTCCAATGCGCGCATATTGTAGCTGCGGGTTATCAGGTTGGTAGTTCAAATAATATACTCATGCCAAAATCAACAGCTAGTCATCTAAGGTCCAATAAGGTGAATGATTGATATGACAAAGGAAAAAAAAGTTTCTGATTATTTAAAAAATAAAAATTAAAAAACAACATTTTTTTTCGCTGTGGGACTACATTTTTTAGCAACTTAACCTTTGCACACACTGCAAGTCCCCAAAATGTGAGAGCCATTTCATTATGGCATCATCGCTACAAAATTTGGACGCTTAAATTAATTTTAAACTCATGCTCTCGTCGGATGTTAAATATTACCGTAGTTTTTAATTTTGCCGAGAGTACCAGAGACAATTTGATATTCAAGGGATCTTCTGCATGCCACGTAATCATATAGCGTGTATAACTACGATTTTCGCATCCAGAAAAGCTATCGACTACAGCCGGGATCGAACCCACAACCTTGTGCTCACGAAGCGGGCATGCTACATCCCAGTCACCGGAGCCGACAAAAACTGACTATGAAATTTGGCACCATTTGGCGAGAGAAAATTTTGTTCTCCCTTGCTCGTTCTTGAGTGTGAGAGAGTGAGTGAATATTAATGTCGCACAATATTCAGCTACTGGAAAGCTTTTGGTGACGGACCTCGTAATTTTGATCCATGGTCAAGCGTTCTTTCCTTAGATGGATATCTCTTTCTTTACTAAAATGTGAGAGAGGGATTGCGTACACACACTCACGTAGAGAAATGAAAATAATAAAAGCAAAAGGTTCCACCTTTTAACTGTTGATTTCAAATAAATTAATGTACTTACGTATTATCGGAACCGTATTGGCGACATTACATGAAACGAAGCACATGGTTACCAATTCAGTGCTCACGACACATTTGAAATTGAGGTCACCAGCTTGGTGAATTATCTTGCACGTTGGTATTGTTGCGATAGTACTTAAAATTTTTTAAATTAACTTTTGATGTTGATGAATCAAAATTTTATATTTTGCTAATAACAAGAAAATGTCACAATACTGAAATTGGTGTCATTTTTCAATAAAGAAAAGTCAATAAAGAAGCATGTAAATTTATTATACACTCAACACTGTATTGATTCGATGCCACGGGCATGATAAGAAATGGAAATAATAACTGCTTAAATTAATTTCTTGTCCAAGAAATGTTTTTGTAAGCGAGTTCGATAAGATATTAGGAAATGCTATCATTTTTTGGCTCAATCTAATTCCTATAAATTGGATTTATCAAGAACTTTTTTACCATGAGCGCTAATACTAATTGAAAGAAAGATAATCCAATATATACGAATTTTCAATGCAGTAAAAGGGGAAACTCCAAGCGAAAATAACTTCCAAGTTCACGTTTTAAGTGAATTATTAGTATCGTAATTCCTCAAAATGATAAATGATCTTGTTACGTCTAAGCGTTACTAATTTTGAATAAGTGTTCTCAATTTGTGAGACCGTGAAGGTGATTTGTGTTGCAATGTATAATTTTGCACGCAATGTTAAAACATTTAATATAACATATTTTGAGAGAAATTTTTTCACGGAATATGCTATAAACATATGTAATTGGTTGAAATTGTCTCACTGGTTGTTAATAATGCTAAAAGTAGATTTAATGTAGAAAATTTGATTTATCGTGTACAAATAGAATGTTTTTTTTAGAAAAGGACATGTGCGGTCATCGAAAGGTACATGAAGTATCAGGGGAAGATCGCGCGCGCGCGAGAATGGGTTTTTCAGAATTTCAAAACCTACTGATACGAAAATGAAGTACGCGTGTAAAGGGTGTTTTTTTTAGAGGAATAGAACTTTAAATTGCAATACAACAACGATGTATTATTCGATTCACATGAATTTTTTTTATTCGAAAGATAATCTTGTGGCATTACATTTTAAATATGATTTCTGGCATATGACTGCCACGGCTGGCTCGGATGTAGTCCAATCTGGACGTCCAATTTTCGATGACTTTTTCAACATTTGTGGCCGTATATCGGCAATAACACGGCGAATGTTGTCTTCCAAATGGTCAAGCGTTTGTGGCTTATCCGCATAGACCAATGACTTTACATAGCCCCACAGAAAATAGTCCAGCGGTGTTAAATCACAAGATCTTGGAGGCCAATTCACAGGTCCAAAACGTGAAATTAGGCGGTCACCAAACGAGTCTTTTAATAAATCGATTGTGGCACGAGCTGTGTGACATGTTGCGCCGTCTTGTTGGAACCACAGCTCCTGGACATCATGCTTGTTCAATTCAGGAATGAAAAAGTTAGTAATCATGGCTCTATACCGATCACCATTGACTGTAACGTTGTGGCCTTCATCGTTTTTGAAGAAGTACGGACCAATGATTCCACCAGCCCATAAAGCGCTCCAAACAGTCAGTTTTTCTGGATGTAACGGTGTTTCGACATACACTTGTGGATTAGCTTCACGCCAAATGCGGCAGTTTTGTTTGTTGACGTAGCCATTCAACCAGAAGTGCGCTTCATCGCTAAACAAAATTCGCTTATGAAAATCGGGAACAACGGCAATTTCGTTTTGGGCCCATTCGACGAATCTACGCCTTGCTTGATCATATTTAAAATGTAATGCCACAAAATTATCTTTCGAATAAAAAAAATTCATGTCAATCGAATAATACATCGTTTTTTATTGCAATTTAAAGTTCTATACCTCTAAAAAACAACCCTATATATAGATGAATAGAAAAATAAAGTGAAAAATAAATTTTTTCGTTAAATACCGCCTCAAGGGAACAGTTTATATATTGAAGGTTTTTATAGCAAAAAGAGTCAGCAATTTTTGTTAAAGAAAAAGGATTTTTTAAATATTTATTGCTATGCGGGAACACTTGCTAAATAAGAAAAAAAATCTTAGAACCAAGAAGGATTCTGTTAGATAAACGAAATTTGGTAAGCGTATTTATACAACTGAAAGATGATATCGATTCGAATTCCACGCTTCGTGCTTAAGTGTGACGCTAGTAGCGCCCCTCAGAATTTGCACAAAATTCAGGGTTGTCTTAAATGCGTGCTGTCAAGTTCATGAGCGTTATTTATCTTTTAAGTTTAAATATGTTGACGTTAGCCAAGAATGCATTTAAGAAGACGAAGAAGCAATTATCAACAGCTCACTGAGTTTGAGTGAGGTCGTGGAATAGGGCTACGAGAAGGTGGATTTTGTTTCCGGGATGTTGCAGAAAGACTTGGCCAGTATGTATCCACTATGTATGATTGTTGGGAGCAGTGGTCAAGAGATGGTAATGCCTCAAGAAGATCGGGTTCTGGGCAGCTACGTGACACTACTGAGAGGGAAGACCGCCGTATTCGGCGTACGGCTGTGGTGTATCGTACTGCGTCTGAGACCAAAATTTGATCTGCAGTTAGTACTACAGTGACACAGCGAACAGTTTGAAGTCAGTTACTTCATGGACAGCTCCGAACCAGGCGCACTTTATCGCATATTTTACTGACTCCAAGCCATTGCCGTTTGTGACGCCAGTGGTGTCAAGCCAGTGTTCATTGGAGGACGGAGTGGAGATCTGTCGTGTTCTCTGATGAAAGCAGGTTCTACCTTGGTGACAGTGATGGCCGTGTGTTGGTAAGGAGGAGGCCAGGGGAACGCCTGCAACCAAACTGTCTACGGCCTAGACACACTGAACCTACACCTAGAGTCTTGGTCTTAGAAGCTATTTCCTGTGTGTGTGTGTGCCAGCAGGAGCACTCTCATGGTTATCCCAAACACACTGAATGAAAATTCGTACGTCAGTCTGGTAATTCAACCTACAGTATTGCCATTTATGAACAGTATTCATGGGGGAGTTTTCCAATACGATAATTCTCGCATTCACACAGCTGTTGTAACGCAACGTGTTCTACAGAAGGTTTACATGTTAGCTTACCCTGCGATATCACCACATCTGTCTCCAATTGAACCCGTATGGGATATCAGTGGACAATAACTGCAGCATCATCCACAGCCAGCACTGCCAGTCCCAGTTTTGACACAACAAGTATAACAAGCATGAAAATCCATACCACAAAGTGACATTCGGTACCTGTATGGCACAATGCATGTAAGCAGGCACATCTGCATGCACGCTTGCACGAATTTTTTTGTATCTAATTTAATTTCTTTTGAAGTTTTGTTTCCATATTATTTGGCCTTATATAGTCATTGTAAAATATTATAATACTTTTTTGAATTTTTTTATGATCTGAGTTTTTGGTTTTGTTTTTAATTTAACTTTGCTACCTAAAATTGCGTTATATAGATTGTAACTGGACGTTTTCATTTAATTTCCCTGTAATTTTTAAGCCAATCATTTAACTTCAAAGCATTTTTCTACATATCTTTTCTTGTATCGCATTTTTGCATACGTATGGTTAAATTATTTAGCTACATAAATATATTTTTTGTTATTAAAATACATGTCCATTGAACCTTAATTTTTAACTAATTAAAACATTTCTGATAAAGGTACATTCTTCTTATATCGCATGGACTCTGGAAATTTATGGATCCAATTGAGTTTATATTTTTGAAGTTGAAAAATATTTTGATTATAATGATGTTTTAAACATTAATGCTTATCATCGGCTTTAGTTAGAATGTTTTACTGAGATAGTAGAAATGATACAGAACTCTAATACATAAAATTAATCTCATGACATTTAAACCTAATGATAAAAATATTTTAAATCAATACATATGAATAATATATACACAAATGTACTTTTTTCACAACAATTTAAAATAAAAACATAAGTTTTCAGTAATTTTATGTTGATAAGAAATCATGGAAATTAAAATTTTAAATTTGATCATTTGACTTGAATCCTATATACCGTCAGAAATCAAATTGTAAATATTCAGTTGTTCTTATTGAATGAATATTTACTTAATTGTTTTAAAGTTCACTAACATTTTCTGGGGCTTAGCTAATTTATTGAAAAAATAAATTTTATTTCTCTCTTAACTACTCCCCAGCACTTAAATTTATATTATTTTTAATACCTTCATATATATAGCTCTAAGGTAAAGAGACAATTTTTAATGAACACATTTAAATCAAGTTTTAACACGATTAAGAATGTTTACTTTTTGTCTTTATAACAATAAATTCTCAATCTTAATTTCGAAGTCAAAGACTGAGAGAGAATATTTAAAATAAAATCCAATACTCTTACATGATTTAAGTTACGAAATGGAAGATTGAATTTAGTTACTTTTACATTTATAAAGTACACCCGCGCTTATCTCAGCAAATATATATATAAATTTAGGAAAGTATTTAAAAATAATGAGGTAGAAAATCAAGCCAGAGACAAAATTAAAAGCGAAAAAAGAATGTGATTTCTATGTTTGAGTTATTGAAATCGAATTAGAAATAAATTGCGATTTACCTTTCAACGCTAGAGAAGTAAATATTTTTCCTTTATAAAACCCTTAAGGGTATTGTTTTGATCTATCACTGGTATATATAGCTTGGTGTCATATTTAAATATAAAACTTTTTTAAACACGGTTTCTCACGTATTGTTTCTCTATTTATATCCACATTAGCGATTATCTGTATAAAAATAGTTCTTCTATAAATAAAAAATAATGATTATATATATCTGAGAATATGTTCCCTATTAGTAATTAACCAATTATTAGTCATTAATTTTTTTAAAAAAAGAAGCTTGACAAGACATGCTTTCACACAAAATACGACAGAAATCACAATTTTTTTCAAACCCTTTTTGTAAAAAGGCTATATTTTACACGTATTCTAGAAATTCATGAAAAATTTATAAAATCTGAGTGGATTTTTTTTTACTTTTATTTCATGTGTTCTTTTCATAGATTTAAACAGTTAATTTAATATTGTTTCGGATTTCGGTATTTAATTTAGAATTTTTTAACTGTAAAAATTGAAAAACTAATTTTTTCAGAGATATTTTTTTCCGGAAATCTGTGCAATGTAGATTTATTCAGATCCCTAAAATTCTGAGGTTAAAAATTTTTGAGTGTTGAACTTGCACTTGAAGATAATCTGTAAAGTATAAAAAAAATTAAAAAGTTAAAGTAATTTTTTTAATAAAAAAAAGATGTCCGTAAAAGTTATATTAAGTCGTAAAAGTTATAAGGTAAATCGGGGGAGGATGCTACATTTAAAGAAATTTCGATTACTACATTGAAAATTGAAGTAACAAGGCCATGAAAAAAAATACACTTTATTTTTCAATATTTAATTGTTTATGTATACAAGTTGTTAATTCTCTTCTTAGTATGAAAATAAATAAAAAATTTAGTTAAATAAATTCCTTTAATTGTGGCATCTTCCCCATATATATGGGGAAGATGCCACTAGTCATGGAGTAAAATGCAACAAAACCACAGTGAAAAAAATTAGACAAACATTGACAAATTAAATGGGCAGTAACAATAACTGTAGAAAAAACAAAAAAATTAAATTCTTTTATAATGAGTTTGCTAAAAACGAATTTTCCTGCAGAACTGTCTACAGCAGGCTGAAGTTCAGTCGACTTCAGCTCTGGACATCCTTATCCTATGGAGATTCCCTGTGCCATCCTAATTTAAAGTTCATTTCATTTATTTCTGAACCATGTGGCATCTTCCCCCAAATATAGGGGCAGATGCCACACACGCTTGTTTCCTTATTGCTGCAGTGTTATTGCAGTTTCTACATGTGCATCGTATGTGTAATATTATGCGTAGCTCACTTTGCTAATGTCTTATTTAAAATAACAAGTACGTTTATAAATTTTAAATATGAGGAAAGGAATATTATAAAAGTTCTACTCACCCCTTTAAATGCTCACAAGATTGAAAATTAAGACCGATTAAAGACGATTAATTCAGATAAGTTCACAAGCGACACTCAATGTTGGACCAGACGCTTCCCACAAGTGGCTCAAAATTGCCATCTATCGATGTATACAAGTACTATTAACAAACTGGCATCATTCCCCAACTGGCATCTTCCCCCGAATCACCTTATATTAAATCAAAAGATAGTCACCAATTAAATTTGCATAAAAAGATATTTTTAGTAAAGTTCACAAAAACACAAACGTTTTGCAGAAGAAAAAAAAAGCTGTTGCCAAAAGCCGTCGAGTAGCAGAATCGTGCGACGTTAATATTCACTCACTCACTCACTGGAAGCTAACATTAAATAAGTCCTAGTTACTTTAATATAAAATGGTATCATCTTAAATTATAGTAAATTGTTTTTAACTTTTATAGCTGTATTTTTATAATGAAATATTCATATACTTAAGATATCTTAATGATAAATCAATATATTAATTTAGAAAAATTTCTCTTTTAGGCTTCAATCAAGGTTTAAGAACCTCTCGAGCCTTACCAAAACCCAAAAGTTTCTGAGGCATAATTGGATCTTTCTCTCATTTTTTCAAAATATCACTCCTTTGTAATTATCTTCAGTACATTATTAGAACCATCCAAGCCATTTTTCTTCTTTTATTTCTAGAAAGAATATAGATGTGTTTGTAAGGAACTGGTTTCGTTAAAAGAACGTAATAGATAAAGTCTTGCCAAAAGCAAGATATTTTAATTTTTACAGCTGCCTTAATCTGGTACTTGAACAACTAACGACATAGGAAGATATTTTAAGTATTTCCCGAAGAACACCGAAACTTAAGTAAGGGAATAACTTAATTATCATTCAGATCATAAACATCGGAAGAAATTTAATTATGGAATGGACTAGAGTCGAGTAAAATCGGATGACACTGAAGTTTGATGTTCATAAGAAAACGTTTTTTTAGGTACATCAATACATTGATAAATCAATTTGCATTAATTTTAGATTATACTAGCTGCATGGCCCGGCGTTGCACGGACTTTCTCTTTCCCTCATGACGCCAGTAATTATGTGTGAGTGTTTGTACACGCGCAATGTGAGTGTGATATCTAAAATTGTTCCATTAAAATTCCCTTTTTCGAAATTTGTTCCACATATTTTCGATTTAAGACAGGTTTCTTTTCCATCTTTCTAGCTCGGGATAACACGGGTTTTTAGTATAAAATTATTGTTCCCTCTTCCCCTCCCCCTCACAGATAAGATATAGCTTCAAATTTCAATGTATGACTTATAAAAAACAATATTGCGTTAGATAAAAAAATGTTAATGTGAAGCAATGAAAAGAAAACGATTCTAAGAGTAAAAGAAAAAAACTTTCATCATTTTTTTAATAATAGTTAGTTTCTAAGAAACTAAAACAATAAAATATGAATTTCAGATTTTCATGAATCCATCACTCAGCTAAAAAATATCTCTGAAATGTATTTTTATCCAAAATAATAGACGATGTACTTTTTAATTAACAAATAATTAAATAAAGAGAGATTTATAACAACCTCACCCTTCAAAACTTAGTTTTATTCTGAAATAAAATAAAATTAGGGATTGCGCTTATTACAGGAATAAATTAGAAGCAAGCGCCTTTCGTAGCTAAAACAAAAAGGGTTTCTTCACAAATAAAAGATAGATATATGCTGTTGCGGGCTTTTTTGCAGGACACGCCAGAATTGCTTCCAGATGGCAGAATTTTTTCCTACTTACTTGACAAATATTGTTATATTTTGGACACTTCACACAATATCTTTATATATTATAGCCTATGTGTTATTTTGGTGTATAAGCTATATTACTGTAAAGTTTCATTAAAATCCATTCAGTTGTTTTTGCGTGAAAGATGACTAATAATCCCAACAAACTTTCGCACTTATAATATATATCTAGATATGACTCACCTCGCACGCATGTCATAGATTGGAACATCATCACGTATTTTTCCTACGTATTTCTTAAGCGCAACAAATAATGTTTTCGACTTTATGCTTGGTTATTGATGAATTACTTTAAAAGACATACAAAGATTTTAATACTTAAAATGATTAAACAAACTTCATTGAAATAATTTTTGAAAAGAACTGTTTGACAATTTTTTTCCAGAAAATCTAAACAACATTTTTTAAACTCAAGTACAAGGTTATCAGAAATGCATGCCCCGATTACAAAATTTAATAGTTCCCAGAGATGAATAAACAGAAAATGATTATTTATGTGTCATTGTAAAGATCATATATGAAATTTTGAGTTTGTAACATTGTTTGTATCAAATAGTTGGCAGCAATGTTGTAATTGTGAACAGAAGTGGAAATGGGGTCGCAGTGGGGGAAGGCATTTTGTGTGCTCTCGTTTGCAAAAAGTCTGTCTGCAATCACGGTTCAGCGTGAATTTAGGAGAAAGTACCATAAAAAGGCACCGACATCTAATAGTATAAGAAGATAACAGTTACAGGAAACTGGATGCCTGTGTAAAGGCAAAAGTCCAGTGCGACCAGGTTCGCATTGGTATTATACGGGTGACTAAAGAAAGTCACACACTGAACATTTGTGAAAAGAAGTTTTACTTTACGTCAAGAAACGTTACGTACAAAAAAAATTCATATTTTATCTTTACAATGACTGTGATAATCCCCCTCTTGCGAGAATATCTCTCGGAGTGTCAGCGTGAGCTAGAGGTGCAGGATTAACGGAAGAACTAGAGGCATACATAATCTTAATATACCTTTATTAAGATTTTCAACTTAAACTTCTAACAAATTAAATTATAATAATTAGTGTAAGAGAATCTACGATGGCAAATTACGCAACACACAATATATATAGATAATAACGACTTAACCTAACTCGGACCACTATCAATAACTTATTCGCCTAAACTCAATTCTAATACAATCACCGATTCTAATATTAAATAGTCAATCCTACCTTGTTGCAATCTGAAGAATGAATCACTGATATCATAAAGGCAATCTTGTATTTACTTGCGTGCACTGGAATGCATCTTGGTTCTCTATATCGTTATCAATTATAACTTCTAATCACCACCACGTAACCTTATCCAAACTTGAACCACGGACTATGTTAGTCTTCCTCTACTTGCCATCAACTGCCACAAATTGCCATCTCGCTTACTTTAAGTTCCGATATTTAAAAGCTTGCTAATTTGCATCGTTCATTCACACTTCACTTCTTGGATTTGGATGGAAAAGAGTTGGCATTAATTCTGGCCCAAAGAACCCAAGGGACATGTTAAAGAAAAGACGCGTGAGCCCGACCCATGACATTTTAATTATCATTTTCTGTTTATTCATCTTGAAATTATTAAATTTTGTAATCGGGTCCTTCATTTCTGGTAAAGCTGAATTCACACCAAGGCTGTCAGCGTGGAGCGTTAAGCATCTAGCCAATGAGAGACTTCATGTCGGGCGAAATGAAGTCTCTGATTGGCTAGACGCTAGACACTCGACGATTGTACGCCTTGGTGTGAATGAGCCTTAACCCTGTATAATCCGACATATAACGCTGACTATGAACATAGAAAATAATATCGAAATTTTTGGGTGCGCGATATACGCAGATATAACAATGATAGCTCTAATAATAAAGACATGAGCATTATAAGAAACTAGACTTCTACATACTTTATCGAAATATTGTTTATTTAAAAACAAGGCATTTGTATGAACTTTATTATTGGATAAAATGAAAGTTCGTCCTATTCGTCTTGTATTCCTTCAGGTACATCATCGAATTCTGCTCACCATATCTGTTGATCTGATCCAGGCAAATATAATTATCTTCCGTTTCATCTACAATGTGTGTTAGATGTCATCACAATTTTTAATTATATCAAACCCAATTTAATTCCATGCTTTTATCATCATATCACTCCATTTCTAGACTAGCATGACGCATTTGGCCTTCTTTTGTAAATTTTCGACTAACATCCTCATTTCTGATACTTCTTTCTTTGTTCATCAGGATTTTAGTTCTAGAAATATTCAATAGCCTGGTATTATTCTTCGAATAAATAACTTTAAAGATTAAAGCCATTCACATGCATATTTTGGGTTACTTCGTAAAAATGGGGCCCGTTGGTGTGGTGTGGTAGTTAGGAGAGGGGGTGCCAGCTCAGGTGTCGTCCACGTCACTTGACCATGGTTCAAAATTACGTGGTCCGTCGCCAAAAGCCCTCGTGTAGCTGAACAGTGCGACGTTCATCTTCACTCACTCCCTCACTCGTAAAAATGGGGTGCGCGCTATACGGCGAAAATACCTCAAAATTAAAAAAAAATACAATTCGAAAGTCTTGGTGTTTGTTATACGACGGTGCGCACAATACACCGAAATATACGGTATCTATTTCTATTCCGATATCGATTAGGATAATAAATGATTTCTCGTAAAGTAGATATCAGTTGCTATGATTCAAGTTCTTGTGCAAGTATAGGCGAAAAATATTACTCAATATATAGTTATTATGTCTTCCTTTAATAATTTAATTTCTTTACTAACTTAATACGTTTTACCTGATGGATACATAACATTTTAGTTAGCGATATATGCTTACATTTAGCAAAATATTTTTTTCTGCATTGATGTTGCTTCAAAATGATACGCTTCTACATTAATCAATGCATTTTACACTAATGATTTTCATATCAAAAACTATCCAACAAACATACCCTACTATTAAAGCTCTATACAATACTAAATAAATACTTATTTAAAATCATAACCTGTGTTTTAAGAGGAACACTATTCATCATATTGGCAAAAGTCAATTTTATTTCATTAATGTAGTACAATTAAATTAATATAATGGAAATATCGAACTCTTTTATGTACAATATTTATATTTGTCTCATAAATAGGAAGAAAATTTTGTTCACAAAGAAAAAAAAGATTAATGCCACAGAATTTAAAAGATATATCCGGTGCTCTTGTTAAATGTCAAACACTAACTAGAAAGAATAAAGCCTTTCTTTCTAAAATCATGTCATCAATCATTCGAAAATCTCTTCACGTCCCATCTTAAGTCGAAAAATATTCCCAAGAAAGCCTCTGCTATAGTTTGAAATATATCGAAACATTTTGTATTATATATGCATTTATAAGTACTTTAAAGTTTACTTCTTGTAAAGCCTTGTTTCTTTTCTTTCTTGGATCTTCAGCGTGTTAGGATTATAGCCCAAGACGTGTTTATTTCTACAACCACTGGAAATGCAAAATTATTTAGATTATATTTTAACATTTACAAATTCAATTCATAAAGAAGAATATGTTGAATATTATTAAAGAAGATAAAAGTTTCTTCATCTTCAGACAATATTTGAAATTTCTTTGTAATTTAAGGTATCCGAATACGTTCGGGATACTTTTTGTCAAAATAGCATATTTAAACATTATACATGCTTTTTTACGACTCATTACCAATAAATACCAATATTTAACTGACAATATTTAAAATAAATTGCCTAAATTTTTGAAAAATCACAGTTATAAGTAAAATTTTAGCAATACTTTTGTAAAACTTCAAAGGAATTGGAGAAAAAAGTAATTAACTTATATTAGTAAAAGTATTACTAAAAGAAATTAGATGCATTTATCTAGAAATTGTACTAAAATTTTAATGTTTTATTAAACTTTGAAAATTTTAGAGCTTGCTGAGTAAATATTATAAGAAAAGTTACATTCTCTGTATCAGAGCATTATTTAAATAACAAGCCACACACATAATTCAAAAAGTATTCAAACAATAAGCAATATTTTAGCACATTCTCTAGAAAATAACATAAATATCAGGTTCAAAGAGTTTTATAGAAATACATTTGTAATATATATATATATATCGAATTTTCGAATTTTTTAGATTGAACTTTCGGATTTTTTGGCTTGAACTTTCGGGTTTTTTAGCTTGAACTTTCAGATTTTTTAGCTTGAACTTTTGGATTTTTTAGTTTGAACTTTTTGATTTTAGATATTTTTTAATTTGAACTTTCGGATCTCACAAATATTTAGTTTTTCTACCTATACAACTATTTTAAAGATGTGTGCATCATCTTGTGCGTTTGATGGTTCACTTATATTATGCACTAAATTGTTTTTAAATTTTAATATTTTAATATAGTAATATCTTTCAGAATGCGATGGCGAATAGTTTTATTTTTCAAGCATAATGGCTTAATTTTAACTTTTTAATTTAAAGTATAATGGTTTAATTTTAACTTTTTAATTTTTAATTTTTAAAATTTTTTTGAAATTTGGATATTTTCCAATTAACTTACCAAGTTGCAATAGGGGTAAGGTTGGCGCCATCAAACTAGTTTAACCCCACTTTTCGGTCCTAAGTCCGAGATTGCACTTTGATATTTTATAAATTTTTATTTTATTTTATAATTTTTTAATTTTGTTTGAAAACGATGGAATATTATCTTTTATATTCGCCATTGATATTTTGAAGTGTTTTAGTATTATAAGATTCATATATTTCAATTTTTCAATGGATAATTTTGATTTTTTTATATATTTAAATATATATATATATATATATATATATATATATATATATATATATATATATACATGTATTGAGTTATTAGACTCACCATGATAGATTTTGAGCAATTTAAATGCCCACTTCTGGTAGATCAAAGATCCACTGCAAGTTTTTTTAACTTTATAAAATTAATTGTAACTTGGCCTCTAGGTAGTGTAGAAGCAAAAAAAACTATGTTTTTTAAAAAACCAAAAGATAGCTCTATTCAACAAAATAAAAAAAACAAAAACATGTGTCTTGACCGAATTTGGTCATTTTCAACGTGTTCGGATACCTTAAATTTTAACGGATATGTAAAAAATCGTAATTGGTAACAAGCTCTTTAAAGGGCTATTTTTTTCTAGTAATATTATGTTAATATATTTAGGGGATTGAGATTAATTTATAAAAAGAAATTCATTTAGCTTATTACCTAAAATTTTAATTTGATTTTTAATACCAGTTTTTGGTGGGAAATACGTTTCCCACCGTCCACCGGGAGATATTTAAAAGTAGCGATTTTATGTTTTGCACTTCTTCTTATATCACATTACATGATAGTTATAAAGTATAGTTTGCAAACATTGCAATCTACAAATGTAATTATAAGTTTTCCGAGATAGGATCCAAAAGTTCCCGGACTGAGTCTATAACGTTGAAAATTTTGCAGTAGAGCAAATATGATAACATTTCTGTGTTACTGCGTCCTTCCCCTTTTCTAAAAACGTTTGTCCCTAATCAAGTGATCAATGGTTCACTATGACGCCGCATTCTGCAGACGGATGCATATAATAGTTCGCGATTGAAAGAAAGTTTGTTGAACAGAAAATGAATATCAAATTTTGTGTGACTTCAGGAAAACGTGTTACGGAGACTTACGAAAGTTTGAAGCAAGTGTAAGGCTGTGATATATTACCGAGAATGCTAGCTTTTGAGTGGCATCGACGTTTTCAGAGAAGGTAGGGTAAGTGTCATAGATGACATAGTCTCTGGACATCCACAGACTTTCCGCACGGCTAAAAACATCGAGGAGGTTTCTGTGGCGGTACGTAAGAACAGGCTTCAATCAATTGCAGAACCAGTTGGGATATCCTCTGCCATATGTCAACGGATACTGACTAAGGATCTTATTATCCACAGTGTGTGTCAACGCATCATTCCCTGCATGTTAAGCGAAGACCAATCTGTAGATGAAATTAATAGTGCATCACAAGCTGTATTAAAGGACAGGGATAAAAATGGATTCCAGAAATGTTTCGATGACCTTTACAAGCGATGGTAAAAGTTTATTGTTGCTCTGGGGTCTTATTTCGAAGGAGGATGTGTTTTTCAGTTTAATTGGTAATATATTTTAAGTTGAGGCCTAGTGGTCAAGTGGTAGCGTACCGCGCTTCTCCACGCCACAGGTCCGGGTTGGACAAGGTCCACTCAATCTTTCCTCCCTACTGCAGAAGGTAAATATTAGAGTACCAAGCCTACTTGGGGACTCAAACACTGGAGGTCTCGCTTCAGAGTGACAAATGATCTTGACATCTGCTCATGCACCTCAGTGCCCAATGGTCACGTATACTGGTATGGGCACAGTAGGTCCCAGCCCTCATGGGCTGTTGTGCTACTGAATCTGAGTTTGAGTATATTTTAAGTTATAGACTCAGTCCGAGAACCTTTGAATCCTATTTCATGTATATTTTATATTCAAATGCTTTTAAGACTTTTAAACATATTACTTCCCATGAAGTTTCCAAGAAACAGGGATCAACATATAGTAGGACATTGTCACATGTACAAACATAGCTTGTTCTCATCCCATTTGCTTTTGTAGAGCACAATGACAAGGCCTATATGATGTTGTAAAGTTGGCATAAGGAATCCAAATTTAGTTAACTACAAGCCATTATGAGTGGTTTTTATTTCTTTCTTTGCTTCTCAGAACAAACAGATAGTCCTTTATGTTTACAATTTGGAAACTCAGAAATTAGTAGTGCTAGCTGAAGTTCTAACAGCACAAATCATAGTTGGGAAAATAGCTTCCCATCTACATTTAAAAATTAAAGCAGTTGGTGGGAAGTATTCTTACCACGGCCTTTTAAATAGTTGACAGATATTTACTCAATATTTGTGCAGAATACAAAGTTTGAATGCTTGTAAAAAAAGCAAATTCGAAGTATTCGTACAAAAGGTTGAATCCTGAATACAAAAGAGAGAGTTAGAGAAGTTGTGAGAGGAACTTACCTTTTCAATAAAGCATGACAGGAAAATTATTAAAAGTAAAGAAATAACACTAATATTTTTTTTAGAATTGCAAATAATAATAGTATTAATTCGGTCTATTATCAGTTTCAAATAATCATTATATCATAGGTCTCCAACCAATGGCACTCGGTACAATTCTCAGGGGCACTTTGCCCTACTATACAAATTTGTGCATTTTTGAGTGGACAGTAAATAAATTTGTAATGGACCTTATATTTGACTAACATCTTCAGAATTATAGATATTTACGGAATTACGAAACAATCTGAAAGATAACTCTAAAGATATGTTTGCAGCTATTTTGTGAATTATTGAATGTCATCTCTGGAGATAATTTATTGTTTGGAGAGAGAAAATTGCATGTATTCTGCTTTCTGTTTTTGGTTCTACACATCTAAGTAAAAAAATCTTTCTTCATATGAAAAAGGTTTCGAGTCCGCAAATAAATTGTTTAACAATGAATGCTCAGAATCGTGTCAAATTGAAAGTCTTAAATTGTACTAGAAAACACACTTTTATAGTGAATCAAACTAAAATGTAAAAACATAATTCTTAATATAAGAATAAAATGATTAACGAGAAAATTATATATAATGCCGTTGTGGTAAAAGCATGGGATGCTCTATATTAATTGTTAAAATTTCTTACTAGTTCTATTCCGAAATGCTGAGTTAGTGTAAAAATGTGATACAAAGCACCCCACGCTTTTACCACAATGTGTGAGGGATTTTATCATTAATCATTTTATTCTTATATTAAGAATTATTATTTTTATTTTTAATTCGATTCACTATAAAAGCGTGTTTTTGAGGGGTTTTTTTAAAACTATAATTTATTTTATATAAATTTCCTGACTGTACTATTTTTTAGACAGTCATGTGGCTCGTGGATCCTTTTAAATTTATTAATGTGGCCCTCGAGCGTGAAAGTTTGAAGAAGCCCCCTCTACACGAATATATGAGCTTACGATATTATATATATATATCACTGGGCATTTGGACAACTAGCAGCCCTCCATCCTATATCTGGTACTGTTGATTTGGAAACGATAGTGGACTTTTTCATGCTGAGAACGAGGCTCCTGATTACTTGTCAAAAGTTCGAAAAAGTTCGTTGCGGTGAGGTGATTTTAGGTACAAGGGAGAGAGCTGAGTGCTCACTCTCTGATTGGATCTTAGGATGCAAGTTCCTCGACACGGCGGGTCTTCAGTGACACCAGCCCTTGAACCCTTGACTCGACAAAGTCGGCCATAAGTTCGTAACCATGACAACTAGGGTTCAGCAGCCACGAAACGGGTGTTGAAGAGCTTTTTTTAAATAATTTTTTATTAACTAAATTATAATGGAATATTAATACAGAGTGAAATACAAATAACGTGAAAACGCTTAAGACGAAATATCGGTTCACATGAAATAATACAACGATAACGACAATCTGCTATGTATTTCATGAATTATTTTCTTTTAACACGACACGGTAATCGCTTAACACGAAACGATTTCCCTTCTGGGATCGAACAAAATACGGAGAACACCATCCGGAATGGACTGTTCCATTGCATTATTGGAATAATTCATTGCAGTAGATGATGATAATGTGTGTACAGTCCCAATTTTATGGCAGACAAAGACATTTTGGAGTTTGTTCGAAACTCAAAAAGTGTCATTGATGCAGCTTCGGATGATGAGAGTGAAATGAATAATGCATCTCCTATTCCCACATGTTCCGAAATGAGGAACGTCATGTAAGTATGCCCAGTTATTTAGACGCATGTTCCAATGGTGAAATAAATAAAAAAATGAACAATACAGAACAATTTGATGACAATTTTATTCTAAAAAGACAGAGCAAAGAAATATATCGGGTTAGTTTCTAAAAACCCAATAAATGTTTTTTTTTTCAAAACACTTGAAAATTTTTTTATTATTGTAAACTTCTTCAAGTTCTTGTGAATGTTTTTGTTAAATGATTTTTATAAAAATATGCATACATACATATCTATGTAAATTAAATAAGCTCTAATAAAATTAATTTTGTTGATATAGGGAGTTATTTTTGCAATATCCTTTAATACAAAATTCTTTTAACACGAAAACATATTTCAGTCCCTTCAGTTCCACATTAAGCGATTTTCACTGTAATTAAAATATATTTAAGCTTAAAAGTGAATCTAAAATTTAGGCTACTTGACTATTTCTTTAAAATAAATAAAACATAAAAGCCAATTTTGATTTTCACTTATTTTTCACTTTACCTTTGGACTTAAGTAACAGTAAATTACCATGAGTGAAAAAGGATTAAATTTTATTATGAGTTCTTTGAAAAGAGCATTGTTACTTTACTTCTCATATTTGAAGATCAAATTTTCTTGGAACTTTTTTGGAATTTATTTTTAAGATTAAAACGATGAATCTAATAAAAGAGAGACGAATGAAATATGCCTTAAAATAACGTATTTTTTAATTGACACTTTCATTCTTAAAATGAAATTTTATTTTAAAGAACGTGCAAAGTGTAGACTTAAAAGCTAAGAAAAAAAAAGTGCGATAAAACGTTCTTTATTTTATAGAATAATACCATTAAAATGCGTCAAATTTTTATTAAAAGCCTTTATAATTTTCGTCACCCCCTTAGACTTAGTGCGTTTGACAAAATAGTAAATTTATTACTGTGAGTGCTGATAAAATTTTAGTTCTGGGAAACTTATATTTTTCAAATGAATTATTATTAGGTCCTTTACATTCTCTGTTATTAAAAGGAAGAAGAATATTGATGTAATTAATTTTAAATGGTGTTATTAATACAAATAGGTATTTTAAAAAAACAATGGTTTATAACGACACACAGTAATTTGTTAATTTCTTTTAAGAGATTTCTCTCCTTTTTATTTATAGTTAACAAATTATTTGAACAAAACAGAATTTTTGGAATATTTTCGAAAGAGTATTAATTGTATTGGATGTATATATAAAAGAAATAGATATACTTTCTCAACGTAATACTTCCGGGAAACTTTGGATTAGACACCAATAGAAATTATTGTTTAATTATACTTATATGAAAGATTTATTTTTCAATTCTTACTATTAGCTCACACTCTATGTATTTATTTATTTATCTTCGTGGAATTTTCAATCATTAATAAAATACATTTTAAAGCACTCAATTGAGCTGAAATTTTATATACACGATTATTTTGGATGACAATACAGTAACTTAATTATAATTAATAAACATTAATTGATTGAAACTAATTATTTAAATGATTACGATTGCAGTTGGCACCATTTTTGGCGACTTAGTGACCCTTTGGGCAACTTGTGTTAAAACTTGAAAAGGTTTTTTGCTCACGTCTTAAAACATTCATTTGGAGCGAAATTTTATTTACACGATTGTTTTGGATGACAATACGATACTTTAATGATAATTAATAAAAAATAATTATCATTTAATGTTGTGATTCTGTTCTATGTATATACATATTTTTATTAATTGTAACTATTTGGTAAAAAGTAACTAAAATAATTTTTTTTATTTACCTAAGTAGGGGAATTGACTTTAAAATTTTTTTCTATATTACTTGTTTTTAATACTTATAGTATAATAATTATTATTTATATTAATTGTAACTATTTAATAAAAATTAGCTAAAATAAATTTTTTCTTTGTTGATCTAAGTGAAAATTGACTTAAATTTCTTTTTTTATATTACTTGTTACCTTTACATTTTCTTAAAGTAAGGTTATATATTTAAGAATCTACGCACAATGAATCTTTTTCATATAAAAATATTCTTTTGTGTTAATAATGAATATTATTCTGATTATTTGGGCAAATATTCAAATTTATCTTAAGAGAATGAGTGGCCACGGTAGTCTGGAGGCCATGGTCACGGATTCATAGCCGAAGTGTCATGAGCTCGAGTCCAGTGCCACTGAAAACCCGTTGTGTTGAGGAGTTTATACATTTTAAATCTATCAGGGATCAAAGATCTCCCGTTGGAGTAGTGTGTAAGTTCTGAGAGGGGGGTAGGCATAGTTGAGATACCACCCTTACCACTTAATCGTGGCTCAAAGTTACGAGGTTCATCACACCAACTGCTTTCGAATTGCTTTAGAACAGGTGTAGGCAACCTTTTTGGGAAGAGTGCCACCATTTAAAAGGAATAATTATGCGCGTCATTTCACACTTTTCCAAGAAACAAATATGGAAGTGGGAAAAAATGTACTTATAGGTTTATTATGGTATTTTTAAGCAAATAACACATTTTTTAATGCTAGTCCATGTAATAATTTTTAAAAATAATATAATAAAAAAGACAAAAGTGTACAAATTTACGTTTTAATGTTAATAAACTTTTTACAACTTCGATCAATTAGGTTAGCTATAAAATAAAAATGAGCTACTTGAATCATTCAATACAAAATAATTATTAAACGCTCATTATCTAATTAATGTGGCTTTTGAATTAATACTTTTTTTATAAAGTCATCTATATTAGAATTAGCTCTTACAGGATGCTAACAAAATTAGTTTATTACACACAGTTGTACATTAGCTAATTCTGAGTGATATTTATTTTATTATGTTCGGTGCAGGTAACCTTTGTTCACTAACATATTTTGATACAAATTTTGAGATTTTTATTTCTGAGACACAATACTTCCCACTTCAATAAAATTTTTAAAAATTTTTTATTTATTTTTACAAAATTCTTAGTTTTGAAAAAATGGTTAATTTTTTGATTTCTAATAAAAAATAGTTAGATTTTTCATTTTTAATAAAAAATGGTTAATCTTTTGAAAATTTTTGTAATTTTTCAGTAAGCCTTCGCGTCCCACTGTTACAGCTTCACCATGTCACTTTGTGGCACGCGTGCCACATCTCTGCTTTTGAGTGCGTCGTTAATAAACACTCCCTCACTCACTTATTTGAAGAAATAAAGAATTTCATATTTTCTGGAATATTATTTATACCTGAACGGGGCTGTAGTATTAATCTATAAAGAGGCTTTTAGACTTTTTCCGGTGAATGTGGCGACCAATTGGCCATGGTCATGAACTCGTGACCAGAGTGTCATGAATTCCAGCTCTAGTTCCACTGAAAACCCGCTGTGTGGAGAGGCTGATGCCTATTAAATCTGTCGTGGCTCAAAAACTTCCGGTTGGTGTGGTGTGAAAGTTAAGAAAGGGGGTTGCTAGTTCAGGTATCGTCCTCGTCTGTTGACAGTGGTTCAAAATTACGAGGTATGTTGCCAATAGTTGTGTTGACTTATAGTGCGGCGTAAGTAAAATACTCATTCATCAGTCCTTTTTTGTCCTTGTATTACAATCGATTTGATTCGATTAAGAGGACTTGGTACCCTTTGAGCAACTTTCTTTATTTATGTATTTAAACATTATATTTTAGCATTTTATACAATGCTTCTATTCGAGAAAATGATACGAGATGAAATTTTTCACATATTACTCCCACAATTTTAAAATTTTAAATTCCTTGAAAAAAATTTGGAAAATTTTAAAATCCTACTCCTTTTGTAAAAATTAATTTTTTGACCTGAATTTTTTAATAATATTTTTAAGAATGTTCTAAGCAATTTTAGGGATCGATTTTACAATAACTTTATTCGTTTTCGAGAAAAAAAAGTAAAATGTTGATATGCAGGCTAAAAATCAATGAAAAAGCCAACAGGTCTTACATTTTATTCTTTTTTTTTAAAAAAATATTCAGTTTATAGCAAAACGGATCCCTAATTTTATTACATGCTTTATTTTTAACACGCAGGAAGAAAATTGAAGTGATTGGTAAGTAATTGTAGAAGGATTAGCATTTTGAATGCACTAAGGTTTCGAAAAACACAAACTGAGAAAAACCACTTTAAAGTTTATAATTCAAAACATAATTTTATACCTAAAATACCACTTTAAGATATTAGTTACACATTTTTCTTTAAAATAATTGCATTTTCATATGTTTTCAACCCACACATGTGTATAAATGATCAACTTTTAGAGAGTACTAATTGCACAAGAAAATTCAAGAAAAACGTTAAAAAAAATTTTTTTTCTGTCACGACAGAACTTTTAGCTGCTTTTTTCTTCTTATAATATTAAAGTATTACATTTGTATGAAAAATATATTAGGAATAAGAACTGAGAAATTTTTTTTTTATTTTTTTTATTTTTTTATAATATTATTAATATAAAATGCCTTAATTTAAAAATTTTACATGCACACATTTCACAAAGAAAAAATAAATGATTGTATGTATTGCCTCAGAAATACTCTGCTTTATGTATTGCACATTCTTTTTTTAATGTTATTATTTCTCTTTATAAAATAGATTTTTTTTATCAAAACGCTTTTTTAGCTTTTTTTTCTAAAAAGGGGGCGTGGCTGAACTGCCTAATTTGTTTTCAAATGAAGTTTTATTCAACATCTAACTTCCCGGCATGCAAAAGTGATATATCAATCGAAAGATAATAATGCAAAAGAACAAGATTAAATGAAAATAAAAAAACGATAGGTCTGTGATTTTTGGGGTACCAAGTCCTCTTAAATCATCAAAAAAGGCTTCATTTTTTTAACATCCATATTTCTTGAGCTTAAAATATCTTACATGCCATCCACATTGCGAATGGGATCATCAAAGCAAAATTATAACAGCAAGTTGATGGATAGCTACATTTCCCATTACTTCTATTGTATTAATCGAATGATTTTTTTAAAATGACTATTATATCAAAGCCAAATTTGAAAGGTTCTTTACAAAATGTCTACAAATGACTGGTGATTAATTTCAAGCAGCACTGAACGAAATTTATTCAAACGAATTTATTATGATCCATGATTTGAAATCCATGAACTAAAAAATGAATTCGTGGATGATTTTTAAACTAGAATAAAGTTTTATATTAAATTCCGATATTTTACAAAAAGGCGCCATTAAATTTTCGACATTCCTATTAATATTTCTCTTGATTAAATGGCTTATTTTCGTATCGTTAATTTATCATTCCTTGTTAATTTGAACTCAATACACGCAGACTAAATATTTGCTATAATATATTTTATAATTTTTATAAAATATAAAAGGCAGAAGAAATATACACGACAGGAAATCCCTTGAATTAGTATTTTTTCCTTTTTTTATCTTTCTTGATAAATTTTCTTTTAACGTAAAGCACTCAAAAACAAGAATTAAAAATATGTTTAATCGGTTCCAATGAACAAATTATTTATTTTGATAAGAAAGCGAAGATTTTAGTTTTTGAAAAAGAAATTATCGATATTGTGCGTGATAGGGTTGGTCGTAGAGTTATCGAGTCGGGCATGAATAAATTTCCATATTTTAATACGAAAAATATCTTGTGAAAATAAAGTAAAAAATGCGATATAACTAGTCAAAAGTGGAATATCAAAATGAAAAAAAAAAGTTTAGCAAAAAAACATTTTTTTTCATTATCACATAATTTGTTTGAGAAAGTGAAAAAAAATCGAATTCTGCGTCAATCTATATTAAATAAATTAATTAATTTTCATGACAAGTGAAAGTAATGCAAAATAAATAAGTGCAATTAATTGCAGTCGTAAAAGCTCATTTAGCATTTTAAAGATTGCAAAGAAAACCGATATCTTTTAATCAGGATAATTATACTTTTATACATGTTATGCATATGTTCAGAGAACCCATGAATTTATATCTTTACCCTAGAGCTACGGTTAACGAGGATGAAATATTTTAAAAGCTATGCATTAATTTTAACCTGCCAATCAATTTAGTTTCTTTCATTACAGGGGATTGTAGTTTCTACGGAGAAAAAAAAATTGTTATTTATCGGAAAGTACCTATGCAGAAAAGGTGTAATATGGGATGGATGTTAGGAAAAAATAATAATTTTGGAAACTAAATACTCTGCCACAGAGGGGATGAGTTATCAAAAAATGAAAAATACTTAATTATGTGATTATAGATGATTTTAGACTCAAAAAATAAAACTACTTTTTTACCACATAAATAACCAAAAGTGATGATTATTGATTAGTGAGTAGTGAATAGCACAATGTATACAATGCAACATTTAATAGATCCAGCTTGCTCTCCGCACGGTCGAATGAGTCCGAACCAAGCTTTCTTCCGCCTTTCGCTTTATCATACACTCTCATTTCGGCAGTAGGTTTTATCAAAAAAATTTAATACTAAAGAATGTGTTAAATGTACCTGCGCGCGAGTTTTTTTTCTTGTAACTGTTTAGTACAGCGGTCGGGAAACTTTTTTACCTCTCGGACCGGTAAATTCATAATTGAAATTCTGCGGACCACTAATCGAATTTTTAGACCACCTTTAAATGCTTCAACTGATATGCATATGCGACGTAAAGGAGAAGGAAACATTAGCAGAGTGGGAAATGAGACAGGACAAAACATGTAGACAATACAATGCAGTTACAGCAGTACGACTTACTTACCGTGACGTTATTCTATGAAGTAGCGTTTTTATAACTTTTCACGTATAGTTAAGAAGTGAATTATGTTTCAATGTATCTTAAAATATAACATGGTGAGTAAGTATATTCTACATTTTCCTGGGAAGCAGCGAAGTTTTCTGACGGACCACCACTTTGGCGACCGCTGATTTAGTAGGTATCATCTCTAATACTAAATGTTAAAAAGTTATGCCCGATTTTCTTTAAAAGAATATACTTTGACTTTTTAATATAAAAAAGCTCTCATATACGTAAACTTCTCTCCCCTTGTGTCAATACTTAACATATAAATTGTTTTATTTTATATTTTATCTATATACCAGAGAATATCTTTTTCGAATAGGTAGGTTTTGAAATTCTGAAAAACAAACTTCGATCCCCCCCTAGTGTACATGATTAATTTTTTAATACAAATTTTTGATGATAAATAATATTTTAATTTAAATTTGACTATCAATAAATTTTTAATCTAAATTTAATGAAGATATTTTTTAAATGAAATTTGTTCCTAATTCTTTAAAACACAAATAATATGTATTGGGGAATTTCGCAAGTGTTTCTTTTTAGTAAAAAAAGTTTGGTTTCCTGGTTTTTTGCTTACATTGCCTTTGATGTCAAATTAATTTCGATTGACAAAATTTTAAGAAAACTACCGGATAATTTCAATGAGTAAATTGAAGAGTTTGGATTATCGTAGTTGAATCAAACATGAGGAATGTTTTAGTCTTAATCCTATATATTTAATTTTTATCAAAAACTGCATCTTCACGCTCATTTAGAAGAGAGGACATGTGGCTTTAAACCTTTACGGAGTCTCAGATCTTAATTGTGGTTTCTAAGTGAATTACAATTTTGATTGTAGAAATAGCTTCAGTCAAATTTTCTATTTTTGTAAGATTAAGTATTATCTTTAATGGAGTTAACACGTAATTATGGATTCACGTGACACAAAAATGCAGCAAATATAAAGAAAAAATTTGAAAACTTAACGCACGCGCACACATACACACACGCGCACGCACACACACATTTACACACGCACACACATTTACACACGCACACACACATTTACACACGCACACACACATTTACATACGCACACACGCACAATGATGAGGAGGAAAACATTGTTTAATTCATATTAGTATGTATTTCTCTTGAGAAAATTTAAAGGTATTTATCTTAATTGAAGCACAGCAGACTTGAGTGATAATGTATCTCGCTTCCGACCACAGGCCCGGGGTTCAAACCTCGGACTGAACAACCTTCGTATGGCCTCGTAACATGACGTTAATATAATAAACCTACAGAATATTTATTCTAATTTTCGTTGAACCATTAATTTTTTTTCATAAAACCTTTTACAAAAATTTTCTAATAGGTCACGGCTTTTCAATTTAAAGATGTTTTTTTTAAAAAAAAAACAATATATATTTGGGCATAAAACCCATTCAGAAAAGGAAACACAACAGCAACTCAAAAAATGATATAGCAAAAGGAACATGTAGTACGCGTTGTCACAGCAATTGATGAACATTTTCTATTCTTCCAAAAATGTGACATGTGTTGTTTAATCTGGTTTGATTTGAAAAAACATTCTCTTGAACTGAAGTGCACAAATGAACAAGCATTTGTTGTGATTAGTGTTTTAGAAAGATCAATATTCATTGAAAACTTATTTTAGTAGTTTAAAAAGTTAATTATCTTTTCAATTGTATTGCATAAAAAATATTTTGTGCAGATGTTATTGGAAAACACACCAAAACAGTTTTCAAAATTTTTTTATAAAATACATCACATATTTGAACTATTTCTTAAAAACATATTTACAGCAGAAAAATCTTCTAACATTTAGATTTTAATTTTGCATTGAAGCAAATTTAATTACAAAATTAGAGGCAAAATTGTTTTTTTTTCATTTCAATTATTTACAATTTACAGTTTGTTCTACATTATCATGAGTGAGTGATTGAATGAATATTCCACTGCTCAGCTACACGAGGACTTTTGGCGACGGACCTCATAATTCTGAGCCATAATCAAGTTACAAGGACGACACCTGAGCTGGCAACCCCTTTCCTAACTACCACATCACACCAACGGGAGGATGTTTGGGCTCTGGACAGATTTAACGTGCATCGCTTCCCTACACAGCGGGTCTTTAGAGGTACTGGGCTCGATATCGTGACAAGACAGCCACGATCCGATACCTTGACCACTAGGCTACCGCGGTCCCTCTACATTATCATAATTGTTAATCTTATCTCAAAAATGTTTTCCCACAAAGATTAAAATATAATTCTAATTCGCTGTTTTCCCAAAAAATCTAGGATCAATTTTTAAAATTTTATATGTGTATAGGGGTTGAGAATAACATGTTTATTCTAATATCTAAATTCAATAATCTCTTCTCGTGAGTAAAAGTATTACACTTGAAAGAATTAACATAATAGTATACATGTTATATACTGCAAAAGTGTACAAATCAGTTGATCTTCAGATTAGCTAGGTAATAAAGAGGGATCCATTAACGTGTGAAAAATATTGTTTTATTTCTCTAATTACCTAGGTAATCTGCGAATTACCTACTAGACACTCGTTAATCTGCATATTGCTTACTAGGCACTCATTAAAGTGAAAATAAGATCTTTGAAGGAAAAAAAGCAATGTTTCTGTACGCATAAATTAAATATTGTTTATTTATTTGTTGGTATCTAAAGAATCAACCTAATATAATTGAGCAATCAACACATTAGTTGATAGAATCAATCGTCAATCAATGGCGTAAAGCAAAAATTCTCAAACTATGGGGCTCGCCTTAGGGGCGCAATAACCTTATGTGAGGGGCGTGAACATGTCGAAAATAAAAGATTATTTTTTAAAAAAATATAAGTATATTGAAAGGAAGCAAAATAAAATGCGCGCGCAGTCTGACACAATAAAAAATAAAATAGCCTTTTACACTTATATCAGTTCTGTGTAGGTACGTATCAGTTCTGCACAATGCGTAAGTAAATAATTACTAGTGAATCTCTTGGGCTTGTCTTGCAGAGCAAAGTTTTCAAAGGTTTATTATTAGAAAATGACAAAAAATTTTTTTTCTATATTAATCTGATATTTATATTTTGTCTTCAAAGTAGCCACCGCAGAAAATTAGTTTTCCCAAAGATAATTGGTAATAGTACACAAAATGCTTTTGTTTTCAGTGCACAAAATTCATCATCCACCCCTGTCCAAAACTCAAAGAGTGGTTTATTACTAAACTGCCTTTTGATTTCGACACTTACTCTGAAATCTATGAAGATTTCTTTTTCGCGAATGAAGACTGTTCTGTATCAAGCTACTAGTATACTTAGTAACTTCTTTAACTAAAAATTGCCCGATAATTGCCTTTGATTTCGCCACTTGACCTGAAATCTATGAAGATTTCTTCGGATAACTACAAAATTAAATACTTATCTTGATAATTCGTGCGGTTTATAATTATGGTCGCATTGTAACTTTAGCATCAAAGTATATTATAATTGCATTCAATTCATTGTTATTGTATGGGGGGGCAAAGAAAATTATGATTGAAATTTGGGTCGCAAATACTGTAAGTTTGAGAAACACTGGCGTAAGGGTTTCGTCGTCCATGCATTTAGTGAACTACTATTTCTTTTATCATGATTGTGGTTGCTATATAAGTATGTGCAGCTGTACTTTGTAATATTGGAACGTTCTGCAATTAATTTGTTTCTTGAAACATAATGGTCATAGTAATTAAATTTATTATAAATTAGTTCACGTATTTTTTTATGGAACACATTTATTAGCTCTGCCACTACGTTCTATTAGAATTCCTAGCAGAAAGAGTACGGCAAAAGCAAACTTTTGAACTTGGATGTTACGGAAACTGCTAGTGTGCGGATTACCTAGTTAAAATACGGAAAACTCTTGATTACGTGCATTAACGAAGAAAATCGGTTTATCTGCAGATTAGTTAGGTGATCTGCCGATTAACGGTTTTTAAGCTTAATTTATCAGAAAAAGCTTTACTGGCGAGAGGAATTTTCTCGACTTGCGTGAAGAAGAATGAATGCAATTATTGACTGTTTTAAATCACAAAACTTACATTTGCTATCCACGATAATTTTTTTGAGGTTAAGTTTTATTCTTTTTGAAATATTTTATAAGCAATTATTTAATGGTGCTTCACGATTCATTATAGTTTTCCTATTAAAAAAGTATAATACTTGATTTTTGAATGTTAAAATTAAAAGGAAACATGCCACGTATGTTACTTTCCCTACTGCAGCAATCTCATTGCGGGAAAATTGAGATTTACTGGGAGAGCTCACGTCTCAAAGTGATCTTGAAAAGTAAGAATTGTGTGGCAACCCTAGAAGACGTGACAAGGGAAACCAAATTGGCAACTTTAACGCCCTTGCCGACAAATTTCGTGAACAATACGATATCGTCAAGGAATCACCAAGAAGGCTATAGGGCCAATCCTTTGAGAAATTTCCATGAGGCTACATGATAGACTTTTGTATCAAAGGTCAGTTTAGTTCAGTCGAGATAATATCTGTTTTTGCTATAGCTGCGATAAAAAGACAGCGACTTCATTCGTTTGAGTTCCTGCTAGTGAAACTGTTCTAGAGATGCATTTTAGGAAAGTTGTAAGGCTTGTTTATACAGAATGCGTATTGTACTGTTGTAAATAATCTGTTATAATATTTATTTGTGTCGTTGATTTCACGTCAATTTGTCTTCGTTCAGTCCTTGTCTATTGACAAATATGTTATTCAAATTGGCTGAGTCATCGGCTGTATCCCCCATGCAAATTTACAAAAATAAACACTTAAGGTAACCGACTACGTTCAGAACCGTGATTTGAAAAAGCGTATAAATGGATAATATTTATGATATTTAGTGCCCCTTAGATTAGAAAATGTATATTAAATTGTTTTAAGAATAGTATTACAATAAAAAATTATTTAAGTACAATATTTTGACAAAAAATGAACATATAATGACCCATTTTCAAAATATTCTCCTTTTGTGAAAAATGCTTCTGTTATAATAATATTTTGCCTGTATATAGCTCAGATCTCTGTACTGAGACTCAACTAGAATTTTTGAAATACATAACTTAGAAGTGGGTTTATTCATCTTTTACGACAACAGGGGGGAGAAATTTGAAGAAAAAAAAAAAACACCGATAATTATTTCAATTGGTTGTAACTGAAAATAATGTGAATTTTTCAAGAATCATAGTTGAGCCTCTGCACAGAGGTTTGAGCTATATGCAGGCAAAATATTATTGTAATAGAAGAATTTTTCACAAAAGGAGAACATTTGGAAAAAAAGATTATTCTAAGTTAACTTTTTGCCAAAATATTATATTTAAATAAATTTTTTTGTCAAAATCTCCTTACAACAATTTTATGCATGTATTATAATTTGAGTGACACTAAATATCATGAAAATTATTCATTTATGCGCTTTTTTAAAATCACGGTTTCGAACGTAGTCGGACAACTTCAGGCAGTGCTGCGCAACCTTTTTGTCGCCGTGGACCGGTCAACGTTTGTTAATTTTACAGTGGCCCACTGAGGTGGAGGATGTTGATTGTTTATATTTTAAGATTGTTTTGATTTAATAATTTTAATTTAATTGTATTTAATCGTGACTACTGAATAAAGTATAGATACTTAAAAAAAATGAATATTAAGTGATTTTCATAAAAAAAAGTAGCCAAACCTAAAAAAAATATACCTCAGCAAATAAAAGAGAAATATAATCTATTTTGGTAGGACCGGTCTGACCGGTCCGGTGCGGAACACTGCCTTATTTTATTCAATACATTTTTTTTCAAGTTATGCGATTAATTCGATACCTTTTTATTCACATAATTTTAAATGAATGCATTATGAAATTCTATAAATGTAAAATATTTTACATGTCTTTGTTTTTTTGATAATGCAGTGTATTGTAATTTGAGGGTACCAGGATATGCTCGAAAGAGAAAATGACAAAATTAAGACTCTTTGTTTATGTGACATAGCATTTAATGATAAAAACATTTTTCTGTTTAATTTAAGTCGGACATAATTTTTGAGATATCATAATACATGCTAATCTTTAGGTACCCTTTTTAAAAAAGTTCCTCTTAAATATCTAAAAATTTTTTGCACATATATAAAATAATACATCAAATATAGTGAACCTATTTTTCTAATAAAATATTTATATAAATTCTTTAAAAAAATTATAAAACTTCGAAATTTTGAAAATTTTTATACTCCCCTCTCCCATTTTTTTCATATATAAAACTATTTTTTTTAAAATTATGTATTACTGTAAGTAAAAAAAAATACTTTCACTATATGTACAGGTATTCCTACAGAAATACAGACATTTAGAAACATATTGTGCAATCTTTCTTTATAAAGTGTACCTAAAAGACAAAAAACTATACTTTGGGAAAAAAGTTAAAATAATTAAACATTTATTATCGTTTGTTTATATTTTTGTCGTTTACTTTTTTCATATTATACGGTTATTTTATCAACGAACATACACGTGTTACACATTTTTTAGATACAGAAATATAAATTATTTTTTAATACTAAAATTGAAAAATCGTTTTTTTTTAATGTGTATGATGACCTAGTTGCCTTAAATAATTCTACTCGTAGAATAACCAGGACTTTGAAAAGAGAACTTATTCCCGTATCTTGGCATCAGAAAATTGGCTCAAAAGGAGCATCCCTAAGTTTAAATGATTTTAAAATTTACATATGTAAAAAGTTAAGCAAATGTTCTCGAATTTTCTTAATTGACACATAGAGTGGCCGTTACTAAAAGTATAATGCAAGTCTTCCGGTGGAATTTTTCTGAATAAAAAGTTAAGGGGAATTTTCAAACTCTCAAGCGTGGTTGAAATATTTAAATTGAGTTCCGTTAATAAAAGTAAATTAAAATCAGACGTATATCTAAAGATACCCTTACGTCAAATATCAAGAAGAGTAATCTCGTTAACAACATCAGAAAATTCCTGAATACAATATTTTCATTTTGAAAGTATGTAATTCAATATGGAATGTGAAAAAAATGTAGAAATAACTCTCATTTAATCGAATTTATTAGCTACATTCAATTTTGTATATTGAAATACCATATTTTTTTAATGTAAGCTGCACTTTTAAACCAATATTAATGTTATTGAAAATTGGGTTCGTCTTAGAATCGGTGAAAACAATTCATTGGATGGAGAAATTGAACATGATACTGGTGGTTATAAGAATAACACAGGCTCATTTATTAATTACTAGCGGGTATACCCGTTCTTTGCACGGGTGAACTGAAAAATTAAACTATATAGATTGAAGGATAATAAAGTTTTTAATGAGCTAATTATGCGTGAATTGCAAATTAAACAAATAAAAGAAGCTTTTTGCATATCTTAGCTGAACAACAATAACAACAAAAATATAAGTCAGTAGATTTAATAACTGATAAAAAGAATTTTTTTATTTATAACTCCCCGTAACTCTCTTGTGGGTCGATTTTTGAAAACACGTTCCTAAACTGATCTTTGCTTAGTAAAAGAAACACATATTTACAAATTTTGTGAAATGAACGCTTAAAATAGTGAATAATTGATATCTGGAAGAGTCGAATACGTTAATTTCTTTCTGTTGTATTTATTTTATGTTAAAATTGTAATATTCGCAAGCAAAGCCACTCCTTAAATTATAATGGCAATTAAATGTACAAGTTATACAAATTTTTTCAAACGATGTAAAGGAAAAGACAATGTTTATCTACTTTAACTACCAGAAGCGATAAAAGTAAGTTTTATTCTGAAATAAAAAAAAACTAGTGATTACACTAATCAAAGCAATAAATTAGAAATGAGTGCGCAGTAGCACCTGACGTTGACAAAACAAAAAGGGAAAGTTTTGATTCACACACAAAAGGATAGATATATGCTGACGTGTAATTCTAACGATTTTTGCAGTGCACGCCCGAATAGCTTCCATATGGCGGAATTTTATCCTACTTACTTAACATTTATCGCTATATTTTGGACACTTCACACAATATCTTTATAAATGATAGCCTATGTGTTGTTCTGATCTATAAGTTGTATTATCGTATAGTTTTATTAAAATCCATTCAGTTGTTTTTGCGTGAAAGATTAACAAACATATACAACCATACATATTAACTTTCGCGCTTATAATATTAGTAAGGATGGAGACCCGTTAGTAAAAGAAATAGGCATTATTACTTAAATACTTTCCTAGAAAAAAATAGGGGGGATTATTTGAGCACATACTGCGAAGTGCCGGTAGATGTTAGAACAGAGATAAATGGATGCTATTAATAATCACTGTGAGTTTATTTAAGTCGCATCATGAAGCAACACAATGACTATTGGCAACACAACTCGTAATTTTGAACCATGGTGAAGTAACGAGAATGACATCTGATCTGACACCTCTTTCTCCTAACTTCCACAACACAGCAAAGAGAGTACTTCGAGTTTTGAAAAGTTTAACGTACATCAGTCCCTCTACACGTCTTGACATCAGGGGCAATAGGGCAAGAAATCATGACATACTGTCTACGAGTCCATGCCCATGACCATTAGGCAATCGTGGTCATTGTAATCTTACAGAGAAATTAACTTTAAAGAAAGGTTGGTTCTGAGTAAGCCTTCTTGAAGATAGCAAAAATAAAATAACCGCATAGATATTTCATTTGCATATATTTCTACTTTTAGTGTTCTATTGAGGAAACCGTCTCAAAATATGTTATCCAGGATATTTTTATAAAAACAGAAACTGAGGCAGACCTCCATTGTACAAATTATACAACAGTTTGTACTCCTTATTCATGTTGTAAAACTGTAATTTACATGCATTATGTAGTTCTATTTTTTCCAATATATTGCAGACAAGAAAAAAAATTAATTTCAAGTCTTCCTTGTCATATTTTAATTTGTACTTCAATTTAGTGCATCTTCAAAAACAATGTTCTTGATCACTTTTTATTTTAAATCACACTGGCGTTGATTATAATGGAATTTCAATGGAAGCGTGGCGAAATATTGGCGAAACAGACAAGTTGGCATTTTTTGGCGACCATTTTTGGTGACTACATGGGTGCTTCTGGAAATTACTGGATTTTTCAACAAAGTGCTTTAAGGTATCCGACTACGTTCGGAACCGTAATTTTAAAAAAGCGCATAAATGGATAATTTTCATGATATTTAGTGTCACTTAGAATATATGCATAATATTATTTTAATGACATTTTGACAAAATTTTTTATTTAAATACAATATTTTGGCAAAAATTTAGCCTAGAATAATCTTTTTTCCAAATGTTCTCCTTCTGTGAAAAATGCATCTATTAGAATAATATTTTGCCTGTATACAGCTCAGACCTCTGTTCAGAGGCTCGACTAGAATTTTTGAAATATATAACTTAGAAGTGGGTTTATCCATGTTTTACGACAACAGAGGGGAGAAATTTGAAGAAAACAACGCCGATAATGGGTTCAACTTCAATGGGTTGTAACTCTGAAAATAATGTGAATTTTTCAAAACTCATAGTGTTGAGCCTCTGTACAGAGGTCTAAGCTATATAGAGGCAAAATATTACATAATAGAAGCATTTTTCACAAAAGGAGAACATTTTGAAAAGAGGTTGTTCTAAGTTAAGTTTTTGCCGAAATATTGTATTTAAATAAATATTTTTTATCAAAATGTCCTGAAAACAATTTTATGCATGTATTCTAATCTAAGTGGCACTAAATATGAAAAATATCCATTTATGCGCTTTTTTAAATTACGGCTCCGATCGTAGTCGGATACCTTAAATCTTTTATTTTCAACTTTTCTTTATGCTCTTGCCCCTCGTAGGATTATACGTTCCTTTATGGGGGTGCGCCTCACAGTTTAAGAAAAGATGATATAGAGACAAAACATGTATTAAAATTTCCACAATGTTTAAAGTCAGTTATTTTTTATAGATATCTGTGTCTCTTGATGCTGAAACAATGTAGTTAAATAATTTGGCGTAATATTCTAACTTTCTCTCTTAATAATGAATAAAAAAATAAATAATTTACATTGTTTTGTGTAAAATTCAGAGATTAGGATTGTTAGGTTATAATTTTATCAGGTAAAATACATTCTGTGCAGAATATATTTTAGTAAAATAAATACTTAAGATTCAAAACACACAAGTAAAACTATTTATTTTTTTTACGAAAAACAATACCGAACTTTTTGAGGAAAAGTCAAGCTTTCTAGGAAAATTTAGAGATTAAGACAATGAATTTAAAATTTAAAAATGAAAGTATACGAAATCTATTTATGCTCTACTACTGGCTTCAATACAACCTAGGGCAAAACATAGATTTCTAGTTAAAGGGTGGAATTCTAAAAATGCAGCAGTTTAAACGTTTCTTGGGGCGTTTAGTGAAACTTCGAGATAAAAGTTTTATCAATAGAATTGAATTATTTTTAAATTGCTGTCTTTCTCTCTCGAATTGCTCAACGAGAATCAAATTAACTAAAACAGAACCAGTTTTTCACTTAAAAAATTTCTGATTTGTTGATATATACTCTTTTAAAAAGTATTCGAATTAGTTTCGTAACAAATGAGAGCCTTTTTAAAGCTCTATATAATGTTTTCCAGTGATTTAAGTTTATTTAAATGCTAAAAATTAAGAAGGTGATGCGTTATATGCTAAAGTATTTTAAGTAATTATTATACGTACACTCTCCTTTACTCTCAATCACACACAACAGGAAAGTATAGATCAAAGTTAAAGAGCCCATTAATTATAAAAGAAAACGGTGAGTCTTAAAAACTATGATTGTATATTTATACTCTAGAAGAGATATAAAATATTCTAGATGAGAAATAATAAAGGTTTGGATGCTAAAAATGGATAATTAAAACACTTGGGTATAAAAGATTGACGCTATTGTAATTATAAGTATAACATGTTGTGGATTACTTTGTAGGGTTAGAATCAGTTCAGATTCCTATATTCTTGAATTTGTATGTGTCCTTCGTATCGAAAATGGCAAGAGTTAATTAGAAGCCTTGAAAAACAAATTGAATAACTTGAAAAAATGCAACATAATTTGCAAATAAATATTATAAAAAATATCACAAAGTAAAAATCAATTAATTAATTTAAAATAGTTAAAATTAGCATAGATAAATGGGATATTGCAAGTACTATTATCGTATAAACAAAGAAACAGAGAGATCCCAAAAGACAGAAAGGATAAATGAAATATATTCTGAAAGAACAAAAGAATTTAAATTTAAAATAAATAAATAAATAAATAGAACGATTTTGTTCAAGTGGATTTTTTTTCCCATTAAATCAAGTATTGGTTCAATAATTTTATAATTTATTTGTAATTCTCAGCATATAAATTTCGTTTTATTTTATGTTCAGATTTAAATTATATTTAACAAAAATTTAAAAAGCATGAATATAGTTCTCAAAAAATTTGGTGTCATTCACTTAGTTTAACCCAAAATTGCGTTCTTAAGTATGAAATTGCATTTTGATCTGAATATCTATTTTCATTTACATTTTCATCTGATTCTGCTACCTAATAGTTTCATGGCACACATATTTCCATCACAGTGATTACATTTAAAAATCCAAGTCCTTAAACATCTGATACTATTTTTAAAATAATTACTAAGGCTTTCTTTAGAATTAAATAAACATTGAAAGAAATTTTTCGCCTCATTCAAAGTAATATATCCCTCAAAATATAACTTGATCCGGTGAAAAGGTTGTAATTGAAAACATCTTTTAAACTGACCATAGTTCAAATATTTATTTTTAAGCATATTTTTTCACTGCTGAATTTTGATGAAGTGCTATCAGCCAGTATTGGAAGTTTTATCTGAAGTGTGATTGTCTTGGATGTAATTCACTTTTTAAGTGTCTCCATAACATCGTAAGAGAAATAGAATATGCTGGAAACGACTTTTTGCTTATGATTACATATCATTTTAGCTGCTAGTATTGGAATGCTGCTTGGTATATTAGCATAAATATTAATGCGTTTTGTTTTGCTCGATATTTGATGGTTTTAGTTTGTTTAAAAATTATGTAAGTGTTTTAATTTTGTTTAAAAAATAAATAAAAAAGGTCTATTTCCCACATATTCTGTGCAAATGGTTTCGACAGTGAAACTCAAATTATTTAAAAAAATTATTTTAATTCTCAAAAAACTGGAAATATTTTTTAAGGTTTATATATAAATTTCCTTCCCTGTAACAGAAGAATCACAATATTTTTAAAAATTATTTCCTTAACCGTTTAATTAATATGTAATGAATATCCCTTTTTTAGAATACTTTTTTAGAATATTTCTGTGGACTTCTAAACTGCTCAACAGGCAGTGCCAGAAAAATTCATGCAAACATTATAGAACAGTATATTGAAAATAAGTGCATAATACTTCATATTTTGTATATAACTCCAACTTTAAGGAAATTAAATGCTATGTAGATAGAGGGCTACTGAATGTTTAATGTTACAAAAATGACATATTATAATTACAGTAAAAATAAAACAAATGGGCTAGGATACAAAAAAGGCTAGGCTAGAATAGTGTCCCTTTCCCTTGGAATATTAGAATAAAATACAGAACCCCTAAACGAGATTTACAGTTCATAAGAATCTGTGTCAGGTGCACAGTATTCAAACATTGAATCCTTAATTGATATGTATTTTTCTTAAAAACTATAATTTAATGTTGTGATTCAGAGGTACAATATTTGGCCAAAAGTATCTAGTCTGGATACCAGACCCAGTCCGAAGAACTGGATCTGGCAAGGGACGTAATTTGTTGTATAAGTGTTGGTAGTGGTTTATAGGATCATGCTTATGTGTTTGAGACAATGAGCGAATCAAAGGAGCTTAGAAAATTTAATCATGGCAGTATGATGGGATACCACCCTTGTTGTAAATCAGTTCTAAAATTTTGAGCATTCTACGGAAGCTAATTGAGTGATGTAATTGTGAACTGAAAACGTCAAGCCAGTGAAAATACAAAAAAAAAAAAAACCACCAAAAAAAACACGAAAAAACCCGAAGCGGAAGGCTGAAAAGAATTAGTGAACGCACCGGTAAATCTTTGAAATGGATAGTAAGTAAATCCTCAGAAGTTCCAAAGCTCATCAGACGTTAGTACTCCGACGTGTTCGTCGAGAGTTGAAAAATCTAAGATTCTGTAATCAAGCCGAACATCATTCTCTAAAATGCAAAACATCAATGGCAATGAGATATAGTTCACCATTATTAGACTATGGATGCGTGGAAAATTGTTCTTTGAAGTGATGAATCTCGCTTTACAATCTGGCAGCCCAATGGACATGTCTTGATTTGATGAATGGCCGGTGAGCATTTTTAAGGTATCCGACTACGTTCGGAACCGGGATTTTGCAAAAGCGTATGAATTGATAGTATTTATGATATTTAGTGTCACTCAGATTAGAAAATGCATATAAAACTGTTTTAAGAATAGTATTACAATAAAAGATTATTTAAGTACAATGTTTCGGCTAAAAATTAATTGAAGTTTTTGTCAGACATTCCATAGATCTCTAAGATATTACTTATTTAACATCTATATGATTTGTAATTATCATTTTTTGAATTCAGGAAAAAAAATTAACTAAAAATCATTTAATTTTTGTTCAAATTCTTTGGTAACAGATATCAAATTTGATTACTGATTTTTTTTTACTTTCACGAATATAATGCATTTAAAATATATCCTATAATGTCTAAATAATGATTGTTCGTCTTTATCCGAATCATAAAATCTAAAGGATATTAAAGTTTTGTATCTAAATATTTCTCCTAAGCTATTATTTCATATTTTTATTTGTAAGTTCTTTTAAAAGTAATCCGCATGCAATTGCTTACAATTTTTGGCACTTCAGAAAAAATTAAATTGGGTTAAATTATTTTCATGTCTACAATCTTATTATGCTAAAGAAGTTCTTCAACTTTTATTTGGAAAATAATTTATGAAAGTTTAAAATCTATACTCTCTGAAGCGATAATCATTTTTCGAAAATTTTGGAAAATAAAAAAAATATATAGCTGCTTTAATCTAATATTCTATTTATCCCGTTTTGTAAATTGAAAAATATTAATTTCTTTTAACATGAAAATCTTCAAAAAACTAAATTATTTAAGAATTTTTGCATAACTTTGAAATATTTTGTAAAGGGAATAAAAACTCCCTCAAATTTGATCAGTTTCTTATTGGACTTAATTACTAAAAAAAATTCTTAATTCTTCTTTGAACTTTTCAAAAACATTTGCTTTTTATAGTATTGTTCTAATAAATATTTTTTAAAGTTGTGAGGAAGAGGAGTTAAAGGAAGAATTAAAATTATGAGCAAAACTGATTTAAGAATAGTTGTGTTAATTCATTTTCCCCAACAAAATGCTTATCTTGTTCTTTTAGAACATCAAAGAGGAAAAAAATTCTAAACTTTCGAATAATTAAAATGGCACAGGAGTAAAAAAAAGAGAAAGGAAACTATTGAATATGTATTTTTGCCCTAGAGGTACGTTTAATGAGTATGAAATATTTTCGATGATTAAATAGAAATTTTAATCATTCCTCCCATTTATGTTAAAATTCATGTACTAATTGCTTAGTTAAAATTTTTAATGAGAATTCTTTTTCATTATTAAAACTCATTATCTCTGTATATTGCTTCCAGAAATAATTCGTTGGAATAATTTCGATAAATTTTAGGTGCACCACACATTTTTAAAGAATTTCTTAAAGTGATTCTTTTATAATTAGGTATTTTTTCCAACAGAAATGTCTGTATCAATTCCTACTATTAGTTCATGCCCCCTATATATATTTATATATACATCTTGTTTAAAATTTCAATCGTTAAGAAAACACTTCTTATTCATCCGCTCAAGTTCAAATACATTTGTTAAACTTGTAGTGGATGACACTTGATGTTAATGCAGTTTTTTCAAGTATTAATTAATTAAACCACTCGTCGTGTGCCAGTAGCGCAATGGATAACACGTTGGACCTCTAACCCAAGGGTCGTGGGTTTGACTTCCACCTGGGATGGCTTAATTTCTGAAAATGGGATTTCTGTGTACTATACTATTTTATTAGAATAATTAAATATAATTTATGAATAAACAGTAACAAGCAAAAATAATAGAGCCCAACACCATATATAGGAAGGAAAATGGAAAATTGTAAGAGAAATCCTTTCCTATTTCGCCTCTTAATGTTCTGATTCTGTCATATGTATATACCTATTTATATTAATTGTATAATTATTTAATAAAAAGTAACAAAAATAAAACTTTTCTTTGATGACCTAAGTAGGAACTAGTTTTATTTTTATATATTACTTGTTTAATTATACATTTCTGTTATTCTAAATAACAATTACACATTTAAGAATCAGTGAAATCCAAATTCATTTTTTCGTTTACTTTTCTTAAGTCAAAAGGCTGTAGTAGCCTAGTTATAATGGTCACAAGTTCATAACCGGCGTGTCACTCAAGACCTGTCACTAAAGGTCAAAATTCTTTATTGGTGTAATGTGGAAGCTCGAAGAGGGAGCTCCATGTCGGGTTCATCATTGTCACTTTGTAATACCCCTCCTGCTCCGGGGTATCATCTCTTCTTCCACGTGACCTAGATTTGTAGGAATAAATGATTGACCTCACTCGAACTCTCCATAATAAATCTAATTTTTTTATTGTCTCAATATATATTAATCAATGGAACACAAGTCTTACTAGAGGAATCAGATCAGAAGTGATATTACGTAATTATCAATTCTAAGTTAAAATAGCGCCGGAAATCCTTCTCACTATCTTGATGACAAATCAACCTCCGAATCTTTATTTATAGTAGATTCCTTAACAAGTCAGGATTTGTTCTATACTTAAACTTTAATAATTAATCCTCTTACCAATATCACACGGCGATCAGCACCCAAGCTTTATGTCTTCCTCTTGTGTTCTATTCTTTTAATATTAATCTTCTATATATATTATTATCCGACTTTATCCAACTTCTATTCAAATTTCCGGCTTCTAGCCGACTTCTATATGACTCTCATATGGCTCACTCGCGAATGCTAAAGCTCCCATATATATCTATTCACTAATCTACATATCACGTTTTCTTCTTGAGAAGGTTGGTTGAAAAACCATTCTGGCTCCAAAGATTCCCCAAGAGGATTATTAGAAGGCGTGAGAAAGTCCCGTCACAACTTGGCCGCCTGTGACTCAAAATTACGAGGTCTGTTGGCAACAGTCCTCTTGTTTCTTTATAGTGTGACGTCAACAAACACTCCTTCACTAAGGAGGAAAAAGCTGAGACGATTATTCATGAATCTCGTGAAAAGAAGATCATGATTCTAGTGTAGCCTCAATTTAATATTATCGTTTGGTAATAAATATTTGTTAAATGTTAAAGTGTTCCAAAGTTCTTATAGCTTTTTGTGAAACTTATGAAAATAAGATGGCAGTGAAAATATGTCGTTGTCACGTGATCGGGTTTTCAGATTACTATTGTTACCAAAATTCCCATTTATAGCTGCAATTCGATGTTAAAAGAACACAAAACAGAAATTTTTTAACCCCCCTTCCAAATGCTTTGGATGAAAAAAGTCAACAAAAACAATTATCTGCCATTAGCAATAATCATTCGATTTGGTCAAATTTAAAATCATTTAGTGTAACCACTCTTGTTATAACTGTAACTGACTATCCCTGCCAACCGTAGTGCCCTCTAGCGACCACCCATATTCAGTGGAGCATACCTAAGCTGATCTCTGCTCAGCAAAAGTAACCTATTGTTACAAATTTTGTGTGATGAACGCTTAGAATAGTATAAATAATTTATATCTGGAAGTGTAATACGTTAATATTACTTTTTGTTGTATTTATTTTATGTTAAAATTGTAATCAGCCTCACACTCCGCCTGTTCAAGCTTTCGCAGTTCCTGGCGCCTGGTGTAGACAAAACAAAATGCAAAGTTTTGCTTCACATATAAAAGATAGATATATGCTGTCACGGGCTTTTTTGCAGATGGCAGAATCCTTTTCTACTTACTTGACAATTATGGTTATATTTGGGCACTTCACACAATATCTTTATAAATTATAACCTATGTGTTACTCTGATGTATAAGCTATATTATTGTAAAGTTTCATTAAAATCCATTCATTTGTTCTTGCGTGAAAGAATACCAAAACATATCCACACAAACTTTCACGTTTATAATATTAGTAAAGATTATTTCTCAGTAAAATTTTTTAAAAAATTTCTTTAGTATGGGATATTGATGAACATTTTACACAATTTTTTTTTATTTTTCACAAAGGCGTATAGAAAATTGGAAGTGCGGCTTAAAATCGATGGCGTCCTAGAGTTGAGTAAATACGGTATATAACAAAAAATGGAGGGGGGATAATACTTAAAATTTCATACTTATTAATACTTTTCGAACATATTTACATGATATAAATCCACATGAAAGATCATTTACAATGATTACAGATATATTATTCTTTCTTAGCTTTATGTCATTTGAACGCAGAAAAATAAATAAATAAGTAAATAAAACTTACAAGGTAGTTATTTGAGTGCGTGAAATACCATCTTAATATTAAACGAAGGGCGAAAGAAAGGATGCACAATTATAGGCCTTAGTATATCTTAATCAGTGATTCTAATCTTTTGTCTTTCTAAAATGTTAAACAGCTAAAGTTTTTATGTAAATGTTTCGTTACCTTGTTAGAATTGTTACCACTCGTTAAGTTAATTATATATCATAATGAAATAAGCACTTTTCTTTAAAAGTTATGTTCATTTTCTTTCTATTAATTATGCTAAAGATTCTAATTTGTTCTGGTATAGAAAAAAATGGGAAGATTTACCTGCTGTATAATATATGTACATGCCAAAACAACAACGATACTTTAGCTTATGTGCGAGTTAAAACAAATGAATTTTACTCATTAAATCCTTTTCCTTTGAATATAAAGACCATTTTTTCGTATCATACCATGAACAAATTTTGTCAAATGAAAAGACGTCATCAAATGCCTGACATAAGCCAATAATGGAAACCGTTCCCAAGCACGTTGGAACACAGTAATAATACGTTTGACAGCGTTTGGTCACATTTTTTGAATTGGTGATGTGTTTTTCTTTTAGTAAAATTGATCGACCATCTAATACGCAAGTACCGAATTTCTCTAATTTACTCTTATTTTAGCAGTTTCTTTACATATTTGACGCAAGAATATTTAGAGGTTACAGTGAAATACGTTTAAGATGAAAAATCGGTTAACACAAAATACTACAACGATCCCGACTAGGGATGGCGATCTGAGATCGATTAATCGAATAATCAATTTCTCGAGCAAAAAAGAATCAATTTTTAAATCAATATGTAGCACTGAATCGATTCAGTGAATCAATATTTCCTCCTAGAAAATCAACATTCAATTTTTTTCTGTTTTGGTAAAAACCAAAAAATTATTTACAATTAATGTACTATCTTTAAAACCTGTAATATTACGGTGTTGGCTGTCAGACGATTAATTTACTGACGAGAACAAAAAAATTCTATTTTTCATCACGTTCACTCAACAGCCATGGGGTATATGAGTATCGTGTGATCATCTGTTCCTTGTGATCGCCTTTTTTCGATTGCCGGCAACATTGCAAGTGCAAGTGATGAGAGGAACCGTTTGTATCCCAATAGACTTGGCCGACTGTTGTTTTTAAAAAGCTTAGATATCAAGAATCGGGAACTATAAGCTATATTATCTATTTTCTAAACTTTTTAATGTAACAAATACATATTTATACCTGGTACTTTGATACGGTAATTAAAATAATTGTAATTGTCGAATTCCCTGAACTAAAAAACTACCCCTGATTTTACTGATAAAAGATCGTTTAATACGGTATCATCTTTCTTGTTTTTCATAAAATGGATTTATATTTACGTTGTAAATCCAGACTTGAAAAAAAAATCGATTTTTTAGAAATTTTTCAGACCTTGATATTTTTCTGAATCGATTCGTCGATTTAAAAATCGATCTTTTTCAGAAAGAATCGCCATCCCTAGTTCCGACAAACCACTATGTATTTGCATGCATTTTTTCCTCTTAACAGGAAACGGAAATCACTCGAAAGGCTTTCCCTTCTGGGAATGAACAAAATACGAACACCAGCCATTTAATGAAATCTTTGAGAGAGTTTCTATATTATTGAACTGTCCAACTGTGTCATCGGAATAATTTGTTGCAGTAAATGATGATAATGCTTGTACAGCCCCAATTATAGAAAAGACATTTTGGAGTTTGTTCAAAGCTCAAAAAATATCTTTGATGTAGATTTCGCCTATGGAAATGAAAAGAGTGAGGAGGATAGAACCTGTGACACTCGGGTTAGTAGCTGAGTAACATGACCACAAGACAAAAGTGATTACCTCTGTTTGGAGACTTTTACTGGCTTATGTAGATACCGCTATATACTCTCTCCACCATTGAGTTGGTGTATAAGTGAACGAACAAAACTTTTGATACGGAGACCGTGTATATGTTGTTGCTGTTAATTGGTGTTGTGTCAAGTGTGTCTAACGGCTTTTTTGGTTACTTGTTTTGCAGGTAAATGACGCCACGACAGATAAGAAGATTGCCTTTTTCTTTATTCAGCCAGGGTCACCAATGGAGTGCATAGAACCAGTAACGCTCGGTTCGTAGCCGAGTAACATGAGTACTAGACAAAAGTGATCTTCTCTGTCCGGAGGCTGTTACTGGCTTATGTAGATGATACAGCTACAAGAGTAATGCGAATCTTGTTCACATGTTATCCGAAATGAAGAATATCATAATAAGTATGCATAGGTATTTAGACACTCTTTCAAATGATGAAATGAATAACAAAATTGAAGACTTCGAATAATTTGTTGCTAAGACTACATTACGAAGAAAAATATGAGATTATTTTCCTAAAATTCAATAAATGTATTTTTTTTTAAAAAAACCCTTGAAAACTTTTTGTGTTAAATTTCATTAAGTTCTAGTGAAAGGTTTTTGTTCCATTGATTTTTAATGAATGTATGCATGTATGCATGTTTATCTAAATAAAATGTATTCTAATAAATTTAATTTTGCTAAATATGTTTTTTTCCCCTAATACCCTTTAAGATATCCGACTACGTTTGGAACCGTGATTTAAAAAAACACATAAATGGATAATTTTCATGATATTTAGTGTGTATAAAATTACTTTAAGGATATTTTGATGACAAAAAATGATTTAAATACAATATTTTGGCAAAAAAATTAACTTAAAATAATCTTTTTTTAAAATGTTTTCCATTTACAAAAATGTTTCTAAAATAATAATATTTTGCTTATATAAAGTAAAGACTTCTCTCCAGAGAGTCTGAACTACTTTTTTTTGAAAAATTCACATTATTTTCAAGAGTTACAAGCCAAATGAAACAATTATCGGCGTTTATTCTGAAATTTTCTCCTCTGTTGTCGTAAAAACATAGATAAACCCACTTCTAAGTTATATTTTTCAAAAATTCTAGTTGAGCCTCTGTAGAGAGATCTGAGCTATATACAGGCACAATATTATTACAATGGAAATATTTTTAACAAAGGGAGAATATCTTGAAAATGGGTCATTCTATGTTAATTCTTTGTCAAAATATTGTATTTTAATATTTTTTATTTTAATAATATTCTTAAAACAGTTTTATATACGTTTTCTAATCTAAGCGACACTAAATATCATATATATTATCTATTTATAAGGTTTTTGAACAAAATCACGGTTCCGAATGTAGTCGGATACCTTAGAAAGTATTACACTCCAACGGGTATCATTGAAAAATAACTTAATGCAAAATTCTACGAAATGGCATCTTTCGTAATAGCGGAGTTTAATTCTAGCAAATATGCAGATAAGAATTCACCTGCAGCAGTTTTTTTTAAAAAAGGAGGGAAAAACATGCCACTTTGTGTGATCATCGTGGGGGGCGGAATTTGTTCCCAAGCTTCTGTCAGTGGAACAGAAAAACTATGTCAAACAATTGCTCAAGACCTACTGGACACTATCAAGACTGAACATAGATTCTTGCGACTTCTTGCTATCCTCTAAAATGAAAATCGTACAGAAAGGATCCCGTTTTCACAGATTAGAGATGAAATAAGGCAGAATGTGACGGCTTTTTTGAGAAGCCTCCCAGAAGTCTTTTCGGCAATGGAAGGAGTGCTAAGCTAAGTGTATGAAGGCGCAACGGGCCTACTTTGATTAGGATCATAATACAACATGGTTATTAAGATATTTTTTATAGCCAAGGATCGAATACTTTTTGAACAGATGTTATATTTTGAATGTTGGCAACGGGTATTGTTTGGTTGTTCTTGTAATGAATAGTGTCTTGTGGAATCAATTATGTGCATTTAAATATTAAATTAATTGCATTAATAATCTATTGTTATTGGTTTTTAAAGCTATTTGCTTAAATAAATCATTAGGAAACTACAAACCCACCTCCATATATATATATATATATATATATATATATATATATATATATATATATATATATGTATATATATATATATATATATATATAAAGTTGAAAATTATGAAGCATATTGCAGATAAATCATTTGCATGAAAATAATCTAGTATACCGCATGTTTTTTCTAAATATCCCTAGTAGTAAGGAATGGCTTCAAATATAATTTGGAGCATAGAGTTAATAAAACCATCTTGTTCTTAATTTTTCAAAAGGAAGGATTCGGTGAGAAAATTTATCTTAAAAATTAATTGATTAATTATTTAACTCATTCTTACGATTAATTCTCTTTGGCAACGCTTCTAACAGAAAAATCAACTTTATCCATCAACAATGATAATTGTGAAACTCAGTGTAAGAGTTTCTTTTGATGATTATAACTTTGTTAGAACCACATAACACAAGCATAAAAGATATCCAATTAGTTCCAATGGAGATAAAATGGAAAAGCTAACAAGAAATTAGCCTCTGGCAAGAAAATATCAAGGGTTTCTTGATAGGAAAACACTACCGAAGTACTATTTATTACAAATTAATGAACGTATGCATGTACGTATGTTCCCTTCAGCAGATGGAATCATTTATTTAAAAATTAAAAATATATTCAGAGATAAATATATGCCAACGTTTGATATAAAATGATGTATATTTGTGAAGATTAATTATTTGATCCCCCTATTCCAGCGTTTCTCAAACTGTGGGGCACAACCCTAGGGGGCGTGATAACCCTGCGAGAGGGGCGTGAGCATATTGAAAAGTAGAAGACTAAAGATTATTTAAAAAAATTATTAATTTACTGACGGTACACAAATAAAATTCATTTTCGCAAAATAAAATACAAGATATATATTTGCACTGATATAATGCATTTATAAATGTATCAGTACTACACACAATGTATTTTATAATTAATTTAATAAAACTAAGTTAATACATGTTTAATAATTACCAGTGACCCATGGGCTTGTAATGTCCGAAATTCGAACAAAAAATTAATACTTATCTTGACCATTTGTACGGTTTATAAATAATCCCTTAACTGCCGATTAAAAAAAAAGTCACGTGATTCGCTCATCAAGACCACCCTTTTCTACATTGGGGAGGGGGATGAAAAGGAATAAATAAGTAAAACCTTCTCTAAATTAAGTAAATTCTTCGCAAACACTCCGACATGGTCCTTTTATTGCATTCCAAAGCCTTCGGAATAATTTTATGGATAGCAGTAAGCAGAAAAATCGTATTTTTGAAAGACGTATATATACGTCCAGAGACGTTTATATACACCGGTTGAACTTAAGAGGTTGTAGTTTTAGTGTCAAAGTATAGTATTATTGAATTCAATACATGGTTGTTGTATGGAGGGGGCGTGATGAAATTTATGATTGAATATTGAATCGCAAGTATTAAAAGTTTGAGAGAGAGAGAGAAGCACTGCTGAATTCTCTTCTTTATATTTATCTTAAATAAACCGAGTACGTTCGAGTTTATAACTGTCACTGGAATCCATAAAAATTCCAAATTAATTAAGTAAAATAACTGCTGAGAAGTTGGCAGACATTATATTACATGCATTATAAATGAAATAATTTATTTGTGTATTATGTTTTTAAGAGCGTCACTGGAATTCAGAGAAAAGAGGTTTCAGAATTTTCCCAAACTTCTCTGGAAAAAAAATTTTTAGTAGCTGAATAAAATAGTTAAAAAAGGAAATGATTAAAAAACTCAATCGTACAAGGTGTGACACAAAAAAAAACTTGAAAAAAGATTGGAGTTGGCAATAGCTATTTAGGTGACGTCATTCCACGTACCTCCTCTATCCATGTGGCCAGTTTTCGCCATAATCGACCGCGCCAGTTGGGAGTACTGCATCATTGAGTGAACATCTGCAACTGCATTCTGCCTGAAAAACGTCAAATCAACATCAAATTTCTTGTGAAAAGCAATCAGCCACGAAAACATTTCAAAGATTAACCGAGACTTATGGAAATGAAACTTTGTCTCGTGCACATGTGTTTCAATGGTAAAGGGTGTTTTTTTAGAGGTATAGAAATTTAAATTGCAATAAAACAACCGCTGTATTAGTCGATTGACATGAATTTTTTTAATTCGAAAGATAATCTTGTAGCATTACATTTTAAATATGATTTCTGGCATAGGACTGCCATGGCTGGCTCAGATGTAGTCCAATCTGGACGTCCAATTTTCGATGACTTTTTCCAACATTTGTGGCCGTGTGGCCGTATATCGGCAATAACACGGTGAATAATAAGGCAATAATCGGCAAATGGTCAAGCGTTTGTGGCTTATCCGCATAGACCAATGACTTTACATAGCCCCACAGAAAATAGTCTAGCGGTGTTAAATCACAAGATCTTGGAGGCCAATTCACAAGTCCAAAACGTGAAATTAGGCGGTCACCAAACGTGTCTTTCAATAAATCGATTGTGGCACGAGCTGTATGACATGTTGCGCCGTCTTGTTGGAACCCCAGCTCCTGGACATCATGATTGTTCAATTTAGGAATGAAAAAGTTAGTAATCATGGCTCTATACCGATCACCATTGACTGTAACGTTGTGGCGTTCATCGTTTTTGAAGAAGGATTCCACCAGCCCATAAAGCGCACCAAACAGTCAGTTTTTCTGGATGTAACGGTGTTTCGACATACACTTGTGCCCATTCGACGAATCTACGCCTTGCTTGATCACATTTAAAATGTAATGCCACAAGATTATCTTTCGAATAAAAAAAATTCATGTCAATCGAATAATACATCGTTGTTTTATTGCAGTTTAAAGTTCTATACCTCTAAAAGAACACCCTTTATAAGAGGTTTTCAGGGAAAAGGGTCAGTGGGGAAAATTATGAACCTGCTGGGCACCGAAGGTCAGCGATTAAAAACCGAAGCATTGCCAAAATTCGTGATATGAGTGGGTTCCCACTTGCATCAGTGGTCAGACTGTTAATCAACACAACTACATAGAAGTACTAAAAAGACTCCGTGAAAAAATTAGGAAAAAAGTTCAGAATTGAAGAGTGATGGATTGCTGTTCCGCTAAGACTATGCATTCGTTCACATGACCTAGCTGTCAAACAGTTTCTGAGAAGAAAAAGCATTACTGTGATGAAGCATCCTCCCTATTCACCTGAGTTGGTCCCATGTGACTTCTTTACATTTAAATCTTGCTGAAAAGGAACCTCATTAAATAGGTATGGAAATAATTTTTTCTTGCTATAATATTCTTAAAACAATTTTATGCGTATATTCTAAATCAACGGACACTAAAAAATAAAAATTTAACCACTCGTATGCTTTTTCAAAATCACAATTTCGAGCCAAGTCAGTCACTTTAATCCACTTCAGTTAATCGGCTGAATTAAACTACCGTTCTCGAAGTTTCGATAGTTCTTGAATGTTCTGAGACAGTGTTTCTCAAACTTTCAATAATTGAGACCCAATATTCAATCATAATTTTTATTGCCACCAACACCCTCCATACAATAGCATTGTATTGAATTCAATAATACTGTACTTTGACATTAAAGCTGCAATACGACTTTTTCTTAAGTGCCACTGGCATATATAAACGTTTCACTCAGCCAAAGTGTTAATTGCCCCAGACATATATATACGTCTTTGCGAAGTACTATCTTTTCTATGCACTGCTATCCATAAAGCTATTTAGAAGGCTTTGGAATGCAATAAATGGAGTTTGACAGTGATTGCGAAGGGTTTACTTATTTTAGAGGATTTCCTTATTTATTCTCTCCCCCCCCCAATACATCTCATACAATCCCATACGACCCCAAGCCCATGGGATCAGTGGTAGTTATTAAACTTGTTCTAATCATAGTATTGTTAAACCCTTACTAATATTATAAACGTGAAAGTTTGTATGTGTGTATCTATGTTTGTTACTATTTCACGCAAAAACAACTGAATGGATTTTAATGAAACTTTACAATAATATAGTTTATATATCAGAATAACACATGGGCTATAATTTATAAAAATATTGTGAGAAGTGTTCAAAATTTAATGATAATTTTCAAGTAAGTGGGAAAAAATTCTGCCATATGCAAACTATTCTGGCGTACTCTACAAAAAAAACACGCGGCAGCTTATATCTATCTTTTATATGTGAGGCAAAACTTTCCCATTTCGTTTTGTCTACGCCAGTCACTCGCTTCTAATTTATTGCTTTGATCAGTGTAATTAGTATTTTTTTTATTTCAGAATAAAACTAGATTTCGAAGGGATAGGTTGTGTAAGTCTGTCTTTATTTGAATAGCTTCTATTGATTTTGTTTTCATGTATAAGCTATTATCACCAAAACAGTGAACCATAAATGCAATAAAAATTGATAATTTTTTTCTATGCAAATTTTTTTAATGATTTTATAATGCACATTTGGTATAGTAACAAACTAATCTTTATATCAAAATAAATACTTTTATCGCTTCTGGTATTTACAGTATATAAACTTCGTCTTTCACACTACATCATTTGGGCAAATTTGCATAATTTGTTTGTGGTTAGTAGTTAATTATAACGCTATAATTTTAATTGAATATATAGGCAGGTATTACATTTTTAAGTATAAAAATAATAACTACCGTACTCTGTATTTTTTGGAAGGGTAGAAAAAGTACCTACTAAGGATTCTGCCGCGAAAGCTTAAGTCTAATCTTTCCCAAAGCTCTAATAAAGCTCGAGCTATGAAAGTAGCTAGACAGTTGCCAGCTTGACTCTATCGCCAACATTTCGCTATGTTTCCACTGAATCGTCTTTATAATTTAAGGAACGGTGCTGCTTGCGAATATTACAATTTTAACATAAAGTAAATACAACAGAAAGTAATATTAACGTATTATACTTCCAGATATAAATTATTTACACTATTTTTTTAAGCGTTATTACACAAAATTTGTAGCAATGTGTTACTTTTACTGAACAGAGATCAGTTTAAGAAGGTGTTTTAAAAAATCGACCCACAAGTGAGTTACGGGTAGTTGTAAATAGAAAAAAAAATCCTTTTTATCAGCTATTAAAATTATCTACATACTTAAAATTTAACAAACATGTTTTTTTTGTTAAGCTGAGGTATGCAAAAAGATTTTTTTGTTTAATTTGCAATTCACGAAAGATTAACTCATTAGAAACTTCTTTACCCTTCAATCTGTATTGTTTGATTTTTCAATTTACCCGTGCGAAGAACGGGTATACCAGCTAGTTAATTATAAAACTCATCTTGTGCAGTGCTGGCACATTTATAAGTGTATTATACCAGTGTTAATGTGCTTTTGATTTTTTATTGTTTTTTTAATGTTTTACACACATTAGTGTTTTTAATGAGAATTTTATTTTTAACTATGTTTTTTTTTAATTTTATTTTTTATGTTTCTTTAATTTTATTTTTTATTATGTTTTTGCTCTTTTACTTTCAGTAAATTAATAATTTTCTTATGTAATCTTTAGTTTTCGACTTTTTAATATGCTTGGGCCCCCCTCGTAGAGTTATCACGCCCCCCCACTAGAGGGGCATGCCCTGCAGTTTGAGAAACGTTGATCTAAGATCATCGTCAAAGCTCTCGAAAACAATATTGTAATAGTTTGTTAACAAATAGATAAAAGTGAAACATGAGTTTTACTATCTTTATCCCTATGAATTACAACACAAAATCCAAATCACATATCACACCATTCTGGTATTAATTCTCTTCCATGAGGAAAACTTATTCCAACTGAGATTTTTGGACATCATTTTACATCGATTACATGTCTGTATATGTACGTGAAACTAAATTGTGGATCTTGTTCAATCGACAATTTCTCGGAAAACAATTCAAGGACAAATCGACTGGATGCCACTTTACGTATATTTATTACCTAAAATAAAGCCCACACGAACCATTGTACCTGTCTGAATCGACTTGTATGTTAGTCTAGGAGACTAGTATCAAAAACACAATATTTCAGGATTAAAAATTTTTACTGACAGCTCTCTAACGTTTATCAGATTTATTATGAATCTAGTATGATTTCTTTATATGTATGAGAAAGTCTATATACAAATTAATTTAATATTGAAGTAATTATATTTGCGCTGAAAGAAAAATAGAATGCAAATAATTTGTAAATAATTCTAATTCTTATTAAAACAATTCATGAGAAAAATCTACATTACTATTACATTACAGATATTACTTAGTAATGCATCTAATAGTTTCAAAATAAATACTAATAATTATTAAAGCACCCACATTAATTCGATATCTTATGTGATTAAGAGGAGTTGAAAACCTGTCTCTCTATCCGGACAATGTTAAATTGTACATGCTTGAAATTTTTCATACATTTATAGTACACCTTTCTCATTATACTGAAATGAGCTTTTAGCTATTTTTGATTTTTTTTTAATAAGTTATGAAATATTTTATCACACATTGCAAAATTTAACCCATTGTTCACATAAAAAATTTGTAAAAATAATTTTTTTTTACAAAAAGCTCATTTCAGCATGTATTAGCCATCATTATAAATGTATAATAAAAAATTTACATACCTGTGAACAGTAGTTTCTCGGGAAAGGTACATCGAACATCAAAATTTACATTTTGAGATAAATTGATTTTAATGTATACAGTGACACTTCTAATCCGCTAGGAAATAAAAAAAAAAAATAAAAGGCTCAATTTACAATAAAAGATAAATGTTTTGGTTTATATCAGACGTTCAACTTTTAAGCAACAATGAAGTACTTTGTTAACACTTCTCGCCAATCAAATGGACGTGGCTCAGTTTCAATGATTATTTAAAAATATGTTTTAAGAGCTTCTAATTAACCTAGAGGTTAAAATAAGGTATTTTTAGAAAGGTTAAAGTCTATACAACTTCAAATGTAAAAATCTCAAATTGTCAAAAAAAAAAATAACATTTTAGCTTTTTCCAACACCCCTTAAACAATTTTTGGAAAGCTATATTTTTAGAAAATATATAGTATGAAATAAAAATTTTGAATTTTTAAAAGGATGCGCACTTTCTTTTATTAAAATATTTATATGAATTGTTTACATGTATCTTATTTGAACACAGATGAAATATACATTTCATTAGAAAAGCACCAGTTCTAACCAAACAAACATTTTTAATTTCAATTTTTTTAAAAATATTTCAGTATTTTAAATTCCTACTACTTTTATAGATTTTAATAACTTTGAAAATTTTTTTTTTCTCATATTCTTGGAAGTATTCTTCACAATTCTGTGCATAGATTTGATATTACGATTATTTTATTTTTATTGGTGATTCTTTTATTTTTAGAATTTTTTTCATGGTGGACACTATAAAAACAGAAATAAAAACAACAATATCAATTTTTGGGTCATTTTTTTTAAAGAATAACTATTCACATACACATTCTTATTCCATGCAGAGTGTTATCAAGCATATTATATTAAAAAAACACAGAAAAAGTTTCAAAGCTTTATATTGAATGCAAAAAAAGGCATTAGCATTTTAAGTACACGATTAATGGGAAAAATAAAAACCAGAGAAATAGATATTTAAAGTTTTAAAGATTAGAGTTAAATGCAGGCATAATGTATTCTAGTTTCGGTTTTCACTTCGCCATACTGTTAAAAAAAGAAATAATTAGATAAAAAATGTAGCTAGAGCTACAAAATTTTGCGCACATATATCGAAAAGTCCCACAATTAAAATGAAGTTAAAAAATTCAATATTTTGGTCATATTTAGGGTAATTTGTCTCATTAAATACAAAATGAGAGACTTTTTCTCTTTTTTTTTAAAATTTAAGTGATAAATTATTGTTACTCATAAGTATATTTTTAATAACAGATTCCACTTATTTTAGATTCTCTTTTCAATATTTTTAATGTTCAAGAGTTTGAATTAAATAAATTCAAGCCTCCACAATTTTGTAGTTGGAGCCGCCACAAGAGGGTTCCACTGATGAAATAGCATTTGAGGACTCGTGGCGCCTGCAAAGGCTTAACTTCCAAAATCAAGTTCATTTGAAAGAACATATTTTTAATATCGAATGTTAAAAAAACCCAAAATAATTTACCATCTTGTATATTTCTTGTGGAATCCAGAGTTCAGAATTTTTGGGCTTGGGTTTTAAAAATATTATTCGGAATATAACATAAAAAATTCGACAAAATTATATTGATTTAAGATAACAAAATTCAGTTGTTTTATTTTCCTATGAATACATCCCTCAATATTCGAGAGCGAAATAAAGCATTACAAGCCAAAGTTTTTGGAATAAAACTGCTAGGACAACGAATTTCCAAATGTTTTATTTCCTGTGTCCTACATACAATAACACGAGACTTCAATACTACAGAAGGCACAGTGCACACTCTTTAAAGCAGTAGAGTTCAGAAAATGCAGCAATTTAAACATATCCCGCAGCGGCTTGTGAAATTTTAACATAAAGACTTGATCTATTGAAATGGAATATTTTTAGACTTGTTCCTTCGAATAAAATGGAAAGGACCAAACAGATGTATGAGAGAGAGAGAGAGAGAGAGAATAATCGAATTTTTCTTATAAAATAAATTCAAAAATATTATTCAAAGATGAAAAAAAAGTTTTAAATACTTTTTAATATAAAATAAACTTTAAAAATGAAATCAAGACTAATCTTTAAGAGTTTTATATATCAAGTATTCTTGAATACATAATCAGTTTGAGATTTTCAAACTCTTTTGTATATAACTAATATTGCATTAATACTTGAATTGTTATATTGCCACATGATTAATCATTTTTTTCAAATTCAGTAAGGGTTTCCGTAATAACATTAGTATATATATATAAATTCTTATGGGGGAAAAATCATAACTTATTCTTCAATTAATTACAATGGATTTTATTTCTAACAGGACATAAATCTTTAAACATAAAATAACACAGATTCAAAATCCATGCAATAATTGTTCACACAAATAACAATTATATATAAAGTAAATAAAAAGTGCAGGCACAGTCAGATGTGGTCCAATGTTGCAATTTAGCTATGAAGAACTATTAAGATATCTCTGAGCAGTTTTCACGTCACATAATCCTTCTAGATTCTTTTAGACTCTTGTAAGGTCATCTATTTTGTTTCTAAATGTAGTTACTTGGCGATATTTTGCAACCAAGTTTGTTACCAAGATCACGCTTACTCTCTCGACATTACTGAGATTATTCTCTCTTGGCCTCCAAAAGGTATTTCCTACCACAGTAACCTTTTTGCAAAGAAGCAAAAAAAAAAAAAAATCCAAACTTTTTGTAAGAACATTTATATTCTGAATGTAACGATGGAAAATGACAATGATTATTCCTAATTAATTAATTTAATGATCTTAATTTAATTGCATTTAAACGTGCCTTCAGAATAAAATATAGCTACAGCAAAAAATGAAGGCAAAGTGATTTGAAAGGAATATAGTTATTTCCATAAAAAGTCACACAAACTCGAAAGAAATGCATCATAGTAAACAAAATGGACGAAATTTAATGTTTCCTGGGTGGTCCGGTTTGTGTGTTATTTGATCACTCCGATTTTTTAATGTTATCTGGTCCACGGACCGGTACTGCTCCATGGCCCGTGAGTTGGAGACCACTGGTCTAAAAGAGCAACGTCTGGAGAATAAGGCAGATGGGTTTTAAAATCCCATTTGAATATTTAAAAATAAATTTTGCCTGGCAAGTGAAGGATTATCGAACACAAAAATAACTTTCCATGTATCTACTCATATTCCGGAAGCTTTTACTTTAATTCTCAGCTGAGATGCATCAATTATAGCCGGTAGAGATTCTCCATGAGGATCCTCCCCTTCTTGCCCTAATACAGTAATACAGTGCATCTCAAACTTTCAATACTGGCGCCCCCCTTTTCGATCACAATTTTTTTCGCGCCCCCCTTATACATTAATAATCTACTGAATGCAATAATAATGCACTTTGACGCTAAAGTTACAATAGGCGATCTTAATTATAAACCATACAAATTAGTAACATAAGTATTAAATTTTGTATACTACTTTTAAGCAAAATAAATAAATAAATAAAGTAATAGGATAATTATTGTTATTTTTCCATTCTCTAATTTTTAAATTGAACATATTGCAAAATGCGGTTGCTGCTTAGAAGACAAAATATAGATATCTGCTAAATATAGAAAGAGAACTCAGAGGGTCAAATTCTAATCATAAGCATTCCTTATAAAAACTTTGCTTTCCAAGACAAGCTCATGGTCGTCATTAATACTTATTAAACTTGTTCTTAATTTAGGATTAATTAATTAGTTATAAAATATTCTGTGCAGCACTGATACATTAAAAGTATACCGGCTGAAGTGCCCGCTCTTTGCACGAGTTCATTTATAAGAAAATAAAACATTATTGATATAATAGCTGAATTGTAAGGGAAGCAAAGCCAAGTGCTCGACAATGTTTACAAAAACGTAAAATGATTTTTTTTAAAATGATTGCTCAAATTATAATTAGTTTTAAGCGAATTGTAATTTTAAGCCTCACAGAATTAGCATTTAGAATTGATGTTAAACAGTAGCCCACACAGAGGAATTTTTCAAGGGGGTCGAAAGTTCACCAATCTTGTATCAGGTTCCTTTTGATTTTGTCGATTTTCGGGAACAAAACACAGTAAAAAACTAATTCTTCAATAAATAATTAGCATTAATTAATAAAATTAATCATTAATAACAGATACTTAATCAAATTTTGCGTACTATAAACTTAGAATTATAATCAATTGGAAAAAAATCAAGGGCTTTGGGGGGAGGGTCCGGACTCCCCCTTTTGTGTGCGCCACTGATGTTAAATAATGATCAATAATATAAAATATCGATGAAGAATAATTGTATTATTTTTAATATTTAAAGCGAAAAGACTTCAACATGTTTTAACACGGGAGCAGGCGCGCACTCGATACGGTCGGGGTTATTGAATCACCCCAATCCTTTTTTTTATAATTATATTATTGTACACGATACAAATCATGATTCCAGTGAATAATTTAATCAAGAGAAAGTTTACTTACCTTCTTTCAAAGACTTTTCAATTTTTCTTTGGTAATAAATAAACAGTTTTGCCAGAATTAACGATTTCGTAATCTGTGTGTCCCACGCGACCACTTCCGAGCAAAAAGTATATTCATTATGATAATATGTATGTTACTGCTAAAAAAATTGTGTGAAACGTTTTTCTTTATGCTTTATATGTTGAGAATATTTATAAAAATATGTCTTGGCCAAGTAATCCTTCATGTGCTTGTGTGTGTGTGCTCTCCGTGGTTTTCCAAAAATCATAAAACTCTTTTGCATGGAAAAAAGCGCAACAGAGAACCCATAAGAGAGGGGTCATAACTAACTGTACCAATAAATTAGAAGGTCAAACAGATTACAGCTATAATGTGCAGTATTTCAAAAATAATGACAGTGATGAATTTTTTATGTTCCTAAATTTTTTCGATTCTGGCTCTGGGATCTGTTTTTTCTCTGAAAGAATAGTATGTTAGGTTAAAAAAAAGCGTGATAAAAAAATCTCTCATCATGGGATTACAGCAATTCAAATAAAAGTTTTTTTTATTTGGTTATAGGATCTAAGATAGCTAATTAGGTACTGAAGAAGTTTTTATTTTTGCTGACTTAATATCACGCCCGCGCGCCTATAAATTACATCAGAGTAAAAGTGCATTTTTTATTATGTCTGAAAGTATTTTGTTTTAATTCATTCCAGTAAACTAATTATTTTTTAAATCTTTTATTTTCGATATGCTCGCGCCCCCCGCGTAAGGTCATCGCGCCCCCCAGGGGGGTGCGCCCCACAGTTTGAGAAACACTGCAGTAATACCTCGACTTAGGCTACACCGATTTACGCGAACCCGGAGTTACGCAATTTTCAAATCTAGTCAACTCGTCTTTTCTTTTTCTTTTTTTTCAAATCACTGAGAGAATCAGCGCCAAAGCCTGATGAAATTTGTATTGTGATTGAAGAAGTTGTCGATTTTGCCAGGTAAATAAATTTAGAAGTGAATATTGATGACGTTCAAGAACTACTGGATTTTAACAATCAGGAGTTAACAATTGATAAGCTCGTAGAAATGCACGAGCAAGTAAAACATTGAAGAACTTTTCTTTTGAGTTTCTAAACTGTTCATTCAGACTATCGAATAACAGTTGGGAATTTGACAGAAAGTCTTAGTTTAATTGAAAAAGGCTTACAAATTTTAGAAAATACAGACTCCACCGAAAAGCGTATTTTTCCAACAAAACAAGGAATAAAAAAAAGAACATTAACATAGTACGAGGAAATTTTGAAGGGAAAAAATTTTTTTTAACCGACAGACTACTTTGTTGGATTTAATGAGACATTCTACATAAAAAACTGCGATTAGTGATTTTGTGCATTTGTGTTATTTTATATTTTTTATTAAAAAATTTCCCCCCTAAATTACTATTTTCTTTCGTCTCCAGCCCCAACAAAAAATAATTTATATGTATTTGTATGCGAAATTATTCCCCGTCTTACTATCATTCGGTCCGTCCTTTTGCATAAGAGTTCAAGGTATTATTATATACTGCATGTGTGAGCTTCAATCTATGGACACTTGACTTCATGGATGATTTTGACACATGGTCGTGGCTGGGCTAATCTCATGATTTTTTACTCTTTAGATTGTCGTTATGAATGCACTTTTCAGCACTTGTCGAGTGAAAAATCTTTTTTCCATGTATCTTGCCTTCAATTCACCTGACGCTCAATATCCTTGCAGTTGGATTATTGCCATGGTTTTGAGGTGAAAAGAAACTGCTACTTGAGTTATTCTCGAAGTTTCTGCAAATTGCTACATTTGAGACAAGTCTTCTTTCAATAATGCCTCCAATGCTGCGTCTTCAAACGTATCCTTAGAGTCTAAATTTTCATGTTTTCTTAATGACCCCACTAATTTACTCTACAAACGTTTGCGTGAATATTCGTAAGATAATAAAAAGAGCTTGAAGAGAGAGAGAGAGAGAGAAGCAATGTTACATAATCTCTTTTGAGACACAAAATGAAATTTTAATTTATGAAAAACAAAAAATGAACGTATTATGAGAACAAGTTGGGATGTAGATCATCTATTTTTACCTTCTGGCCGGAACATCAATTTTTTTGCCGCACTGAGAAACATCCGACTGACAGACAGGTACGTAATTTTGCAAAATTTTATTACCTTAAGGACTATTTTAAATGTCCTTATAGCTCATGAAATTGAGCATGGCTGAAATAAGGTATGTGGGGTTAAATAAAGCGCAACAATATTTTTTATCATTAGAATTGTGACTAGTATTTTTATAAAAGCTGATTAAACATATTTCTATTCATGTAAAAGTAATTAAAAGTAATAATACCAAACACAAAAAAAATTATTGGAATATCCGTCTGATAGACGGTGATAGATGAGAAAAATCGCACATATCGTGAATTGAAAAAAATCGCCATGAACAACCACGTGATCTTCTCACTGGGTAGAGTTCAACTGAAGATGTCTAGGCAGCCCACCCCAAAAATCACACCACAGCGTTATCTACAAGCATAAAGCAAATCATCCCCGTCTGAGAGACGGGCACTTCGGTCAGATGATTAAGCATGTCGGAAAAATAGTTTAAAAGATTTTAAAATGTATTAATGTTTTGCCTTTATTACATTGATTGTTAAGTAAGAATATTATTTGAATATTTTGGAAAAATCCATTTTCCCGACGTGAATTCATTAAAGTAAATATTTAAGATGATTTCTATTTATCTTAGTAATGAACCAATTATTAAAGAATATATATGTCGCAGGGAAATGATAGAGTTAGGAATTTCATCAAATCTCTAAGTAAGGGTGATGATCAATTGGCGAGAAATATTAAAATAACGTCTCTTGGAGGTCATTTTCCTGATAAAATTAAGGGATTTGAACAATTCCTTGACATGTTTCAGTGAAAGGATGAAATAATATTGTCAAGAATATAAAAATGTTTATTTAACAAATATGGTGCATTATTAAACATAGAAGTAAGTAATACAATAATAGTCAGTGAAATACAAATTATTTATTCGAAACTAATTATTAAATAATTAGAAAATTAGGCTGGTATTTTTTTTAAGTGTAACATCTTTTCTCTCGGTTGCTTACTCACTAAAACATCAATCCTTATGTTAATCCTATGGAGCCGTTTTTTTTAAAGATATGGTGTTGATATTTATGATATCGACAGAAGGAAGTATCCCTGTAGGAAGTACAGGGACTCGACCCCCCCTAAAGTATCTTGCCCGCCCCTGGACTGCAGTTTGCCAATGCAAATCCTGACTAGTTCATTTCATTATTTCACTGAAACAGTTCAGCGTTTGATAACATCACTTACTTTCAGCATGGAACTGACCTTAAAGAGACGTTATTTTAAGATCTCCTGTCAATTGATTCTATACCTTAAGGATTTCATGAAATTCCTAATTTCGTCATTTTCCTGCGACATATAGGATGCCAAGAGAGAAATGGGATGGAATTATTTTAGGTACTAACTTTAAATGAGTGCTTATTTCCTTCTTTAAAAGCTGGATCTCTCATTTGCACCAAATATTTTTAGAGTTACTCTTACAAAATAAAAAGTATAAAAATGCACCAGAAAATATCCATTTCTTGTTAGGATTATTAAAGTTGGACCGAAACGTTTTATTTTCTTCAGAATTTTAACGCCTAATCAAGCAGAAAAGATGTTCGCTGGTATATAGATGAAGGAGAAAATAAAATTAAAAAAGAATGAACATATATGCTTAACACTCTGTCACACAGAGGGAATGAAGTTCAGGTATTTGAAATTTTTTATAGTATTACAGTCAAATTATGTTTTGTTGGAGAAAAAACAGGCCAGTTAGCACTTTTTAACATTTATGGCAATTAGAGGGCGCCAACTAAATAGTTACAAGAAAAATCATCATGTACACTCATGGACAAAAAAAATTAGCACACCAAGAAATAATTCCGGGATCGTAACGAAACTTGGCATGAAGGTACATGTCGGGGAGATATGCAAATAATTAGAAATGCAGCGCGATTGCGCATTACGTATAGTCGGTAAAGAGCGTTTAACGTCGTTCTCCGTGCAGTATAAAACAGGTAAACAAAGCTTGTTTGAGCGTGTTAATCGTTTATAAAGGAAGAGCTGAGGTAGACATGCCATTAGGCCGTTTTCGAAAACAATATGAGTAGCCGTCACAGTTTGAGAGGGGGAGAATCATCAGCATGATGGAAGCTAGGTGGTCAGCTAGGCAAGTAGCTCGTCAGTTAGGTCACTTTGATTGTGTTGTGAGGAGGTGTTGAAACCAGTGGATACGAGAGATGTTATTTACCCGAAGACCAGGCTCAGGACGCCCTCGATAGATCAGTCGTCGAGAAGAATGCTACATAGTAAGAAATGCACGCGTACAGCCAATTGCTTCATCGGCCGCCATCCAGGCACATGTAGCACCTTCACTAGGGAACCCTGTATCTTCTCAAACCATGCGAAGGCGCCTGGCTGTAGGACATTTGGGATCGCGGCGCCCATTACGTGCGCTGCTCTTGACGCCCACACATCGACGCCTCCATTTGGAGTGGTGCCGCGCACGATGAAATTGGACTGCAGAGGAATGGAACCAGGTCATCTTTAGGGACGAATCAAGATTCAATCTCAGCAGTGTTGATAATCGTGTTCGTGTGTGGAGACCCTGTGTTGAACGTCTCAATTCTGCCTTTGTTTTACAGCGACACACCGTTCCTACAGCTAGTGTGATGGCATGGGATGCCGTCGGTGCCCCTAGTATTGATCCGTGGCACCATGCCAGCCCAGTGATGCCCATGACATCCTGCAACCACATGTGTTTCCACTCATGCAACGGTTCCCAGGAGCCATTTTTTAGCAAGACAATGCTCATCGTCACACGGCAAGGGTGTTACAAGCCCGATCCCCTGATTTGTCTCCAATCGAGCATATCTGGGATCATTTGGGACGGCGAGATGGATATTTGGACGAATTTGAGGCAAGGTTACAGCAAATATGGAACGAAATGTTTCAAGACATCATTCAGAACTTGTATTCCTCAATGCCCGATCGTATCGCATCGTGCATTTGCGCTAGAAGGGGTTCAACAGGGTATTAAATCCTCCCTTCTTTTGCCTTTTTCTCTTAAATAAAGGATCTTTTTTCTCTAATTTTCTCGCCATTTACTTATATCAAAGTAATCATTACGTATGCAACATTTCGTTTTATTTTGATGACTTCTTCATGGTGAGCTAATTTGTTTTGTCTATGAGTGTACATTTAACAACTTCTTTATTACTAAATTAAAATAAATATGTAGTCAAAAAGACAACGCATAAAGAGGAAGACATAAAAAATGCTTGAATTGGACTGATTTAAGGGCGCTATGATGCACGGTTTGGGTTATGAAATTTCGCAATGTATATTGAACTACTTATCAGCAATCCTCGCCTTTGGTTATTTATATTGTTGAATAATGATTTTACTTTTTGAGTCTAAAGCATCAAAAAATAATAAAACCTTTTCCCATTTTTCGAAAATTCAACCTATTCATGGCAGTATTAAAAATTTGGAAATCCTTTTTAATTAGTTTTATTCTCATCTCAATACCATACATCTTCCTTGCTTAGATAGGCTCTGATTAATAATAATTTTTTTCTCCATAGAATTGCGATTCACCCTATATATATAGATATAATGATTGTTTTGTTCTTCATTCTTATTAAACTTAAAGTACATTTCACGAAATAACCATGTAAACATCCATAATTTATAACCTCTTCTGATGTAGGTGTTTGAAATAGAATAACTTTCCTTTCCTGCTCGAATGGAAACCTATTAAATGATTCCAAATCATATACCACTCAGAAAGCATAAATATTCTGCTGAAAAAAACATTTTGATGACATCTTTTTGAGCTAGACTTAAAATACTTTATTCCAAAACACGTTCTTAATGAATCGAAATAAAGATCTACCAAATAAATGGCAGAATTTTTACCTAAATAATGGTTTCAAAAATGCGAGTATTTCGAAAGATTATTTTGTGTGTATTCCTATCTAAAAGACTTAAATAGGAATTGAATATGCAAAAGAAAAATTAAGCTTATGTATTTGTTTATGATTGAAATTTAGTGTTTATTTTTAGGATTAAAGCTGTTATTCGAATGATCGTATAAATATTAATGTGATAGGGTTTGTGTCGAAATGTGTAACAGACATAATGGATTTGGCTTAAAAGATATTAGGGAAATGATAATTGTGTTAGAAATGTAAAATGTCTATGTATTTAATCTACATGGATACAGTTATTCTGGAATTTATTTTTTAAGTGTTTCGAAACAAAAGCTTTTAATATTTTATGTATGCATATTTAAGGATAATAAAAATTAAATTTTTGTCAGACATCTTTTGGACATCCAAACATGTATCTAGGTAAATGTACCACATAAAGTTGTATTATTAACTGAGCTTTAATTCAACCTGTAATGGTTTTACTCGCTTGCTATTATTACAAATTTGCTAGGGGGCAGCAATCATTTGAATAATAATAGATTTATTAAAGACTATACAAAGACAAATCGAAGTATATACTCTCAAAGAAATATATTAAAACAGATTATTTACAATAGTACAAAACGTACTTGTAAACAAGCTTTACAGCGTTCTCGCAACGAATCTCAGGAACAGTCCAACTAGCAAGAACTCAAACAGGTAACGTCATTCTCATATTGCAGCCAATTCTCAAACAGGTTCTGATTTCGATTCAACGTAACTGAAATGATCTTTACTTCAAAGGTCCTTTATATAGTTAATGAACATTTCTAAAAAGGTCGATCCTAGACCACCTCGATTATTTCTTGGAAATATCATATTTTTCTCTAATTTTTGTCCCCAATCTTGAAACGCTGGTCACAATTTTAATAACTGCCAAAATTTGGTTTTTTTTCTTTCAAATTTACACTGAGAAGAGAGCTTTGCTTGTAATTCTCAATTTTTCAGCAAGGAGAGCATCGCTGTAAGTAAAATTACATTCGTGGCGTATTACACTATAAATGGCACTTATCGTGAAGTAAATCATATGATTGTCAAAAAGCATATGTTTCAGTCAATTTTGTGTTAAGATGCAACTAAAAATCTAACGTATTTTTCAAATTTTAATGAAATCACTTTTGAAATTATGTAACAGAGTGAAAAAGAAATACAGCAGGATTATTGTGAATATGAATGAGATAATACAAATAGTAATATCACTTGCATATATCCTTTATTTAAACGTTAGGCTAAAATTGACACATTCTGCCGGATACCCAATCTTTAAGTAAATATAGCTCACATTTTTAAAAACTCAAAATACATAGTTTATATAATTACTAACAGCCTTTTATTACTTAAAATTTGTCTAATATAACTATTGGTATAACTTTAAAATACTTCAAGATGATATTTTTTTAATAATGTTTAAATAATGAAATTCACTTTTTGTATAAATTATTTCATATAATTTTTCTGCAAGCCTCTTTCCTGGTATGTTAAGAAATAAATTTTAAATACGAAGACATTTTTAATTTGCATAAAAGTACATTTACGTTGCATCTCTATACATAAAAATCTAAAAAATAACTCCAATACCATAAGAATTTTATAAAAAAATCTTAAAATAAATGTGACCTATTTCTTTTGAGGAATGTGTACTATACGGTTTATTTTTTCTTTCTATACGAACTCGATAGATTCTGTGATAAGGTAAGTTAAAAGTTTTTCACAAGAGCATAAAAAAATCAATACGTTTTATACTACATTTATAAAGGTTCTTTTCATCGACTTTTATTCTACTTAAAATGAATTGAAAAATGTTTGATTGAGAAAATGTACCTGAATTGAAGCTAAAAAGTATGCTTAAGATATTCAATATTTCATCTTTTGGTATTTATAATGAAGTTCCTTTTCGTGACACTTCAAGATCCCGTCGAAAGAATTGCTACTCTGTACAAGCTCTGATTCTAAATTTTAATGCATTTTTAGATCAAAGGACTGCTTTATTCATGATGCTAGTTTGATTTCTTGAAGTGGCAGTATTTTTTCCCATATACATGAAAAACAAATGCATAAAGCTTTTATTAAAAATATACATACATTTTCCCCTTTTCTTAGTTGAGAAGACGTTCCTTTTTTTTGATAAGCTTAGAAATTCTGCAAACTTATTTCAAAAGTTGATACCGTGAATAACAAAATTTAGTTTTCTACCACTAAAAAAGTTTAAAAGATTTCTGTAAGAAATATTTTTTTAAAAAAAATTCTCTTTAAATAAACTATTAAATCATTTTAAAATTATCGAGTGATCTCAAAATTGATTTTTAAAAAAATATGTTATAAAGTTTCTTTAGCTATTTCAGTTTGAGAAATAAAATAATGCTAATAAAAAAACACAGAAATGCTTTGAATATATTTCGAATTGAGATTGCATTATACTTCATATGCATACAAGATGTGTCAAAAATAACGCCCAAACTCTGCACATCTAGACTCCTCGTTATAAGTACATAAAAATGCTCAAAGATTTGTACCTGTACGATCCATAGTTTACGAGAAAAGCGCAGTAAATAATGATGCCAGTTGATTAATGAATAATGATGTAGGACAGTTCGTGATGAGGCTCCATCGCATTTTTGTGCTCCTTCACGTGAATGGCTGGATATGGCATACCCTAGGCACTGGATTGGACGTGACTGTCCATATCGGTAGCGTAGCTACCAATGGGCGATACCAGCGATACTTAACCTACTGCCCGCGGGCCGCATGTGGCCCGGTCATGGCCCATTGCTCTGAGAAATTCACTTATTTAAGAAGATTGTATAAAAAATTTGGTAGGGAATTCTTTGTCAAGAAATCAAATATATCAATTTTGTTTTTTGTTGTTGGTGTCGTACGGGTTCGAATTCATACTCTTTTTCTATTTGGAACAGTTACGGTTAGTGATAACAGACAACAGTGGAATGAAAATTTGTAACTTTCTTTCATATCTTGCAAGCGAAAAATATTCAAAGAAAATATATCGTTTCAAAACGATTGGGAAGTTGACTATTTTGTAGTGAAAAACAAACAGGGATTAGTAATTGTTTGATTTGTCACGAAAGTGCAGTATTCAAAAAATACCAATAAACAGGAATCATTCAATAACACTTTTCCTCGAAGATCTATTTCTAGAGGTGGTAAATAGGCTTTCTTGAATAATCTTTGTAACAAAGTGTTTTGTCAGTAGTAATATCACAGCGGTAACAAAGACATCCTACGAAGTTTGTTAGATTATTGGTAATCGTATGAAACCATTTACTAACACAGAAATTGTGAAGGAGTGTTTCTTAAATGCTTGTAATTTAGTGTTAGCGACAAAAATAAAAAAATATAAAAAATAATAGTTACGAAAAAGCACAACAGGAGTTATAATATTTTGATCAATTTTCCACATTTAAAATTTTCAATCTTATCTTGGACTTAAAGCATTTCCACCCTTCCCTCCCCCATGCGGCCCGCGCTTGAGTACCCTTGGTCTAGACGGTGCTGCTAGACCGGGTCCCTCAAACTTAGGGGGCCCTCGGGCTTTGACCAACAAGCAAGCCGAATTTGTGATAATTTCTCCCAAATTTAGAATATAAATATAAAAGGTTGCAACATAACTATTATCATCGCTATTCTGTTCAAAGTAATTTTGAATTTGTAGAGAATTCTCCTAAATTCTTTTCGTTGTTTCATCAGTGTTGCAAATTTTACTTATGGATAGAAGTTTATGTTATATCTTCAATTTTTTTTCATTTTTTATATTCTGTTACATGAAAATAAACTTCAAATTCCATGAAAAATCTTACCATACTTATTATTACATCTTAAAAACCCTACACAAGAGGCAATTCATTCCTAGTTACATTCTATTTTAATAACAATATGATTCATAATAAGCTAGAGAAAGAGAGTTTCCTGTTTCAATACTTCGCAATCTTACCATTTTTTTAAAAGTAATTTTTATAATATTGTATTGTACGAGTATGTTCTTGTTCATTCATATTTTTGTATTATTTTCTGTCTATCTCGGTGGACCATTTTGTAGCTCTATGCCAATGGTAATCAACCTTTTTTCGAGCCGGGTCACATAAATATGACAAGTATTTCACACGGGCGGAAACGTGAGTATAATGGAGAAAAAATACTATAATACTAAATCAGCATTAGACAAAGCAAAATTGATCAAAATATTAAAACACATTTTCGGCTTTTATTTTATTACTTTATCAACCCTTCTATCACACAAATAAAAAAAAATTTCTTTTATTCGTTTTTTACCTATTTATGGGGTAGTTTCGATTTTATTTTAACCATGACCAAGCCTCTAGTTTACATTCTATTAACAAAAAAAGTAAATTCATAGAGAATTGATGAGAGGAAATTCATTGATATAATTTTCCTCTAAACTTTTAGTAAATGGGTCTTAAATCATTGAGTATTTTAGTGTTATGGGCCATAAACGTGGCAACTCAGAGAAGTTCACCGGGCCACACGCGGGTCGAGGGTTGAGTATGACTGCTCTAAGCCCTCTGGTGAATGAGTTCAATTCTTCCGAATAAATAAATAGCTTGGGATTCCACAACGACGTTTTGTAGAATAGCATTACGTTTCTGCTTCCTTTTAACGTCAGTAAGTACGAGCACATACGAATTGTATTGGATAAATTATAAAACTAAAATTATGAATAAAAAAAAGAAACCCAGTGACGTGTATGTGTGTTTAAGAGTAAATAGCGACAAGGAAGAGAATATAGTAAATATAAAAATTGCAGTTTTTTTTTGCGTATTTCAAATATCTATATATTTTTAGTTTTTTACTTTCAAGAAAGATTCGATCTGATCACCTTCTGTTCCGAAAGCGAATATCTTAGTCATCACGCCAAAACGACCGGCTTCGCAAGGTGGCTATTACTGGTTTATATCGATATCACACTGCCATACTACCCCCATGCCAGCGATTCAGCGAATAGGCGAAGAAACAATAACATATTCGTGGTGAGCGTGTGAGCAGTTGCGTCTCTTTGAGTGCGATGGCTTTGTGGGTTGCGTCATTTGTGTGACGGCTTAATTGCGTCATGTGTCTGATGTCTTGGTTGCATTTGCGGTGGAAAGATGGCGCCACGACTGCTGCGATTCTTTTGCACGGCCCCCAATGAAGTAAGATTCGATCTGAGCACCTTCTGTTTCGAAAACGAGTATCTTAGCCATCACGACAAAACGTTCGCCTTTACTTGGTGGCTATTGCTGGTTTAAATCGATATCACACAACCACAACTTAATAACATCCTACCAAGAAAGGGCCCTCAATTTTTTTTCTTCCACCAGGGTCTTTGGATACCTAGCTATGCCATTTTTCCATATTATGGTCACCACGATCGTCATACCTCATATAGTGAAAAGTTTGCCAATGGGGCATTCTCAAAAAATTGGTGTATCGAGACGAAATTACCTCTTTACTGCTTGTACTTTGGTGCACACTGCGCTGCTGGGAAGTGCGTACTCATTCTTTCCACGGCGTACTCAAGCTTGCCTCGATATTCAAGATGGACACTTTGAACATCTATCTTTATAAATACAGTCAAACCTGTATTTAACGAAGTCGCTAAATCCCGAAAAAAAGTTCGTTTTTTTGAGGTTCATCTTTCAATATACTTTATAAACCACATACAAATATTATTTTAAATTCATAAGCACTATGTATTAAAAAAGTAATTATTCACACTTTTATGTAAATTAATATATATTTATTTTATATGTATCTTACCCATATAAAAAAAACTGCTGGGAAAACAAGAAAAAAGAATGTCAAAGAATACATTGTACTTTCAACACCAAGAAAATTTTATTTTAAAATTAATAAATTTTAAAGATATTTCCTAATTTCAAGTACACAAGTTATTTTAAACATACATTATTTTATAACTAAACTACTAAAACAGTGGCGTAACGTACACCCCTGCTTTGCAGGGGAGGGGCAGGATTCTAGATAGCCGAAAGCCCGGCTGACACCTAGTAACCAATTTATAAAATATTAAAGGCAAAATCTGACTTTGCAGGGGGCCCTAATATTCTCCGTTACGCTACTGTACTAAAACGTGTTAAAAGAGAGAATAACTTGAAATGTCTAGAAATACTTTAAAAATAGGGAGAAAAAAATGAATCACAAGAGAAAAAGTTCGTTACATAAAAAAATGCACTTAGCTGTTGGAAGGTTATTTTACGATGAAAATCGTGAAATGTTCTTGCTTCCAGAAAAAAGTTCGTTACATAGAAAAATTCGCAATATAGAGGTTCAACTGTATTTGCAAATACTGATGTTGATGTGTTTAATACGGTTATGGTGTCATACTTTGCTTTTCGTAAATTTCTTGTAAACCATGTGTGACGGGCTCACGAGTCTTTTCTTTAACATGTCCTTTGGGTTCTTTGGGCCAGAATTAATGGCAACTCTTTTCCAACCAAATCCAAGAAGTGAAGTGTAAAAGATGCAAATGAATAAACTTTTAAGTATCGGATCTTAGACTAAGCGGTATGGCAATGTAAAGTAATGTTTGACAATTGATGTTAGTTTATGACAGTTGATGGTTATTATAGTTCGTGGTTCAAGTCTGAATGAGTTTTACGTGACGTGAATAGAAGTTATTAGTGATCGGATATATGAAGGTCAAGTTGCACACCAGTGCATACAAAGACAAGATTAAGCATAGGACAAGATTGATCGGTTCTCCAAGCTGTAATAAGGTAGGATTGATTATTTAATATTAAAATCAGGGACTAGGTGGTTCACTTATTAATAGTGGTCTGAATTAGATTAAGTCTTATTATAAATATATATATATATATATATGTGTATATTGTGTGTTGCGTATTTTGCCATCGTACATTCTCTTATATTAATCATTATAATTTAATTTGTTAAAGGTTTAAGTTGAATATCTTAATAAAGCCATATTAAGATAATGTTTGATCCTAGTTCTTTCGTTAATCCTACGCCTCTAGCTCACGCTGATACTTCGAGAGATGTTTTTCCATAGGGAGGGACATCACACATGGATCACGTACAGGTACAGTTCTCTAGTCATTTTTTATGTTCTTCCAGCGAGAAATCTAGCTGTGCAGAGTTTAAACACTATTTTTGGAGCACCCTTTATAACATTAGAAACAGAAGACATATATACAGGTAGATCAAAAGAGACATTAACATAGGTACTACATTTTTGCATTTGCAGTTATATTTTTATGAATAAGGCTCTTATGATGAAAAATTAACATAAGAGCCCATTGTACTTAGTACTACGTTTTTTTTTCTATCAATGCTCAAAAATATCATTTTTAAGAATTTTTAAGCATAATGAAAATAATTTAAAAAACAATAATTATGTAATAGAACGTAAATAGTTTATACGACTTTTAAATTTTGCATTTGTTTCTAAAATATTTCCTTTTCTTTGATAGTATACTCTTTAAGGTATCCGACAACTCTAAAATAGTGAACTTTGCCAAAAATTGGCAATTTTTTCTTTTAATGATTTTATTTTATAGACCATCTTATTACCTTTATAAAAATATCTAGTTTATTATTTTCCATTTCCTTGAACGAAAAACGCAAGTGTTTTAGTAAAAGCAGATGCCACTACTTTAAGCAAGATGCCATATTTTAAAATGCCTTTTACTCGAAATGTGTTTTTTGTAAATGCTCAAACAAGAACAGCGATTGCTCAAAAAGTTTTGAGAATCATTAACTAAAATTTGTGTGCTTGTTCTGTATAATAATAGAAATGTTTTAGCCTTCAGGTTTATCAATCACTGTTTTATTACAAAATTTACAGTCCCTTAGGTAAATATAATCGATGTTTTTTTCCAGCAATTTAATATAGTCACTAAGAGATCTCTAAGTTTTTTTGTAAAAATTAAAATATCTCTTATCCTGAAGGTCACTTCAAAAATGAATAGCATAGCACCACATCAAAATTTAAAATTTGTTCGTAAACTTTTTATACAGAATGGGCACCATTTATTTAATTTTTTGTAAATTTTTTCCCATTTTGGTAAAAACAATTTCTTTTTCTCTTCTTAATTTCAGCATATATTTCTTAATATGTTCTAAATAAATCTAAAAACCGCAAAAAAATCTCCACAACTCCATTTTTTAAATAAAAAGTTGGTGCAAGTATTTGGATACCTTAAGGCATTTGTTGATTGATATTTGAATTCCTAAATAAATATTCAGTTAAATAAATCAAAGATTTGCATTGCAATCTCTGTTTTAGAGAACATAAAATATATTCAACTAACATTGCCTACGAGTTCAAATCTAATATTAATAGTCAGTTTGAGTGCATCGTAAAAATTAATAGCCCCATCATACACAGAACTAAATTATTTTATTTCAGAAAAAAATAGATACATCCATCCCCTCTTCAAACAAATATAAATCTTAAGAACATTTAATCACTGAATAATTTAACAATAATATCAGAAGGCGTCGCCTCTGTAGATGAATCGAAATGAATTATTTGAACAGAAAACATTTTTAAATTAAATCTTATCTCCAAAAGTAAATAAAGATATCAAATGCACAAAACAAAGTACCACGAAAATTTAATTTCTTCAGGCCTTAAAACTGATTAACTAATTAAAATAAATAGTAGATACATTCCATCCGAAAAATTTTAACCGAAAAATAACCGATACTGCATTTAATTAACCGTATACTCTAAATAGCCCAAGGCTACCACCCACCCGCTTTTGTTCATATATAAACCAGTGAATAAGGTAATAATTAATTGCTTTCATTCAGTAGAGGTATAGCTTTTATTTTGAATCAGATATCGATTGATGTATATAGGAATCAAATAGTGAAAATGCGAGGTATTAGGTAAACAATATTAAATTATAAATAAAAACAAGTAATACAAAAATAAAATTTTTTTAAGTCAATTCCTACTTACATCAGCAAAGAAAAATTTTCTTTTTGCTACTTTTTATTAAATAGTTACAATTACTATAAATATGTATATACATAGGACAGAATCACAACATTAAGTGGTAATAAATTTTTATTAATTTTCATTAAAGTATCGTACTGTCATCCAAAACAATCGTGTATATAAAATTTCAGTTCAACTGAATGCTTTAAAAGGTGAGAAAAAAACCTTTTCAAGATTTGACACAAGTCTCCAAAAATGATGCCAACGTGGTTGTATTTGTAAATCTTTAAATAATTAGTTTTGATCAATTAATTTTTATTAATTATAAGTAATTTATTGTATTGTCATCCAAAAGAATCATGTATATAAAATGTTAGCTCAATTGAGCGCTTTAAAATGTATTTTATTAACGATGAAAATTCTACCAAGATAAATAAATAAACAAATAAATATAGAGAGAGTGTAACCTAATAGTAGGAATTGAATAAGATTTAGAAATAAGAGCAAATTATTTTTTATTTCTATACCCTCCGGAACTCTGCAGAAATATGGAGAAAAAAGTTCCCCGTATCACGAGACCCAGAAGGAAATCTGGAACTATTAGAGCTAAGTACTTATTAGTTGCGCAACTGAAATTTTGGTAAATATGTTTCTTTTGTTGAGTAAAGTCCATAATTTATTGTGATTATAATAGGCCTCAAGACTGTATAAATATATAATATATATATATATATATATATATAAACACTTGACTTTTCATATTCGAAAATGATCAATGCTTATAAAGGGATAAATTAATATCAATTATGAATATAAAAAAATCATAAAAACCTAACAAAGATTTTTAACAAACAGAAATTTTCATTTTTTTTGTCAGGATTGTGTGTTGAAAAATTAAAAAGATGGAATGTTAAATATGTGATTAAAACCAATTACATTAATAATCTTAAGGTGTCTTTATATTTAATACTCGTTGTTCTAAAAAGGTTAAAAAATCCACAAAATCAACAAATTTTGTTTTATTTTGTAACAACTGCACATGCAGTCCCATAAGTTTCTTTCAGCGAAAGAAAAGTTCGCTAATTGCGATCCTAGTTTAACAATTTGACCTCCCACACACCTCCATGCAGAAAAGTTCCCATGTATTCTCTATTATTTCTTCACATTTTATTGGATTATCTAACACTGAAGAAAAGATACTACTGAGAAAGAAACACTAATATGACATTTATTGATCATCTCTGATCGTTACGAAATGAAGAGCGAAGGCCTTCTCTGTAGAGATATCGGTAGAATGCGGAGTATGATGTGTAGTCTATGGTTGTTACCCATTATCGCTCTATAATTCTAGACAAATAATTTTTTATAGAAATTCTTTTAAGTTTATTTTCGGGGTGGGGAGGAGGATGGTTGCACGTAAATTTAAGATGAATATTAAAATCATTTATAATTTTCGTATTTAATGCACAGTTAAAAACGTTAAACGTGTAAACGCCTAGGACAAAATATCAGTTAAAGTATCCGACTACGATCGTAATCGGGATTTTAAAAAAGCGCATAAATGGATATTCTTCATGATATTTAGTGTCACTTAGATAAGAATACATGTATAAAATTGTTTTAAGGACATTTCGACAAAAAATTATTTAAATACAATATTTCAGCAAAAAAATAACTTAGAATAACCTTTTTTCAAAATGCTCTCCTTTTGTGAAAAATGCTCCTATTATAATAATGTTTTGCCTGTATATAGCTCAGACCTCTGTATAGAGGCTCAACTATGAGTTTTGAAAAATTCGCATTGTTTTCAGAGTTACCACCAATTGAAATAATTATCGGCGTTTTTTTTCTTAAAATTTCTTCCCTCTGTTGTCGTAAATCATGGATAAACCCACTTCTAAGTTACATATTTCAAAAATTCTAGTTGAGCCTCTGTACGGAGGTCTGAGCTATATACAGGCAAAATATTATTATAATAGAAGCATTTTCTACAAAAGGAGAACATTTTGAAAATGGGTCATTCTCTGTTCATTTTTATCAAACTATTTTACTTAAATAATTTTTTATTGTAATAATATTCTAAAAACAATTTTATATACATTTTCTAATGTAAGTGACACTAAATATCATAAATATTATCTATTTATACGCTTTTGCAAAATCACGGTTCGGAATAGAAGTCGGATACCTTAACACGAAATAATACAACGTCACTACAAACTATTATGAATTTTCCTGATTTTTTTTACTCTTAAAACGAAACAAAAGAATCTGAACCCTTTATCTACCGACGGTATTTATAAGTACCTCTCACTTTAAAATTTCATAGAAAACCCATTTTTACGAATATTTTGAAGATACTTAGCAGGAATATTCTTTGAAATCCACTTTTCCAAGATACATGACAGCACGGGTTCTATGATGAGTATTTTAGCGGGAAGGGCGAATAGTTTTATAGCAGATATTGCATTTTCAGCTGACGGGCGGATTGCGAAGATTGCTATTTTTGTCCTGAAAAAATAGTTAATGTCAAAATTTAAGTGTCTTATTTTTTGTATGTTAATGATGACCTTAGAAAACGATTTGACTATTTTAAGTGAACAATGTGTATAATTAATTTTACAGTGGAATATTTTCCATTAATTAATTAGATCTAACGGATGAAATTTCCCAAAGTTGAGTATTTTTTTTATGTGTGTATATCCCTTAATTTTCAATGAAATGATAAAAAAAACAGCATGAACAGAACTGCAGTAAATCATAATGCGGTAGATAAAGGGTTAACATGAAAAAGTTTTCTTTCTGACAATGAACACAATACAGAAAACACCAGCTAAGCAGGTTCGTAGGTGTTGATAATGTGTACAGCCACACTTATGACAGACAAACACATTTTGATGTTTGTTCAAAGCCAAAAATATCATTGGTGCACATTCCGTTGAAGAAAATGCTCCTGATTTCGCGTCATTTGAAATAAAGAACATCATGAAATGTATGCATAGGTATTTCGACTCGGATTTCAGCTGTGAAATGAATAACAAAATAAACGACATCGAACAATTTGTTAAGAATTTGATGTTATAAAAACAATTGATAGAAAAATATCAAATTATTTTCCAAAAATTCTAAAATTGTTTTGTTTTACAAAACCTTGAAAACGTTTTATGAAATTTCATTGTGAATATTTTTGTTTAATTGACTTTTACTTAATACATGCATATATAAATACCTATGTAAATAAAATGTACTCTAATAAACTTATTTTTTTGTTATAATATATTTTTTGCAAATATTAAAATACGAAAAATTATTTCAGTCCCCTCAATTTCGTGTTAAGCGATTTTCAATCTATACGTAATCTGTTGTATTTTCTTAAATTTATTGCACTGTAAGAAATATTTTTTCTATATTTTTCGAGTATATCAACAAGTTTTCAATAAGTTTGACTTGAAGTACTTAAGAAATTATTAGTTGATGTTACTTGTGAACTCTTTAGGTCCGAATTTGAACTTGAGTTTCGAAGAAAATATCGAATTGTGTTTTAGCTATCCAATCAAATATTTGAAATTTCAGCTTTCTATAACTGTTTGTCTTTTAAAGCTAGAGACATAGAAGTAGAATGATAAGCGGTTTAAAAATAAACCCGGAAATTGTTATTTTAAAGTCGGAAATTGTAGTCTTCTCATAAACATTTATATTTTTTTACTATTTTAAAAAATATATTTACTATCAAATTTTTTTTTAAAATAAAAACAGATAAGATATTTCTTGGGAAATCTGGGTCGTTTAATGATATATTAATTTTTGTTTCTTATGTATAACTTTCATCTTCAATTTTTTTTAAAAAACTTTATACTTTTAGAAAAATTATAATTTTTAAATCACGATAAACTCAAAGGAGAGCTTCGTATATCTATATCAAACGTGCTCTTCATACTGCTCTTGAGTTTCTGATTTAGAATTTTCTTTTCTGTATTTTAGAAGTGGACTAAATCATATTTTAATATTTTGAGTAGCTAATTTATCAATGAAACGAATATGGTACAAAACGTTTAGTATTGGAACATTTGTTTACTAGTAAATATGTTGATACATGAATTATTTGTGGTACTTTTTTTTGGAATTTGCTTGGATTTCAAAGATAAATTTTGGTGTACTACATAAATTATTTTGCAGTACAATAAGTAATTAAAGCACTTTCTCTTTCTTACAAATTCTTTTTCTATACCATAAACATAACGGCAGAAAAACGAAAGTAAAAACGTACAACTTTTAGAATTTGAAAATTTCACAAAAGCTTAAATTTGTAGAAAGGACAATATATATATATATATATATATATATATATATATATATATATATATATATATATATGCGTGTGTGTGTGTGTGTGTGGAGCAGGGGTGTAGAGTTTGACAATAAGAACTTTTATGAACACTTTTTAAAGAAGTTTTCCTTATTTAGACACGTATTTAGGAGCATTTAATTAAAACATTACACAAAAAACGAAACATTTTAAAAGAAAAATACAATGTTGTTCGTAATTCATACCATCGTCATCCACTCTTTAATTTCAACAAGATTTCTTGCATAGAACCTATTCAACTTGCACAGGATTTGCCGAATCGCGGCTCGTTGCATAGACTATTGCCGCTCTTCAGACTTAAGCCTTAATATATTATTAAAAAAATATTTACGTCAGAGAAAAAAAATGTTTTGTTTTCTCTTTTACTTTTTTCACTATCTATTGAAAATTTTTATTTGTATTTGTGTATACGTTTAAACTTTTGACTCGCCGAAGACAATACTTCTGTATCAAATTATTTTTTATCAACAAATTTATTTGAAAATCAGTGAAATTTTAAAATATTAGTTCTAAAAGAAATAAATGTTCAATTTATTAGTAAAAATACCGCCTTAGAAAGACACTCTTTGAAGTGATTTCTAGATACGTTTGCTTATATTTATATATATAATTTCAACTCATGCTACTCATGATTGGACCAAACATACACTAAGCGTATTTTCTCCAACAGAAACAGGAAAAATGCATTCCGTACTTTATGGCGTGTTTATGGATTAATAAAGGGTTTTCAATTGACTTACATTGTGTTACGAATTTTGTGTAAATAGTATAAATAATTTGTATTTGGATGTGTGATGCATTTATATTACTCCATGCTATATTTATTTTATTTTAAAATTGTACTATTCACAAGCAAACGCCATCCCTTACGCTATAGTGGCGATTCAATGAGAACTTGATGAAACCTTGGCGATAGAGCTTAGTTGGCATCATTTTTGGTGACCGAGTTGGTGGCTAATTTGGCGTCATTCACGACCATGTTGGCGAGTTTGGGACCCTCTGGACTCATTTAAAAATTAATGGACTTCTCCACTCATTTCACGCGATATGACGCATGCAGATTTTCTAGAATTTCCCGCCGGGTTTATAAATAGAGCGGTGCTAGCCACAACGAGTCAGTCTGATTTCAACCAGTGAATAGTGAGCATTGTTTTAACAAGCAATTAGCTCGACTGTGTTTGTGAATAATCTTTTACATGCGTGTATTTTAAACACTGATAATTGTGTTCGGATTGCTATTGAAGGTGTGAAGACCTTCTGAGATTTATTCTGTGAATATTGCTGCGGAATCCTGTATGTAAACAATTGGATTTCCGATAATAAATTCGCATCGCTCTTTAAGAACTGTTATGTTTATATTTTGTGAGCCCCGATCAACCTAACATGAACTATCAAAGTCACACACACACAGTTTTGATTATTAGTATAAAAATAAAATTCAAAAATAAAGTATTTACGGCAGTGTTTCTCAAACTTTCACTGTTTGTGACTCAATTTTCAATCTTAATTCTTATCGCCCCCCCCCTTATACAATAATAATGCACTTTGGTGCTAAAACTGCAATACGATCTTAATTATAAACCGTATTAATAAACAAGAAAAGTTTTTAATTTTGCATTTGTTACTTTTAAGAAATATTTATTTTAAGTAATAGAGGATAATTATTGTGTTATATTTTTCTCTTCTCTAATTTCTAAATTGGAACAGATTGCGAAATGATATTTAATTAAAAATTTATTTCCTCCATCATCCATTTCTGAAAGTATAAATGTCATTAGAAAAAGTGTCTAGTCAATGCTGCTCTCTCTCATATCCATCACATTTGGCATTAATACTTAAAGTGAGAACACTTCAAGATGTTTTAACCCAGGAGAGCAAGCACGCGGTCTATACTAATGTTAGTAGTTGAGAGCCCAATGTTTTTTTTTTTTACAATTAATTTTACTGTACACGATTAAAATCCCAATTCCAGTGAATAATTTAACTAAGAGAAAATATGCTTACCTACTTTCAAGGACTTTTTATTTATTTATTTTTTTGATAATTTGAGACATTACAGGAATGATATTTGCAAGCAAAACCGTCATATTTTGTACAAATTATTGTGGTTTAGCTGTCCTTTGATTTTGAGACCCGCGTGACCGCTCCCGTGATAAAAGTGTATTCAATTTAAAATATGGATGCGTTAGTTCTAAAAAACGAATTGTGTAAAATGCGAATTTCATCATGCTTTACATGTTTCAGAACATCCATAAAAATAAATCTTAGACAAATAATCCTATTAGGACAGAACTAATCATATCAATCAGTTCTAAGGTGAAACGATGAAAACGATGATGAGTGACGCAAATCTGCTTCCTGGGTGAAAAGTGAATAAGTCTTCATTTTCTTTATACAGCTAATGAACAGCATTTCAATATTAATAACAGTGATGAATTTTTTTATCTTGCTATAATTTTTCTCTGGGTATGAGTTCTATTTTTTTTTTCTGAAAAAGTAGTATTTTAGGTTTAAAAAGAAACACGCGTAATAAAAAAAATCTCTCATCGTGGGATTACAGCAAATCAAACAAAATGTTTTTTTTTATATTTAATTATAGGATCAAATAGTTAATAAACGTATCAAAGTGGAAACTTTTATTTTTGGTGAAGTAATATCGCCATCCGATATATAAATTATATCAGTGTACATGCGTATTTTTTTATATGTCAGAAAGAATTTCGTTTACTTCGTCCCAGTACGTTAATTTTTTAAACCTTTTATTTTCAATATGCTCGCGCCCCCGAAGAGGGGGGTGCACCCCTCACTTTGAGAAACGCTGATTTACGGTATTATTGGTACAGTAATTTGTCGACGAATCTTGAAACTTAAATTCTCAATATTATGATATTTTGACAATAGTCATTTTTACACTGAGACATAGAAGCAGAAAAATATTATCAATGGTTCTTACATTAATAGGAAATATTTTACTTTCTGTAAAAGAGTCATAATTGTGACCGCTATTAGTGTCCCCTTACAATCCATATAAATAAACTCTTCCAGACCTTACTTATTTTGTTTCACTTACTACTTGGCTCTTCTTTCTCCTCAGTTGGCATACCTCTGACTTAGCACATCAATAATCATGTCTTTTGTAATGCATGGAAGAGCTGCACGTTGATAGAATTGAATATCGTCAAACTGTAAGTCACGCATTCATTCACTCGTAAGCATACATATGCACATTTACATAGGGTAAACTAGGCAAATATGGGCACTAAAACACTTAATTCAAAATAAAATACACTAAAACACTTTCCATTTTTAAGAAATCATGATATTTTAAACTTTAGAGTACGGTCTTTCTAGTAGTATATGAAAAAAATCTAACTCTGGTTATGTGCCCAAAGAAGCTCTAAAAATAAGTTCTGCAATTTCCCATATTTGCCTAATACCAATACCTCCCCACTTAATAGTTTTCACTAAAGTTACACTGCTGTTTGTAAGAAATGTAACACCAAGAAAGAATCATCACAATTAGAGTTTGCAGCATATATCAATAAAAGGATATTACGTAAAATAATAAAGTTTCAGAGCCACCGCGCGTGCGTGGCGTGCGCAGTGCTCTCTGAACTGATGGGGAAAGCGTATAGGGCGCTGTAGCGGGACGTTGAAAATAGTTAATGATTATCTGTTAGTCGCGAAAGTTTAGTGAGATCTAAGTTAACTTCCACGACGAAATAAAGAGAAATTCCAACAACCTACGGAGTTTCAACGGGAGACGATCATCGGCCTTCAAGAAGGAGGATTTTCCTATTGCGCAATAGAGCTCGTGTGCAGCGAAAAAGTTCCACAGTGATGCGAGTTTAGAAGCAGTGGACCGACGAGCACCGAACAACTCGAAAAACTGGCAGTGGTTGAAAGAAGGTGACGTCAGCGTGCGACAATGGGGTGAATGACCTTACAGCTTCTTCCTAGCAGTTCGCAGTACGTTGGTCTACTGCTACAGATATACTAATGTTGGCTTCGTCAATTCATCAACATCTGCTGCATCGTGGATTGTGTGCAAGGGTTCCTTTATACAGTATCCCCACACAGCAAACCATCAGCGGCTGCGTCTGCAATGGGCCCATGAGCACAGAGCCTGGCAAGTTCATTGGCACCAAGTTGTATTTTCAAATGAATCACGCTTCAATCTGTGGGACTATGATGGCCTCATCCTTGTTAGACGCTCTGCCGGTGAACGCTGTCTTCCAGAGTGCGTTATCGAGCAACATATTGGCCAAACAAGCAGAGTTATGGTTTAAAACGCGATTTCATATCATGGACGATCCAATTTGCTACGAGCTGAGGGTAATCTCAATAGCAACAGGTACGTCCGTGAAGTGCTACAGCTCGAAGTCGTTCCCTTCCATCAAGGCATCCCTGAAGCTATCTTTCAGCAGGATAGTGCACGCCCATATGTTACAAAGACTGTTCGAGACTTCTGTCCAGCCCAACACATTCAACTTCTTCCTTGGCCTGCTTATTCTCCGGATATGTCACCTATTGAACAAGAGTGGAATTTGGTTGGTCGGCATCTCGCTTATGTTCCGCGTCCTGCAGCTTTACAAGACGAACTTTTACTGTGCATACAAGAAATATGAAATTATTTTCCGCAAGCAGACATTCAATATTTGTTTGACTCCGTGCCACGTCGTATAGCAACATTTATGGCAGCTCGTGATGGCTAAACCAAATACTGATTACGGAAACTTAATATTGTTTTTTTTTGCTTTGAAAATTTTGTCATTTATTTGTACTGATACAAGTCGTTTGTGCATTAAATGTCATTTAATTTTGTTGATTCCTTCATGGTGTTGCATTTTTTACAAACAGTAGTTTATATATGTATCATCGACGTATTTTATACATATCATATAATAATATATAATTTTATAAATTTCATGTAATAATATTTATATGTAAAATATAAGTATTATATATGAATTATATGAATATAAATATTCATATAATTACAGTAATTATTTTACTTTTTAAAATTCAAAATAATTATTTAAAATAGCATTTAATATTCAATAAACCTTTTTAAAATAATTTTATTTAATAATCAAAATAATTAAATGAATTAAAAAATAAGTAAAAAAAAAGATCGCTTGACTCGAACCTTGGCCAACTGCTTGGTAAACAGATATTGTACGACATATGCCACTGCATCTCTGAAGCTAATTAAAACTTAATTGTATAAAAGCTAAGCATGAATTTCGAAGGCAATTTTTTCCCGAATTGACTGAACATTCGGCGGAAACATTTTACGTTTTTTATGAAACATTTTATTTGTAACTGCTTAGTTACAAATCTTAGAACGAAACCCAGTGTGTTTCTCAAACTTTTCATTTTTGCAACCCAACTTTAAATCATAATTTTTATCGCACCCCCCTCCTACAACAAAAATGTATTGAATGCCATAATAATATATTTCGACGCTAAAGCTACAATGTGAATTTAATATTATAAACTGCACATATTACCAATTACTGCATTATATTTTGTGTATGACAAGCTCATGTACGTCATCAGTAATCACTAAACGCGCTTTTAATTTAGTATTGGTAAATCAATTATTAACTACTTTTTGCCGCACTGGTACATTTATAAGTATCTTTATATCAGTGTAAATATGTATTTTACTTTTTATTATGTCAAAATGTGTTTTGTTCTGCTTCCTTTCGGTAAATTAACAATTATTTTAAATCTTTTATTTTGGATTTTTTGATATACTTGCACACACACCCGTAGGGTTATCATGCTTCCCGCAAGTGTGTGTGTTGGCGGGAGGGGGCACGCCCCACAATTTAAGAAACGATGGTTTAATCCCTTCACCTTGCGATTGGGAAATATTTTTTCATAAACTTTTAAAAAGAATAATTTTCTTCCATGCTGATCGCAATTAGTTACTAATAATTTTCTGTGATGGTTAATTTAATTACAAGAGTAAGAATTAAGTGTATTTTTAAGTACTATAATCTAAAAATTTACAAGAAATTCTTGATTTTCAATAATAGTTGCAGATTGCTCCGTATGTTTTCCTCAATACAACTTTTTAATAAGAATTGTTCCCTTATACACCTCCCATGTCCCTTATGCCCAAAAAGCATCTATTTTACTGGAAACTCCTTTTATATAATTTTATGTCTAAAATTTTGTAGTAATTTTTATTTCAATTTTAAGTATTTTTTTATTTATACATACGATTTATTTAGAGATACGCTTATAATGACGCAAATTTCGCTAAGCTGAATTTTTGGCGACAATTCCTAAAATATGACCAAACAAATGTACTTATTGTTAGGTGTTACTACTTTTACTGAATTGCTATTGGAAATACGGGAAAATCGACGAGAATTGTAGTCAACCATTAGCAACCTCTAGTGATTTATCACTTGCACTCAGCTGACAAAATAGTATCAACCATCGTAAAAATAGCAACTTACATATAATTGTGGTTTAAAGCAACTGTTATTAAAGTTTCTATTCTTATTGGACCAACAACTTGTAAAGACATTTTCAAACCAAGAATTTCAATCAGTCATCAGATGCTCAATTTAATTTTAAACACTTAAATTTCTAATTTAAACTTCGCCATTAAATGGATCACTGAACAAAATACTGTCATCTCAAACTATCTAATCTATACCGACTCTCTTTCCTCCTTGGATTCTCTTAAGGTATCCGACTACGTTAAAAACCGTGATTTTTTTTTAAAAAAAGCATAAATGAATAATTTTCAGTATATTTAGTGCCACTGAGATTAGAATACATGTATAAAATTGTTTTAAGGACATTATGGCAAAAACAAGAATTATTTAAATACAATATTTTGGCAAAAAACTAACTTAGAATAAGCTTTTTTCAAAACGTTCTCCTTTTATGAAAAGTGTTTCTATAATTCCAATAGTTTTTTTATATAAAGTAAAGACGTCTTCAGAAAGTCTGAATTAGAGTTTTTGAAAAACTCGCATTGTTTTCATAGTTACCACCAATTGAAATAATTATCGGCGTTTTTTTAAAATTTTCTCCCCTCTGTTGTAGTAAAATATGGATGAATCCACTTCTAAGTTATATGTTTCAGAAATTCTATTTCAGCCTCTGCACAGACGTCTGAGCTATATACAGGCAAAATATTATTATAATAGAAGCATTTTTCATAACAGGTGAATGTTTCAAAAATGTGGGTCCTTCTATGTTCATTTTTTGTCAAAATATTGTGCTTAAATAATTTTTTATTGTAATAATATTCTTAAAACAATTTTACATACGTTTTGTAATCTGAGTTACGCTAAATATCATAAACATTACCCATTTATAAACTTTTGCAAAATCACTGTTCCGAACGTAGTCGGATACTTAAAGTGCATTTCGTCATCCAACAACATAATCGTCGAAATCCAAAAGCAACTTAAAAGCCTAAAGGATAAAAACATCTCAACAGATTTTGCATTTGTTCGTGGACATCCGGGAATTTTCGGAAATGAGTAGGCTGATGGGCTTGCAAAGAGTGCAACCCAGCGCAAAATTAACATTGCCTTTAATATTCCTAAATCATTTTACAAGAAAATCACAAAAAAAGAGCGGTGAAGTCTTGGAACCAAGAATTTCTTATTTCAAATAAAAGGAGCTTGTGACGGGCTCACGCGTTTTTTCATTAACATATCTTTTTGAGTTCTTTGGGGCCAGAATGAATGACAACTCTTTTCAACCAACCCAAGAAGTAAAACGTGAAGGAAGCTTTTAAATAACAGAAGTTTAGAGTAAGCTAGGTGGCATTTGGGAAATGTTATGTTAGTGCATGTGGCAAGTGTAGAGTATTTCGCGAAGTTAGGTGACAGTCAAGAGAGGTTACTTGATACAGAGAGCCCTTAGTCACGGTGCATACCATTGCAAGCCAGTGAAACACAACTTCAACTAGGATTGGATAGATTGATACTTTCGCGGGACATTAAAGGTAGGAGTTACCATTTAAATATTCGGATCTGTGATCGCATTGGAATTGAGCTTAGACGAGTTAGTTATTGATAGTGGTCCGGGTTACGTTATTTCGGTATTATATATATTGATATATTGTGTGTTTAGCCACCGTAGATTCTCTCACATATCATATTATTATCTAATCTGTTATTGGCTTAAGTTAAGATCTTAATAAAGTAATATTAAGATCATGGCAGCTTCTAGTTCTTCATTTATTCCTACACCTCTAGCTCAAGCTGATAATCTAGGATAAGCTTATAAAAGAAATTTTTTCCAATCATAAATAAGAGACTATTATGCCCCATCATTTTTATACTAATTACAAATAAACCCAATTTTTCACTGACCATGTAAACTTTAAAAGATACTTGAAAAAATTTAATTTAGTTCTGTCATCTTCCAGTGATTGCAATATTGGTGGCGAGGAAAATGTAGAACATGTGCTCCTTCTGTGTTCCAAGTATGTCAGAGAGAGAAAGATTCTAAGGCTTTCAAGGAATTTAATGGCTCCCTCTGAATTTTTACCAACTTCTTTCCTCAAGAAGAGCCTTTAAAAAGTTCTGTGACTTCATTTTAAATATTAGTAATCCTTCATAACCTTAATTTTTTTCCTTTTCTTACTTTGTAAAGAGATTAATGATTTGTGTGTGATTAATACTTACTTCTGTGAGCCCCACGTGATATTTTGTTGTGTACAGTTATTTTATAATTGTTTTCAATAAAAAATAATCCCAATTTGTGTCAGCTTTGCAGTAAACACCAACACAGTGCAAGCTGATCTCTTCAAACAATGTAATAGACTCGAGAATTTATTGTTTCTTCTACAAAAACATGTTTGTGGAAATGAGCAGAATAAAACAAATACGAATTCACAATTAGCTATAGCAATTGCTTTTGTTAAAATTAATTCCGGATTATTTCATTATTGTAGCACATTATTTGAAATAGAAGTACAAAAGACAAATGTGCTTTCGAATTTAATGCTACTTCACAAAAAAGAATTCTCATAAATAAAGAAATATCAGATCAAATAATTTTAAATGTTATTTGAAGAAATGACTCTCTTTATTTCTATTTAGCCCCAAAAATCCAATTGAAAATGCGTTTGATAAACAAGTTAAATTGATAAACAGCAACAACAGCAAAAACATTTGGATTCAATATTGAAATTGAAGCTTTAGAAACAAAAGATATTTTCTATTGTAAAATTCCTGAACCAAAAAATTTTACAAAAATTTATGAGTAAATAAACGAAATTCAACTAGTAGACAGTATTAATTGTAATCTTGTAGCAATATTGATGGATGCTGATTATTATTGTAAAATTATATTTGGAGAAAGTAAATATTTGAATAAAAATCTTTTTGATGAACTAATATTTCTTTAGACTTTCTAAGAACAAAGAAGGCTTAACAATTCGTCTACGATATTGAATATAATTGTTAAATAATGCTTTATTTCAAATCAACTGCTAAAGTTTTGGGTCATCGAAAATATTAGCTAAGATACTGAAATATGAACTGAAAGAGAGTGAGAAGATGAAGTAATTGATGGTTTGAATTAGACGTAAAGTTTGATAACTCAAAAAGCATCCATGGGAAGAAAGTTGGAAACATAATTTAACTGACGTTATATAAGCAGGTAGCGGAAAAGATTTTCTGACATTTAATTAAGCCGATTTAATCCAGAACGCTTCAATTCTTATCTATAAGTTTAACAAACACATAGATTATAAAAAAACAAATTATTTTTTTTGTTCACAAATATAAACAAAACATCTTGTTTACCACATAGAGATAATACGAGATGTAATCACCAGTAAATATTAGGAGTTGTTTTTCATTCCTTTTACGACTTAACACGAACAAGCTCATATGCTAGACCTAACTCGTATCCAGACATTATTCAATAGTTATCCATTTTTGTCTCAAATATATAACCAGAATATCAGACATTAAGCAGGCTTTTTTTATAGACAACGGGATGTGTTCCAGATTTTTCCGTACGGATGATTCCACGAACGATATCTTCCTACCAGTGATTTACTACGGTATTATTTGGCGCAAAAAGAGGTAGTCTTTTAGATGCTTAAATTGAGCTCATACGGCGATTAATTTTGATTACACTATGCCCACTATAAGTATCGTATATTATATATTATTGCGGTGGGATCATGGTCAAGAATTTTGTTAGATTGTAGATAGATAAAATAATTCTTATTGATAATTTTTTCCACTTAAAATATTCTTCGTAAACGGTAGATGAACGGTAGGTTTAAAGGTCCATTTTATATGAATCTGCTTTGTACCAGTCACTTAGGCGATGAAAATACTTGACTTAAAACACATCTTAACTGAATATATGGGTCACAAAGATAACATCCTCTTGATGACGTCGATTTAATTTTCTCATAGATTTATTTTTATAAATTTTTCTTCTCAAACTCAAGTTGAATAAAATAATCATATGATATAAAACAATTTTCAGCCACGTTTAAGGTGCATCCCAAGCAAAAAACAAATCCCCTTCTAAAAGTGGAGTTTCCCAAAGATTTGAGAAGCACAATGACTTTTAGTGTTACCAGCAAAAATTATTTTGCTTAAGCTAAAACGGGATAAGATCGAAACATCAGTCTTATTAGTTCACCGTTTTATACAAGCCTCTTTTTAGCGCGTTGTAGGAAATGATCGCGATTTTTTCCCATCATGTTATACAAATTCAACGTGAGGAATATACTTTAACAAAATGTAACTAATTTTGTATATTGATAACCATGCAGATCATGATCATGGTCTTTGAAGTCAAATTAAAAATGATGGTCCAATGGTTGGTCGCTGGTGTTGCATGTTCACAGAAGGAAGACAGACTGTAGAAGATGAAGGTCACTGTGTGTGTGTGTGTGTAAGCATCTTGCCACATTCACGAACGAAAACAGCACTACGCCATCGAGTTTCACCGTTTCCTGCATTGAAATTCCCACTCTTATATATATATATATATATATATATATATATATATATATATATATATATATATATATATATATATATATATATATATATATATATATATATATATATATATATAGGGCAGGATTTCTAAAACAATGTTTAGGTGGTAAACACAATCAGGTATAACCAATGTTGAGATAAAACCGAAGGCCCTGAGGTGCAAAAGAATTCTCGAGTATATATCTTAGCACAGCAGGGCACTGTGTTTTTTATCACAGTGGTTTTCCAAACTGATTGCATGATGCGACAAATGTCTCAATGTCGAAAAATAGGGCAAAATGTGTAATTTATGGTGTCACGAAGTATTTTTTTTCAATAAAGTTTTCGAGTGAACAAACGACGAAACCTATTTTCGGAATATTCTTCGTACATTTTTGGCACTAATTATTTTTACTTTCACAATCGACACACCGGAATTTGTAAGCGCAAGCAAACTCACACTCATGTTGATCTTTAGATAAAGAAATTATGGAAAGAAACAGCAAACATTAGAGATTAAAAAAACTAAAAAACACGCTTTTTATAGTGAATTGAACTAAAAAGTAAAACAATTCTTTATATAAAAATAAAATTATTTGCGAGAAAATTAATGTCATTGTGGTAAAAGCATGGGATGCTTTGTACTATATTTTTTACACTAACTCTTCATTTCGGAATAGAACTAGTAAGAAATTATAGCAATTGATATCGAGCACCCCAAGCTTTTACCACAATGACATTAACTCTTCTCGCTAATCATTTTAGTCTTTTATAAATAATTATATGTTTTACTTTTCGGTTCGATTAACTATAAAAGTGTGTTTTTTAATTTTTTTAAACTATAATTTATTTTCTTAATAATAATACTGAGTTTGGCTATACAATCAGCATTTCTTTTTGCATTACTTTGTTTGTGTCGTTTTGAATGATGGCAAAGCCAAGTCTTAGAAAATACACATCTGAAATGCAGAAATGTGTTTGGAGTTGTCACATAATTACAAATATACATTTTTTAAGTTAATTTAATACACTTTCGCTTTAGAGTTTTAACTTAAATCTTGGAATGGGAAATCGTTAATCCGGATAACCCTAATCATGAAAATTGAACAAAATTATTAAATTATTATATTGTCATTGCGCGGTCCTTGACAAGTGTGCAAAACTTCGAATTATCTGTCCAAATAAAATTGAGTTCAAAGATTCCGCTACATACAAGTGAAGCTTATAAAAGCGTGTTAAAAAGTCCTAAAATAGAGATAGAACTAGAAGTTTAGTGTGTAATAGTGAATAATGAATTTTTCGTTTCGTTTGAGTTACTGATGTTAATAAATTTTGAAGTGGATACATGAATTCAAATTTCATTGAGTTGAAAAAATTTTATAACACAGAAAGAAAAATTACAATTTTATAATACATATTGAAAGTCACTGTTTTAATTAATGTTTCATATATATCATATATTTATAAAGATACATATAATTCATTTTAATAATTTATTGAAAAACCATTTTATTAAGAAGATGAAAAGTTTGAATGTATTTGATAATTTTTGAATTTGGATCAGAATAGATTATTAGTATGAAGCGAGTAGTAACTAATGTAATTTAGAGTAAATACATCATTTAAATGGAGAAGTTATTTTTGAAATAAAATAGCTCTGGATAGAATATTCCGATTATCTTCTCTAATTTGCATTCCTAAAATGTTTAAATGGTGTCGTTTTCGATGTGTTGAACTAATAAACTGTCAACCATTATTAAATGTTTTTCACTTTCTTATAAAAAGACCTAGTAATATTATTTTAATTAATGTTGTACCCTCCTCCGAAATAAGTATTTTATCAATAAAGTGTATTACATATGCTAATTATATACGTATATTCAAAAGTAGACGAAGCATTTTAAAATAAAATTAAGTTCTAATTCGCAACACTTATCACCATACACCCACATCATCTTTCATACATTTACAATGACAAGACTCACTTTATATATATATACATTTAAATTTATTTTCATTAAAAAAATGAGGTTTTGGGAATAAAATTATTTGAAAGTTACTCACAAACAAAAGGTATTTTAAGTAATATAAATGTAAAAACATATTATATAAAAAAAGAAAAATAATGAATGGGAATAGCCTTATGGAGATTGACTTGGTAATGGTATTTTGAATATTTTTGACTTAAAATTAGAATGCGGGTGCAGGTTTCAAATGTATTAATCCAACTAAAAGTAACAGTGTAACTGTTTTTGAAATTCACACAACTTACTTGCTTTTTTGGTTGGTCTGAAAATTAGCTTTTCTTTAGAATTCTTCACCAAAGGAAACGTTTAAAAAGATTTTATCAGAAGTAATTACCTTTGAGAAATCCTCCCCTTCGTTTTCCCATAGACATGGCAAATAATTTTCAATAATATATTTAATTGTCCATATTTATCTATTGTCTTATGAAAAGTTGTTAGTTTAAAGATCGTTATATGCCGGGGCAGTTCAAGTAAATTTCTTTGTGTGTGTGTTTGTGTGCTTTGCGTTTTTAATACTTCATGATATATTCTCCATTCTGAAAGTTTAATTTATTGAAGAAACTTGAGCATTCAAAGGCAATACATTTATGAGATGAATTAAAAGTTAAATATTTATTTTCTTACCAAGCAAACTCTTATAAATTTTTAGCTTGAGAAGTATTGGAAAAATTAAACATCACTTTAAGTAAAAATATATTTTAAACAGAAATGAGAAATAAGCTGCAATTGATTCAAAAACTGTTTACAGAATCGAACCGACCTGAATGTAAATGTAGACTCGCTGTTTACCAAGTAAAATCAGTGTAAAAGAAAAATTGTAAATATATCTCTCTTCAGCTCAGAATATAAATTTCATCTATTTCTCATTTTCTCTTCCTACTGCTTCTGAGATGAGAATAAGAGGGGATTCACATCTTATTGGAAGGATAACTTTAAGGGGTTTCTTGTGGGGTACCCAGCCCTTTGAACTTGTACATTTATCTCATGTTTCATTTACAACTTCGCATTCTGTATCAACTACCTTTTGAAGTTGAGTATTCTACTTCGTTATTTCTAGTATTTTAAACCATGGTTGGTTTGTGTTGGAGTTTGTCTATTACACATGGGTCTCTTAAATTCATTTCACTTCGCACTCAGTTTCTGTAATAAAAAGTTTCCATCCCTCTAGATGTATAGTTACATAAACAAAAAATATGAATTATAAGGTATTTTTGATAATAACTAATCACAAAGAAAGTTTATTGAAAAATTATTTTTTAGTATGCGAAGGGATATAAATTTATCATTAATTAAGTATAAGGTAAGGATAAATACTGAATGTCCGAAAAATATGGCTATACTTTTAACTTTTTAATTTAACAGTAAACGTGTCCATCGGAGTCAATTGGACACCGGAGCATGTTTACTTTGTTTACCTTTCCACATTTTTGCAAGGAATTTGAAACTCTTTAGTTACTTTGAATCATTTTTCCTAGAGATTATACAGAAACAGTTTTGTGGTTCTAGGTTAATTAGGAGTTATTTTACAACTAAATATACCTAGAACGTCCGCTGCTCTCATTTCGACACCAAGACAATTTATCATTATAAACAGCTGTCGTTCAACGTAATATAGTTCACTATAGTAAACAGACTTCCTTAAGTCCTGTCACAAATTTATTTCACCTTGAATGCAGGGTTATTGGGTTCGCAGTGAAATGAATCAATTATACTAAAAGTGTTGTGTCTAAATGTTTCGTTACATAGCATTTGCTTATAAGCTCATGAAAAATAGTCGCTCGATTTTTAACTTAATCATAGTAGACACCCTGAAATGATAGTTCATAGAAAAGGTCTAAGTTCTGATGAAATACCTAATTTGTTGCGAGAGCTTTCTGAAAAGGATCGGATGGTGGTTAGCTGTCTTGCTGTGATTTAGATTCCGATGAAGACATAAGATTGAGTAAAAGTGACGGCGAAGAATCTGAAGAAAGTACAGATGTAATTGATAACATTCCAGTAAAACCTGATATGTACGTATGTCGCTGGGGATGGCACAGATTGGATACTGCATAATAGTAATGTGACTGGCAGATTTGCGACTCGAAATGTTTTGCGACAAAACAGTGGTCCAACAAGCTTTGCGAAACTTTATGTCTACGTCAGTTTTTTATGATATAAAGGTCATAATATATTATAATTAGATGAAATAATAGTAAAAAGTTTAAAAACTAAACCCTACTGTACAGTAGTCCTGCAATTATTTAGTTAAAACAATTTTATATACAGCCGAACCTCTATATAACGAACCTCAATATTGCGAATTTTTCTGCATAGCGAACTTTTTCTGGAACCTTGAACATTTCATAATTTTCTTCGTAAAATAACCTCTCTATACAGAAGTGTATTTTCTATATAATGAACTTTTTCTTTTGTGATTAAATTTTTTTTTTTTTCACCCTTATTTTAAAGTATTTTTTGAAAAATTTCAAAAGTTACTCTATCTTTAACACATTTTATGGTGGTCACAAATTGTGAACTGGTTTTATTAGATCCTAACTCGCCGAGAGCATTAAAGCTTTGGACGTTTCATCCAAGAAGTGCAACCATTAACCCCCATTTCCCAGCTCACGAGAAACATCTTCGATGTCCTCTTTAACCCTCAGTGGGGTTGTTCAAATGTTCAAATTAAATATGTTCAAATTAAAAAGTAACGTATGCTTAATATTACTTGTATGCTTTAAATTATAAAATGTCCTTAAAATTCATTAATTTTTGTATAAAATTATTTTTAATATTGAAAATACAGCGAATTCTTCGACATTCTTTTTCTTGTTTTCCTTGCAGTTTGTATTTCTTTTTCTTTTTCTTGATGGATAATCTATATTAAATAAACATATATTCATTTTTAAAAAAAGTGTGAATAATTCCTTTTTTTTAACATATAGTTTTATGAATTAAAAATTTGTTTTATGGGATTTATAAAGTATATTAAAGAATGAACCTCTACAGAACGAATTTTCCATCTAACGAACTTTTTTCCGTTATTTAGCGACTTCATTATATAAAGGTCCGACTGTATTTTATATCGCGGTGTCAAAATGACACTGGTGGACTTTAAGGTTAATGGAAATCCCTGATGTTCTAGTGATAAAAAAGTAAAAACTATTATTTTGTTGGAAAATCAATTATTCATGAATCTTTTCAAATGCTGATAGTGTAATAAATTAATTAAAAGCTATTAAAAGTTCGGAAATGTTCAAAAAACTGAATTGGTAAAGGAACACGAATCCTTTGACGCACAATCCGAATGAAAGTTTATATTTACATTTATATTCTGACTATCTGCTGTGGATTGCAGCCTAAAATAAAATATTCCATCATAAAATATTGAGGCAAAATATAATTGTAAAATAATATACGATGTCCGAATAATACGACTACACTTTCAAAAATTAATTAAAATGATCAAAAAAATTAACTACGATTTTACGTGTTCTAAAAAAGAAAGGTCAAAGCTTCATTTTAATGAAATGCAAACTAAATACCGTAAAGTTCCCATTTTAAAACATTCTCGTTTTATAATGGCTTCACCGCAAGAACAAGGGCAAGTTGTAGCACGGTTTATCGAATTTAGTACGTTTAGAGCGTCAACCCACTGAAGTTTGGAAGTGAGAAAAAGTTTCCCGGGCGATTGATAGAAAGAGAAATCAAATAATGTGGCCACCTAGATCTCCTTATATAACACCTTTGAACTTCTTGTAAGGATACGTGAAAAACATTGTTTCAATCTTCAGTTAGTGACCCTTATATAATGAAAAGTCGAATTAAAGTGGCCATTCAGATTGTTGATCTTGCGATGCTTCATTGAATGTGGCTGGGAATCTTATATAGCAGTGTTCCTCAAACTTTCTACACTCGCGACCCAAATTTCAATCATAATTTTCATCACGCCCTCCCTTCATGAAATAACAATATATTGAATTTAATAACAATATACTTTGACATAAAAGCTACAATAGACTTTAATTATAAACCGCAAAAATTATCCAGATAAGTATTAAATTTTGTATATAATTTTATGACATGTCTATAGAGTCACTGGTAATTATTAAACTTGTTTTTAACTTAATACTTAGTGTAGTACTGATACATTTATAAATGTATTATATAAGTGTTAATGGGCATTTTATTTTTTATTATGTCAGAATATATTTTGTTTTGCACACTTTCAGTAAATTAATAATTTTCAAAATAGTCTTTTGTTTTCGTCTTTTCGATATATTCCCCCTCCCATCGAGGGTTAACACGGCCCCGAAGGGGATGCGCCTCACAGTTTGAGAAACGTTGTCGGGTGTGTTGCTCTCAATTAATGGTGTGCACATTGAAATCATGCACTAAAGCCTTGTAAAAAAAATTAATATTCTCGTAAGGGAGCAAAACAGCCTTAAGTGAATATCTTTATTTGATTTTTTGTAATTAATATATAAAAGGGTAATCGCATACTTTACGAACACCCTGTATAATTAGCATTAAAAAAGCCTTCATTATTATTTTTGCAGCAAAATGTATTAAAATAAATTGTGATGCATTTATACCAGAAATTTTATAATATCTAACATTTATTTGAATGCCATAAAAAAAAAGAAGCCAGTTATAAAGAACAAAAATTCAGAAGTTCACGACAAAAAGAGGTGAGAAAGTACTACACTTTGAAGGGTCCTAGTTGAATAATGCAGAGAATAAAATTTAAAATAAGTTAATTTTAACCATTGTACACACATTTCGATAATTATTTACCAATTCAACAATGCTTAGCTTCAGAATTGTTTAAAAATATAACACTGTCGAAAACATACAATTGTTTTTCCAAAATAATCCGGTCCTTAGAGACTAATTCATTGTGAAAATAAGCAAGAAAACCGGGATAAAAAAGCTTAAGCGCAATTCAATTGTTATTTTTTATCTCTCGCTCTCAACAGAAAAAAAACAAAAAACAAATAAAAATAATTTTGTTGGACAGGTTTTACAAGGCATTCACTTTTTTTGTGATCAAGTTCTATTTCCAACTGAGATTTTGATTGCATTATTGGACATCGATTGCATGCTTGCGTCTTGAAATCTAGGAACAAGATTGAATTGTGGACCCTAGTGAATCAAAAACAGCTCAGGAAAGAATTCAAGGACTAACAAATCCAATGCCAACTCCAAGTATATTTATTACCCTGTACCCATGAAATATTGAATGTACCTGAATTACGTCTACCACAGCTTGTGACGAATTTATACGGCACCTTTTCACTAATACTCTTAGGCGTCTTTGGGGATTGTAAATTCGCGTATATTTCCAACCAGCTCTGAAAGGAGAAAACGGGGTTACAAATGAATTGTAAATTAGCAGATAGAAGGCTACTAAGCCAAGAGAAGTAGTGATAAAGTTAAGAAGATTCAAGTGGATTGCGTGATTAGAGTCTTAGTGTTATTAGTCACAGAAATACAGTTGGAAGGATTGGCCTACCTGAAGAGAACGACATTATAGCCAGGTGATATTGAAAACTTAGTTTATCTGACCCCACAAGAGTTAATATATAATAAAGTTAGTGTAAAGTTAATGAATGTTAGTAATTCAAGTTGCGCATATTTCTCGGTCCTCTTATTCCGGTAAACCCGTTCGATATTGAGCTTAGTAGTTGATTAATATCATATTTTGTGATTTAAATTAATATTAAAGGTAAAAATCCTTTTGACGTAGACATACTGTTTAATATTTGTGTTTAGAAGGTTGCTAATTGAATCAATTGAATAAATATAGTTTGTTATTCTAAAAATGGCATCTGGTAATTCTTTGCCTCCATTCAATCTTAGTGTCAGGGGGAACCCAGGGGGTTCTCACAAATATTAACTAGCAAAATCAGTATTTTTAACACGCATAAATGATTTTGTGATTAAACGTTGCCGTTTAAATAAAATGAAATATGAATACAAATTTAAAACCTGTTATATAGTGCATAAAGCTTTGGTTTTTGTGTTTTTCGTTTTATGCGAAACCATGATTTTGCAAATGCGTATAAATGAATAATTTTTTTTTTATTTTAGTGTCACATGAATTAGTTTGTTATTCTAAAAATGGCGTCTGGTAATCCTTTGCTTCAATTCAATCTTAGTGTCCTGGGTGGAACCCAGGGGGGTTCTCACAAGCTTAATAGTTTTGTATGAAACATTCCCAAAAGGCTATTAAATTTAAAAAAATAGCTCGCTAAAGATTGTGCAAATTCATTTATGTATATTATTTCTAATATACCGTATATTCCAGCGAATAACGCGCACTTTTAACTCATTGGGTTTTTCGGAAAGTAATTTCGCTTTTTTCTCGACTGTGTGTTTAATTCTATTTTTTCACACCCAACTTCCCACTTAACCCGCGATCACTCGCGCGGGGTATTCTGTACACCCCAGAAACAAGAAAATCCTCCCAGGACTATAAAAAGAATGCGTAGAACCACAATATTTTCTGTACCTGAACATTTTAGGACATTGAATATTCAGGCCTGATGCAATCCTTCTTTTTCGAACGATTGGAATTTAATGATCTTATCTGGGGTCTGAGAACTCCCGCGAGAAGTTGAGCATATATATACAGTCTGCTCTGCATGTTTGTAAAATGATTAAAATATTTTTCTACTTTCTTGAATCATTATCTCATTAATTATGAAGTATATTTATTACTGGTATATACGTCTTACGGGTTCATGAAAAAAATATAGTTATGTGTTTTAAAATGAAAATTTTGTATATTTAGTTTAAATTAATGTTAGTCTCATTTGTATGCAATAAATTTAATAATTTTATTTGTATAATATAAAAAATATCTTGTATTTTATAAATATGTATCATAATGACTTAATTTTATTTTCATAATTAAATACACGTGTTACAAATTTGGAGTGTTCTCTACACCCCACGAGTAACGAAGGTACAAAAACAGGCGCGAGTGACCGCGGGTTAAGCCGCACAATCTATTTATGTTTTGAGAGTTGATATAGTAAGGCTTTTTTGCTTGGGGAAAAGTCCAATGGATTCTATGCAGTAGTTTTTGGTTGGTGCCCTTCCAAATATGGAGAGTTATAAGCAGCATTTTCGGTATTTTTAGTTTATCGAAAAGATGACAAAGTGCTGTTTAAGCAAGTAAAAAATTAGCCGATTTGTAGGGAGAAGATGTATTGACAGTACACCAGTGCTAATGCTAGTTTTCAAAATTTCGGTTCGACAATTTTGATGTTTAAGATGTACCACGTTCTGGAGGGCCAGTTGAAGCTGATAGAGACACAATAAATGCATTAATTAATAAAAACCTGAGAATAAAAATTCTTGAGTCCACAAAGATGTTAAATTTATCGAGAGGCTAAATTTTTCCACTGTTCATGACCATTTGAAAGGTCTATGTTTAGCTTCAAAGCTCGACATATGGGTTCCTCATATTCTCACGGAAAGAAATATGAGTCGTCTGTGATTTGCTTCTCAAACGCCAAGAAAGTGATCTATTTTTGAAGCGCATAATCACTGAGGACGAGAAATGGGTTGTCCAAAACAATGTCAAACGCAAGAGATTCTGGAGTAAAAACGATGAACCGACTCAAGGCATTTCGATAGACAATATTCATCAGAAAAAGGAAAGCGTCATACGCCGGATATAAAAATGATAGTTTTTTAAAAATAAAAACAAAAAAAAAAATATACTTATATATATATATTTATATATATATATATATATATATATATATATATATATATATATATATATATATATATATGTATATATATATAAATATATATATATATATGTATATATATAAATATATATATATATATATATAAATATATATATGTATATATATATAAATATATATATATATATGTATATATATATATAAATATATATATATATATATATATATATATATGTTATCTATATATAAATACTGTTCATTTAAAAGAAATAACATACATTTTGAACTTTCGTTATTGGGTAATATAAAAATTTCGCCGTATTCATCTTTCGTTGTATTTTCATACATATCATTAAATTCTGTTTCATTTTTTTTTCACAATCCCTGTTACTCTGATCCATAAATAAGAAATCATCTTCCGTTCCATCTCAGTTGTTTGGTATACTATTTTTTTAAATGACTTTTTAATTAAGTTGGATTCAGTTTTTCTTCCCATGTTTTTAGTATCTTTTTAAACTGTATTCCTTACTTTTTCAATAAATAAGAGCATTGCACATGAACATTTGAGGTTACTTCGAAAGCGTTACATGACGAATATATAATAACAGAGAAAAACTTTTAACACGAAAATTAGTGGACTGAAATATTTTTCGTGTTAAAGGATATTTCTAAAAATTCATATATTCCACAAAAATTAAGTTTATTAGAATATATTTTACAACACATTCACAGTGAAATCTAATACACAATTTTCAAGGTTCTGAAAAACAAAACATTAATTGAGTTTTAGGAAATTAATCTAATATTTTCTTTGCATTGTCTTTCTTAGCCTCAAATTTTCAACAAATTGTTCGATGTCATCCATTTTGTTATTCATTTCGCCATTGGAATGAGCGTCTAAATAACTGCGCATACTTTTCATGATCCTCATTTCGAATGATGTGGGAACAGGAACTCCATTATTCATTTCATTTTCACCGTCGGAATTTGCATTAATAATGTTTTTTGAACTTTGAACAAACTCCAAAATGTCTTTGCCGTAATAGGGGCTGTACACACATTATCATCATGCACTGCAACGAATTCCTCCGATGATGATCCTGTGTGGCTGATGTTTTCCGAATTTGTTCTTTCTCAGAAGAGAAACCTTTTCTTATCAAGCGATTTGCCTTTCGTGTTAAAAGAAAAAAATGCATGAAACTACGCAGAAGTTTGTCAGGAACAATGTATTATTTTGTGTGAATCGATCTTTTGTTGTAAGCGTTTTGTGTTAAACGTATTTCACTGTAAGCCTAAAACTTCAAAAATGCAGTTGGAAAATATAGGTGTGCTTCATGCACCTGTTTGACCTGCTGTATACACCATTGCATACACTACTTCTTTAAAATGAGTAGAACTGTGAACAAACTTTTTAGAAACTTGTCATTTCTCATTGATTTTTAATTATACTAAAATTATTAATTCTATTTAAATTTAAGGAAAAAACTTCATAATTATTGCATATCATACATTTTATCAACTATGTATTGAAGTAATTATTACTTCATTTTCTGCTAAATTTTGAAAATATTAGTGTTTATGGAATCTGTTACAAAAAATATACATGAATATTTTAATGGAAAAATTTGATTTCAAATAACTAAAAATAGAAAAGCAATCAGAAAAAAGACGTACACGGATTTTTAAAATAAGGAAACTTTATGGTTGCATTTTAGAAACTTCAACTATCTACCGATACAATCTAAATAAATTTGCAACAGGAAGAAACTTATTAAAATATGTTGATTACATGAAAATGGAGAAATGTGGGATGCAGGCAAGTGCAAGTATGCTACAAATTATTTTATTTTGTATTCCTCTTGAAGTAATTTTTAAAAGTTATTATAACTTCCAGAAGGATTTGAATTAAAATGTTATAATATAAAAGCATTTACATGCATATATATTCATTAATGTACTTAAAAAATTCTGAAAAGTGGTTTCAAAGCATATGTTATTGATTTTTGAAATATTTTGCTGCTTTATAAATCCATAGTAATAAGTTATAAAAATAAAAAAAAATTAAAGCCAATTCCTACATAGTTCAAGAAAGAAAATTTTTTTATTTTAGTCCGTTAAATTTAATTAATGAATTAATATTTTTTTTTAAAAAATCTTTTTACATCGTGTCGTCTGCTACAAGTTTAAAAAATTGTGTTTTTTGAACTTATAGTGGATGAAAAAAATTCATGTTCGAAGCCAAGAAAATTCATTAGAAAGACCTACTGGCACCATCTGTTGCAGCTAGTTCGAACTTCGTAAGAAATAATGCAGAATAAATTTAAAATTAAAAACTAAAATTTAATTAATGAGTTAATGTTTGAAAAAACTTTTTTTACATCAAGTGTCATCCACTACAAGTTTAAAAAAATGTATTTGTATGTATTATGAAAAGAAAGAGTTGGCGTGTGTGTTAGCGATAGAGTCCAAAACGGGAAGTAAAGACGAGGGGAATTTTGCACACTGAAACTATAGGTCTTGATTCAAATTTCGATTTTAAAAAAGTGTTTCAAATAGTTATTGTATACTGCTACATTCAAGTTTCAGTACTTAAAATTTTGACCGAAATTCAGTTGTATTTTACTATAAGTAGCTTTGAAAAATCCTAAGCAAGAAAGCTTTTGAATTTAGAGAAACAAATACTTATGGCCCACACCATGGTGTTTGAAATTTTTTTTAAAAAAAATAAGCAATATAATTTAATGTGATAGTACTAAATTATCTTTATAGATATAATCATTTCAAAATGTTTGAAATCAAATTTGATTCTACAGAGTGTTAAAGTGTGTAGCAGGATGGACGGGAATAATTTTTGCAGAATTTCAAAACATATCTATACGGAAAAGATTTTCTTTGGTATGTAGATGAAAGGGAAAATAAAATAAAAAAATAGTTTATGTGTTAAATATTATGAAGGAGAATGAAGTCTGAGTATTTGAGTGTTTTTATAATAAAAAAATAAAATAATTCTTGTTAAAAAAACAGGCTTTTATTTTTTTCACATTTATTACGATGAGAGGACATCTAATAAATAGTTACAAGAAAAGAAAAAAAAACACATCAGATACCTTTAGCAGCTTCTTTATATAGTATTAAGTTTTTTTTAAAAAAAACATGCTGTCGAAATGGCAGTGTATAATGAAGCGGAACACAGAAAAAAGCTTGGATCGGATTGATTCGAAGGTGCGAGGAGAGAGAGAGAGAGAGCTGGTTTTTTTTTAAATGTTGCAATACACTTTAGACTATTCGTTAATCTGTACTCACTTATCGATAAACATCACTTTTTGTTATTTATAATTAAGCAAAATAATTTTATTTTGAGTATAAAGTTATCTACCATGATGAAGTCTCTATTCTCATTTTTTCGAAAATTCATTTGAAAAAAGAGTGTTAGAAGTGCTGATTTTGTGAAGGAAAGAGAAAATTTACAAAAGTAGAGAAAGTCCATGCAACGCCGGGCCATGCAGTTATTTTCTACTATTAGTTCACACTCAACTCACTTGCCCAAACTTTCATCGTCAATAAAACACTTTTTATTCATCCACTCAATTTCAATTACACTTTTTAAAACTAAAAGTGGATGACACTTCATGTTAATATAATTTTTTCAAATATTAATTAATCAATTTAATTTAATTAATTAATTTTATTTTAAAAAGGGAGAAAAAATTAAATTCGTTGCAAATGAAGGCGATAGATGGTGACAGGATACATTGATTATCCAATTACCTGGTATGGAAAATGGCTAGGAAATTTGCTTTCTGTTTTGTCACAAAAAATTGTGATTCTGTCATATGTATATATATATTTAAAAATAAATTGTAATTATTTAATAAAATGTAGCTAAAAATATTTTCTTTGTTGATCTAAGTATAGGAATTAAATTAATTCTTTTAATATTATTTTGTTTAAATATTCTTTCAATCGAATATTTTTTCCGCATGGATAGATACCGATAAATAATTGTTTTTTTATATAGGACCATGACCCACTATCCACCCATATGTGTAAGTTATTATTACCAATGAAAATGAGTCATCAAAAAGTTTAACTCGTTGTACACACATTTAGAAACAAAACATTAATATTTTAATGTTTTATTTAAAAATATTTTGAATATTTTTTTCATAAGTGATTGTGAGGGGTTTATTTAAGGTATCCGAACACGTTCGGTGTACTTTTAACAAAATAACATATTTAAACATTATAAAGGCTTTTTTTTAGGACTCAATACAAATAAATACTAATATTTAACTAACAATATTTAAAATAAATTGCCTAAATTTCACAGAAATCATAATTATAAGTGAAACTTTAGCAACATTTTTGTAAAACTGCAAAGCAATTAAAGAAAAAGGTAATAAACTTATATTAGTAAAAGTATTACCAAAACAATCTAGATGCATTTATCTACAGAATGTATTAAAATTTTAATGTTTTATAAAAATTGGAAAAGTTTAGAGTTGATTGAGTAAACATTATAAGAAAAATCACTCTTTATGAGACCATTATTTAAATAACAAGCCTAACTCAAAAATATTCATACAATAAGAAATATTTTAGTACATTTTCTAGAAAATAGCATAAATATAAGGTTCAAAAAGTTTTATAGAAATACATTTGTAATATTTTGAGTAATCAGACTCGCCATGATAGATTTCGAGTAATTTAAATGCCCACTTCTGGTAGATCAAATACCCACTTTCGGTTTTTCTAACTTAATAAAATTGATTGTAGCTTGGCCTTTAGGTAGAGTAGAAACAAAACAAAATATGTGTTGTAAAACCAAAAGATAGCTCTATTCAATAAAAGAGAAAACAAAAATATCTGTCTTGACCGAATTTAGTCATTTTCAACGTGTTCGGATACCTTGAACTTCAGAGTGCTATTTATATAGTGTAAAATATCTTTCAAACATTATTTATATGAAATAAGATTAGTTTCTTTAAAGATAAAATGTTAGCATATGATTTTTCTTTTATTTATAAAAATATAATACGCATATATATATATATGAAAAATATGATTACGTGATTGAAAAAAAAAATATAAAAACCCAATATTTATGTAAGACCCTGAGCTAAATCTTAAAATAGTTTGTTCTACCAGATCCATTTCAGCCATACCAGATTCTAAATCCAATCTCCAATACTACCGTGGGGTTTTTGAGGGCCGTAGTCGGTAAGTAGAGAAAGTCAGAAATGCGGCCAGTTTAAATATTTCCCGAAGCGGTTAGCAAAACTTGGAGAAAATTTTGATCCTCAGAATTTGAAAATTTAAAAGGTATTGAGGACCAAATAGATTAGAGTGAAAACAAGTTTCGTCCAATAAGACGCTGTTCGTTTTGACCGTAAACATCCAAAAGGTATTGAAAAGTTTCATTAAATACATAAACGTAAAAAGCTCGTTTTGTCCGAAATCTTTTATAATATTTTTTTTATTTTCTTGTCGTAACTCTTTAGAGTATTTAATTTAAATAGGCCAGTGGTCTTCAAACTTTTCAAACTCACAGAACCCCTAGAACTAGAAGGTAGTTTCATGGAACCCCATTCCACACACACATTTAGAATAATATATTTTAAAATAATATTTAAAGTAGATCCACATGTGTGTTATAGGTACTTTATGTGAAGACAATTCAAAATGTATTGTATTTATATAACAAATTTTTAATCAACTTTTAATATAATTTACTCATTAATCTCTGTGATCCAAAAGTAACCAACTGGGATGTGTGCGTTTGAATATTCCCCCCACAAACTGTCAATATCTAGGTCTATTGAGATTAACTACAATCGCATTACATATTCCGACTTCAATTAGTTACAATATTTTGTTTTGTAAATACTCATGTTAAGAAATATTTTTCACTTATACACACTGTTCTGAATGACATTAAACTGTTTACAGCTGTGTGAGAAATACTGTGTATTTTATATAATGTAAAACTTAGGAGCTCTTCTTGCTTAAATTTAGATTTTTAGCATCGAATCTGTTGATATGTGGACAAGTTGTTCCCTATTCTTTATTGTAAGTTTTTTCCACAAACGCAAAAAGGTACATTTTCCGTTAGAAAACTTTTAATTTTGCATGACATTGGAGTAAAGAGAATAAAAATAACTCGTGGTACCGGGGATACTGGCAAATAAAATATTCACAAGCTGAGTAGGTGGTACATGTAAAGTAAATATTTTAATATTCTTATTAATATTAAAATATTTACTTTCTAATATTCATTTATAATAATAATTTTTAGAATTATTGCTAAGTATAAAGTTATTATGTATAAATAAAATTTTCAGTTTCTTAAAGAATCCGACTACGTTCGGAACCGTGATTTTAAAAAAGCGCATAAATAAATAATTTTCATGATATTTAGTGTCACTCAGATTAGAATACATGCATAAAATTATTTTAAGGACATTTTGACAAAAAAATGTATTTAAATATAATATTTTGGCAAAAAATTAACTTAGAATAATCTTTTTCCAAATGTTCTGCTTTTTTGTGAAAAATGGTTCTATAATAATAATATTTTGCTTGTATATAGCTAAGATCTCTCTACAGAGGCTCAACTGGAATTTTGAAAATTTTACATTATTTTCAGGATTACCATCAATTTAAATAATTATTTGCGTTCTTTTCTTAAAATTGCTCCCCTTTGTTGTCGTAAAATATGGATAAACCCATTTCTAAGTTATGTATTTCAAAAATTCTAGTTGGGCCTCTGAACAGCGGTCTGAGCTATATACAGGCAAAATAGTATTCTAATAGAAGCATTTTTCACAAAAGTAGAACATTTGGAAAAAATATTATTATAAGTTAATTTTTTTGCCAAAATATTGTATTTAAGTAAAAAATTTTTTTGTCAAAATGTCCTTAAAACAATTTTATGCTTATATTCTAATCTTAGTGACACTAAATATTATGAAAATTATCCATTTATGCGTTTTTGAAAATCACGGTTCGATACTTTAAAATCTCTTACTTTTTTCGAAAATACTTTAATGACAGAGATGAACTTTGAATTCCTGCGATCATGTAAACGCGAATTCATTTTCCGATTTTTTTATTGTGACTCGTGGAACCCTCGGGTAAGCCTCGTGGAACCCCAGAGTTCCATGGAACACAGTTTGAATACCACTGATATAGACAAATAAAATAACATCTGTGTATGAGGATCACTCTGAAATTTTTGAGATACTCTTATGTTTTCAAAGTTATACTTACATAATTTTATGAGTTTTCAAAGTAGTCTCCTCCAGCATCAATGCACTTTTGTATACGAATTTTCCACAGATTAAATGCTAAAAACTATTCGTTTCTTGGAACTGATGAAAAAAACGCATTAGTAGCCACATCAATGTCTTCTTCTGAATGAAAACGACATCTACGTAAGTTCTTGTGTTTAGATTAATAAATAACCAAAAGTCACACATAGCTAGATCCGGATAATAAGGTGGATGCTCTATCACTTTAATTTGTTTTTGCTTAAGAAACTCAGCTGTTAATCCGGTTGTATGGGAAGATACACTGTCATGGTGAAGCATTAGTCCCCTAACATTAGCTTCTTGGAGAATTTCTGGAAGACATTTAGTGGTATACCAGTTTGCTGTTACTGCCTTCTGTCCTTCCCACTTGATGACTTTGATCAATCCCGTACTTCTGAAGAAAACGGCTTACATTACTTTTTTCACATTGCTCGTTAGCTCTTCACCATTGTTGTCATGGGATCATCTTCAAAGACCAAACACTTTGCTTTCTTGACGTGCTGAAACGACATAAAACTAACTGTACGTTTCATCATCCATTACAATTTTAGAAATGACGTGGTGGCTACATCACTTAGTAATTTATGGGATTTTTTTACTTATTCTGACACGTTCCTCTTTTTGGTGCTGAGTTAGGTTATGGGTAACCCAAAGGCAAACTACTTTTTTCATATGTAATTCTTCATGAACAATTTTGCATATGGCTGTGAATCCAAAGTTATGTTTCTTCTGTATCATTTGGTAGGTACAGCGATTATTATCCGTTAACATTTTTCGTATGGCAGACACATTATCCAGGATTACTGCTGGTCGTGTTCTTCCTGTGTGTTCTTCATCTTGAAGAGAATTGTGACCACTGCAAAATTCTTTAAACCATCTGAATACAGTAGCACGACATGGAAATTCATCACCAAATGCTAATTGCAGCCATTAAACGTATTCTTCTTGATTTAATCCAGCTTTAAAATCATAGAAAATCATAGCACGATAATATTCTCGCGTGAACTCCATTTTCTCTTTTGTCTAATATTTATTCTACGCTAAACAACTGGAAGTAAGTCAGTAAAAAGACGTCTCCGGAGTTAAAAAAAATGCTTTGTATTTTCATACTAAACCATTAGTTTCATTTTATAACTTCTTGTGAGCGCGTATCTGAAAAACTTCAGAGTTATCCTCGTATTTCATTCAAATATGATATGGTACACAAATGAACAACTAAAAGAGTAATCATAAAATATTTTGGATGCATTAATTATATTTAATACTTCATAAATCAGTGGTGTGCCTTTTCTGGGATTCCTTTAATCTCTGTCGTCTAAGGCACGCAGAGTGTAGCTGCAAACCAGTAAAAACCTCTGCCAAACTCAACAGCTTGTTGCCGTCATAAAAATAATAAAATTCGACACATTGTTGAATTCTTATAAATTTAAAGTTCATATTTGAGTGTGAAAAAACAGAAAATAAATATTTTTTCCTGCTGTTCAACGTGCCTTAATATTAAATAACAAAGGTTGATATTCATCTAGTGTAGTATTACTAATCGTAATATAATCATTTACTAAGCCAAGTAAACATCAGATAAATAATTTATTTACTAACTCAACAGAACAAATCCCATCCAATAAACATGAAAGAGAGGATTAAGTGCATAATTTATCAAAAAAAATCCATACTAACACCTTTACTCAGATATGAACCTTCACCTGACGCAAATAACTAATCCACCTACAATAAAAGTTACTGATTTTCCACATTATTTATATCTCCTATTAGCGGCTTTTGGTGAAAGAAAAATCCCCCACTTGGGATCGTTGCTTAACAACTAGTTTTCCATCCACCACCCTTATTCCATTCAGAAGTTCCCACGCATTCTCTATTATTTCTTCTTATTTGGACAGGAATGCTCGATGCACAGTGGAAAGCAAAGTAGAGAAAGAAAAAGCTAGCATTCTGCTTATTGATCATATCTGATCGTTAGGAGCTGAATTCAGAAGTCGCCCTTTCGGAATATATCGGAAGAATACGAAGTTTGCGAGTAAATCGAGGTTTCTATAACCACAGGTACCTTAATAATTCTCGTCTTATTTGTAAGAGATATTGAGGTCTTTCTGCAAGTCATAAGGGTAAAAATGCTTTATCAGAATTGTTAAAACTATTCGCTGTTTGTAAATACATATTATATGTTGCTTAGTTTATTTAAGGTATCCGACTACGTTCGGAACAGTAATTTTGCAAAAGCGTATAAATGGATAATATTTATGATATTTAGGGTCACTTAGATTAGAAAATGTATATAAAAATGTTTTAAGAATATTATTACAATGAAAAATTATTTAAGTACAACATTTTGATAAAAAAGGAACTTGGAATCACCCATTTTCAAAATATTCTCCTTTTGTGAAAAATGCTTCTATTATAATAACATTTTACCTGTATATAGCTCAGACATCTGTACAGAGGCTCAACAAGAATTTTTGAAATACACAACTTAGAAGTGGGTTTATCTATGTTTTACGACAACACAGGGAAGAAATTTTAAGAAAAAAACGCCGATAGTTATTTCAATGGGTTGTAACTCTGAAAATAATGTGAATTTTTCAAAAATCATAGTTGAGCCTCTGTACAGTGGTCTGAGCTATATGCAGGCAAAATAATATTATAATAGATGCATTTTTCTGAAAAGGAGAACATTTTGTGTGTGTGAGTAAAAGGTATTCTAAGTTAATTTTTTGCCAAAATATTGTATTTAAATTATTTTTTTATCAAAATGTCCTTAAAACAATTTTATGCATGTATTCTAATCTAAGTGACACTAAATATCACGAAAATTATCCATTTATGCGCTTTTTTAAAAAAATTACGGTTCCGAACGTAGTTGGATACCTTAAGGTATCCGACTATCCTAAACTTCTGATTTTCTTAAAAGATTGACAATTTTTTCAAGATTTTATTTTATAGGCCATCTTATTAGCTTTATATAAATACCTAGTTATTTAAATTCCACGCACTGGAAAAAAAAACTACAAGTGTTTTAGTAAAAGCAGATGCCTCTAAATTAAGCAAGGTGTCATATTTTAAAATGCTTTTTACTCGAAATGTGTGGGGATTTTTTGTGAAAAAGCTCAAACGAAAACAGCAATTGTTCAAAAAATTTGCGTAAAACTAACTAAATTTTTGTGTGTATACTGTGTATAATAGTAGAAGTCTTTTAACCTTCAGGTTTATCAATCACTATTTTATTACAGAATTTGCAGTTCATTTCATATAATCACTGAGATAAAGTGCTCTAGTTTTTGTAAAAATTAAAATATCTCTTATCCTGAAGGTCATTTCAAAAAGGAATAGCTAAGTAACTGATCAAAATTGAAAAATTGAGAAATTTTTCATTTACTATTTGTACAGAGCGGGCCCCATTTATGTAATTTTTTGTCAATTTTTACTCATTTTTCCCCATTTTGGTATTAATAATTTATTTTTTTCTCTTCTTAATTTTAGCCTCCTTTCTTACAATGTACTAAATAAATCTAAAAGCCTCAAAAAAATTTCATATTTTTGTTTTTTTAAATAAAAGTTGTCACAAGTAGTTGGATGCCTTAAGAGAGTACAATAATATTATAAGCTTATTTCGTGGGAAACGATAGTAATTTTGATTAATTTAATTTATACAAAATGTCTTTTAAAGTTATTTGCATCATTAAACTATCGACTGTAAAACGAATGTTACTTAAGATGACTAACTATGTTCGGAGCCTTAATTTTGCAAAAGAGCGTATGAATGAATATTTTTTATTTGTATTGTCAGGTGAATTAGAATATGCATATAAAAGTTGTTTTAAGCATTAATATTCATGCTATTACTAAAAATAATTATTTAAGCGCAATTTTTTGGTAAAAATTTTCCTAAAAGGAGAATGTTTTGAAAATATATCATTTTTTCTTTCTCTTTTTTTTGTTAAAAAAAAAATTGCACTTTAATAATTTTTTCATATAAAAATGTTCTTAAAGAAGCCCGGTTGCTGATTGGTTAGTGCATCCCGCTTCCCCACCGCAGATCCAAGGTTCAAATCCCGGGCTAGGCAAGGTTGACTCAGACTTTCATTCCTTCCGTGGGTCTATAAGTGAGTACTAAGCTTGCTTGGAAACTTAACACTGGGGTTTTCGCGTCAGACTGACCACCTGGATAGAACATCTGCTCATGCGGCTCAGGGCCCAAGGTCGCGTATACTCAGTTGGGCATAGTAGACCTTGACCCTCATGGGCTGTTGCACCACTAAGTTAAGTTAACATTCTTAAAACTATTTTATATATATATTGTAATTCAAATGACACTAATTGTCAAAAAAAAAATCTTTTCAAACGTTTTTTTTAAAAATCACGTATTTGAATGTGGCAGGAAACGCAGGAACGTAAGCAGGTTTACATTAAGCAGGAATCTGATTTGAAAAATAAGTATTGATCAGAGTAAAAATAGAATTAAATCAGTCAAAAAGTTTGGCAATACGTACACTGACTCTCTAAAATTTTCGTACATTTACAATTTTCTCCAAATTATTATATTAGAATTAGTATATTAGAATTGTAACTTTTTATAATATCTGCTACTTGTTATTAGAGGAATAACATAATCAATTTTAAAACATAGTATAATTTTGGTTTTGAAAAGTTACTAATAAAGTAACTACTAAAGATTATGATATGAAAAAATCTTGGTACCCATAAAATACCCAATTTAGTTTTAACTATAAAATTGTTATCTTAATTTAGTGCTTAAAAGGATGTACTTTAACGTTCACACACAACTTTCAAACTTCTCAACAAAAATATCAGCAGTGTTTTTGTAATATTAGCATCGATTATCCTCCATTCTTCTATGATTATTGTTTTTAATTCCCATTTTGTTTCGTCGTGTTTCTTACTCTAAGCAAATTATCTCCAAATATGTTCCATTGTTCTTTAATCGAGGATTGAGATGACATTTTTTCAGAACTTGGGACAGTTATAGAAACACCAGAGATGCACGCTGAGAGCAGTGTTTAGGAGTCTTTATCATAATAAAAATGAAGTCATCTCCAATATTCTAATTAATTCGGATTCTTTTAAATTGTTCTTTAAAATATTTAAATAAAAGCTGATTCATACCAGGAGCTTTAGCTATTTATAAATACCAAAATATCTAATTTTGAAGCTGATATACACCTCCACACCTGAGCACCTCTACATCCCTGCCAGCTAAATTCTAGAGATTATACTCCTCGTTTTTTCCCACACTATGATACACCCATTGGAGCCAAAAATGTTGAAATTTCTCTCATCTGCATGTAAAATATTATTCTAATGCATTTCAGACTTGTTTTTGAGGGGGTTTAGCAAAGGAAAGCTTTTAAGCTTTCTAATTTCGTACTTAGAAACATTTTTTCAGCACTCTTTTTGAGCCCTCTTCGAACAATTTCAGATAAAACTGACATAAAAATACCTTCAGTTAATTCTGTAGAAATATTTGAAGCACTCAAAAGCGGATTTTGGATACATTTTCCACAACGATTAATTGCTTATCACGTTAACTTAACTTCTTCAGACATCCTTTCAGTGTCTGGTTTTTGATTATTTTCTTCTTTAAAATGCTTTGTCACATAATGCACCATTGAAAGAGGAACATTTACTAGTTTCGGAGGTTCCGAACTAACTTGCTTTAATTGAAGAGAAAAATAATCAATTTTTGAACGCTTTTCATTGTTTATTTACGAGTACAAGCATTTTTAAATAGTAAAAATCATAAAATAATAGAATATTTTAAGGAAAACAAGCAGAAATTTAAACAAACGATTTTTTTTTTGTTTGTCAGCAGAATGCATACATTAGAAGAAATAAACCAGGATATTTTTATTAAAGGAATTCTTTCAGAAATCTTTGGTGTTCTATTACTTATGAGGCACATTTTTCCCCTATCTCCTTGCATTTTAATCCTTTTATAAATAAACTGAGAAAGTTTTTCTTTTTTTTTAAAAAAATAAAATTCTCATTTGACATTACACGGAAAATTTGTATAACGAAATTGGACTATATATATATTCGAATTTTTACTTTATAGGCCAAAGTAAAATTTCTACAACATTTTTAAGTCGACGAGCACTTTTGTGAGACTCTGTTTATATTTTTATTTCAGAATAAAATCATTATATTTTTGTACATGGTTAAACAAGAACATTAAATTCTTAAATATAAAGTGCATTTATCCTCACCAGCAACATAAAATTTTATTATATTAAATATTTTATAATAATGGTTTAACGAAATTGCTAGCAAAGAACTTTTTCGGTTTCTTGGTAGCTAGTTTTGTAGAAATATGAAAAGAAGTATAGAAATAATAGTTAGAAGAAGAAAGCGAAAAGTCCTCTACGACAATGCTTCTCAAAATTGCAATAGTCGCGACCCAATATTCAATCATTATTTTCATCACCCCCCATACACACAATAACAATGTACTGAATTTAATATTACTATACTTTGACGCAAAAACTACGATACGACTTTAACCTCTTACCCCCCACCTTCCGTGTATAAAAAACGTCTCTCTAAGCCAAAGCCTTTATTTCTCCAGACGTATATATACGTCTTTCTGAAGTACGATTTTTCTGTGAATTGCTATCCGTAAAATTATTCCAAGACTTTGGAATGCAATAAAAGGACCTTGACAATGTTTGCAAAGAATTTACTTATTCCAGATAATTTTTTTTGCTCCTTTATTCCTCCCCTCCCCCCAATACATCACATACGCGTGACTAAGTGGAAAACGGTTGGCATTGAAGCGAATCACGAAACTTATGATCGGCACTTAAGGTTTAATTATAAACCGCGCAAAAATTATCAAGATAAGTGTTAATTTTTGTTATAAATTATATATATGTAGGATTTTCCCTTTGAAACATTTGTTAAAAGGTTGAGTCATATCCTTTTCAGAGGACCATAAATCTCAATTTTATTTATTACTGCATTCCGAAGCAGCGCCATCTAGTGAGCTTTCGTAGCTCCGGCTTGAATAATTTTTCGGCAGATGCCAACTAACCACTGCTTGTTCAACACGTCGCGTCTTTACCGCATTTCCGCGCCCAGCGCGGCACCACCAGTCCTAACATCCAAGAATGAGAAAGGTTTATTTCCCCGTCTTCTAAAGATATAACTCAACTTTTAATTAACCTAATTCCTGCATTTCTTTCTCTTTGTAAATATCCCCCCTTTTGTAAATATTTCCCTTTAACTTTAAATAAATTCTCTTTTACTTTGAAGTATTTGTGTTTAAATGACTTAGATTCAATTAATAATTCATCACTCACCCTTAAATACTTATCCCTAGACAAACCACCTCGCCAATCTAAAATCCCGCCTTCTGAAGAGTCTGATTTTTATTCGAAGATTTATTCGGACTCCCACAGAAATAATTGGGGGATTGCCTGGGATTTGATTTCGAAAATCTTCTCTAAATAATAAGTTGATAACCTTCTCTCTTCTTCTTTAAAAACCCCATTTTTGGCTGCAAGCCTAATTTACAAGCGGACTGAATCGAAAATGCGTATTGTCTCTCATAACATACTAACATTTAGGTGAATAAAACGAGAAGTTATTTTCTGCCGTGTACAACAACTACAAGAGTTTCACAAATCCAGTGAACACATCCAGGAGCCTTTGAAGTTTGTTTTCAAGTAATTCATCACACGTCTTCAACTGTATCAGGTACTTTTTATGTTGTTCTTCAAAAGAAAAAATCTAAAAAGAATACGTGAGTCACCGTTAATTTGATTATGAAAAAAATTGTTGTAGTCGATTTCATGAAGTAATTTATATTTTTAAATATCATGTGTGTTTTTCTGAAATACTATTTTTCTATGTGTATAGAAATCGTAGCAATTAAAATTTTCTACAAGTATATATTTTAAAATATTAAGAAAGTCGTACGTAATATTCAAGTGTTTTTATTTGTATGCCATTTATTAACGAATCGCATTGAATTTCATGTATGTGTGAAAAGTTTTCATTTTTTTGGGTTACGTGTGTGTGTCATCGACCTTGAACTAAGAGATTAATGTCTTCCCATTCCTAAACATTTACCGTTTGGGTGAAATCGTAATTTCGATGACTCATATAGTGTAACATTTCTCTTGCAGCTGTTTAGTAATTAATTAATTTTTACAGTATTCGAGAAATATATTTTGAAAGAATATGCTGTTTTTTTTTAGAATGTGCTGAAGGGATCCTAAAAGATTTTATTTTTATTGGTGTAATAAAAAATATATATATGAGATTTTCTTAATTGAATAACTTCTTATTGTTTGCTTTTTTTCAGCAAAGAACTTAATATTCCTAAATTATTTTTCATATCACAATAAATTTAATCACAGTTCCTAAACAAGATTTATATTAATTTATTTTTTCTTTCAAATTCTTTTTGCATTTATTATAACGAAATGAGAACTGATATATCAAATGGTTTAAAAAAAAGGGTTTTGTTTTTAGTTGAAATTAATGATTTGACTACTTTAAATTAAGCATTACGTATTTTAGCTCGCACTGTTGTCTTTATACGTTACTGGTTTAAAATATTTCTAAATGAATAGAATTTGAATATTTCAATGTATATTTAGTGTATTTTGATGCAATATCATTTTAACTTGAGAATTTTGTAAATGCAAACGAGAATTTAGCCAATAGCAAAACATCATTGTTTTTGTTTGAACGCGTGACAATTTTGTTTATTCCTTTGGTTACTATCTAAACTTTAATTTAAATTTTAAAATGGCGTATCTTGGCAAAAGGTCGACGCGAAGATTTATATGTCTTAGCCACGGAATTAAATTTAAAATTCGATAAATCGATGACCATCGCCACACTCAAAGATCGAATTATTAGTAGTGAAAATTATGACGAAGAACTGACCAAAAACATACATTCAACGATTGTTGAGGATCGCAAAGCCAGAGAAGAATATTTACGCATTGAAGAGCAGAAAGAAAAATTACGCATTGAAGAACGAGAAGAAAAATTACGCTTCGAACAATTGAGGTTAGATGAGCAAAAACGCAAATATGAATTTGAGTTGGAAAAGTTAAGAATCCAAACACAATCCAAGTTAGGCGCTGATACATCCAAAAAGAAAGTGATATTAAATTTCTCGTCAAAGAAATTTCAAAGTTTATACATCGTTTTAATTTGAAAGAAGACATCAGTCTTTATCTAAAATTATTTGAACGTCAAGCTCATAGATTAAATATTGATCAAGAAAACTGGGTTTTCTCATCTGTTAGGCTTGTTACCGACGGAAAAGTATCTCACATCATAGCGAGAGAGCCTGACGATAAAAGCCGACTCTTACGAACACGTTTAAGATTTACTGCTGAAACGCTTTAAACTAACTCCAGAAAAGTTTCGACAACTATTTTTCACTCACCAAAAAGCACCTGAAAGAACATGGATTGATTTTTTACCATGAGTTAAACACTTACTTCAACGGATGGATAGATGGATTGAAGATACTTTCAAAAAGTTATCAGATCTAATCATAACAGATCAACTCAAACGAAAAACTCCTTTTGAATTTAAAGAATATTATCTTGATGAATGGGCAAATATGAACTCCCCTGTTCAATTAGCAGAAAAACTAGAAAAATTCGAAGACTTTAAAAGGACTCTGAAACAAAAAATCGAGTGGTCCAAATGTGAAGAAACAAGATTTCAGATTCACAGAAAAATCGCAGATATGAAGCACCAGGAAAATTCGAGTATAACAGGAAAGATAAGAAGTTTCCAGCGTCAACGAATTACAACAAACATTACGAAGCCCCTGCTACCAAGTGCGAATCTGTTCAAAGATATCAAAGCAGCGCGCAGAAAGGGTATTACAACAAAAAATTACGAGAAACACTCAAATCACAATGCTTCCCAAGCATGCTCAGACGAACTATTCAAAATCGCAGAAATTCAAAGAACCTCCAAAAGAAACTTGCACACTCATCGTTAAGGAAGGTTTACGTACTAAAGAGAGATATTTTTTGAAAGGTGAAAATCACGGCACTCATAGACAGTGGTAGTACCGTAAGTTTACTTCGAGAAAAACACAAGCAGAAGAATAATGGATCAACAAAATTATCGAAGAACAAGATGCTTCTCACAGGTATTGGTGAAGCACAAGTGTGACAACTATCGGTTCCTTTGAACATAAGTTCAAAATAGATGATGAAAATTACTCGTTAACTTGGCATGTTGTACCGACTGATAAATTAAAATTCGAAGCAGTTATTGGATCAGATCTTTGGAACAAGCATCGATAAGTTTTACTAAAAAGGAGTTAAATTCACAAATATGAGAATCATGCACAGCTTATGCAAATATCTGCTGAAAATCTTCAAGAACTAGACCTACGTCATGTTGAAAATCGTCAAATCAAGAAGGAACTTGAAAAGTTAATTCAAGACTACAAGCCAGAAAAAAACAGCATCTACTGACGTCACAATGAGAATTATTTTAAAAGACGAAGAACCAGTCTGTCAACACCCTCGTCGACTAGCTTTCACAGAAAGACAAGAAGTAAAACAAACAGATAGAAGAATGGCTCAACGAAGGCATTATACGTCCGAGTTCTGCGGAATATGCAAGTCAATCGTAATGGTAAAAAAGAAAGATGGATCTTCGAGAATGTGCATTGACTACCAGAAAATTGAATCAGAAGCTTGTGAAAGATAAATTTCCGTTACCTATCATCGAAGATGTTTTAGACACTTTGCAAGAAGCAAAGGTATATTCTACATTAGATTTACGCAATGGTTTCTTTCACGTCGATGTTGACGAAGATTGCAGAAAGTATACATCCTTTATCGTCCCAGATGGACAATTTGAGATTCAACAAAGTTCCTTTTCGGACTAAGCACAAGTCCAGGAGTTTTCCAACGCTACGTATCAAGTATATTTAGAGATCTTACTCGGAAAGGAATTGTAATCAGTTATTTAGGTGATCTCGTCATTCCAGCGAAAAATGAACAGGAAGGTCTCGAAAACTTAAAATTATTTTGAAGTCGCAAAGAAATACGGATTAGAAATTAAGTTCAAGAAGTGCCAATTCTTAAAAAAGAAAATTGAATTTCTAGGTCACATTGTAGAAAGCGGAACTATTAAACCATCTCCCACGAAGACACTAGCTGTCGAAAGTTTCCCAGAACCAACAACAATAAAACAAGTACAAAGTTTTCTTGGTTTAACTGGATATTTCCGCAAGTACATCAAGGATTATTCAAAGATAGCTAAACCACTTAGCGATTTAACAAGAAAAGAAAACCTCTTTGTGTTTTTTTCGATTCAACAAAAAGAAGCATTTGAAAAATTGAAGTAAATCCTGTCCGAAGGCCCAATCTTGCACCTTTACAAGTAAGGAAGAAAAACAGAACTGCACACAGACGCCTGTAAACAAGGGACGGGCGTAATTTTGTTACAAGAAGCAGAAGATGGAAAGTTACATCCCGTTTACTACATGTCGAAAAAGACAAAATACAGCAGAAGAAAAGTATGACAGCTACGAATTTAAGGTACTAGCAATTATCAACGCATTAAAGAAGTTTCGTGTTTATCTTTTAGGACAACACTTTAAAATAGTAACTGACTGTTCAGCATTTCAGAAGACTATAAAAAAAAGGAGCTAATTACTAGCATAGCCAGATGGGCGTTTCGATTAGAAGAATTCGATTATGAAATAGAGCACACAGAGCTGGAAGTCGTATGAAGCACGTTGATGCTCTTAGCCGATATTCCGTAATGATGGTAAGCAATGATACATTAACTTCAAAGCTTAAAAAAGCACAAGAGGAAGATGACAACATCCAAACATTGAAATCACTTCTAGAGAAACAAGAATCAGAAGAATTTTTGAGCAGAAATGGTATACTCTATAAGTACTTAAATGGTCGAGAATTAATTGTAACCCTAAAGCAATGCAAGCTGAACTAATTAAATTGATTCACGAAAATGGTCATTTCTCAGTAGGAAAAACAGAAGAAATTGTGAAACAGGAATTTTTATCCCAAATTTATCCAACGTCGTTAAAAGTAATAGTTAATTGTGTTCCATGCATCTTAGCTAATAAGAAAACTGGCAAAAAGGAAGGGTTTTGAATCCTATTTCTAAGGAAAGCATTCCTTTAAGTACGTACCATGTTGACTTCATTGGTCCTTTACCCTCCACAAACAAAAGTTATCAACACATTTTCACCGTAAAGACGCATTTTACTTACCAAATTTACTTGGCTATATCCCGTCAAAACTCTGTCTGCTGAAAGTGCCCTCGAAAAACTAAAACAACAGCAGAAGACCTTTGGTAATCCCATCAGAATTATCTCTGATAGAGGTTCAGCGTTCACTTCAAAATTATTCAACGACTACTGTGATGAAGAAAACATTCAACATCTACAAATAGCAACAGGTGCTCCTCGAGGAAACGGACAAGTTGACCGAATTCATCGAACTTTGATTCCAGTTCTCCCCAAACTATCATTAAACGACTCAACGAAATGGTACAAATACGTCGACAGATTACAGAGAATACTAAATAGTACTATAAGTCGCAGTACAAAATGGACACCATTCGAACTATTAGTGGGAATCAAAATGCGTAACAAGGAAGACATCCTAATCAAAGACTTACTTCTAGAAGAAATGGCGAAAGAATTACTAGAACAACGCTTGAATTTTTAAGAAACGATGCAAAAAAGAACATCGAAACCCTGCAGTCTGAAAATAGAAAGACGTATAACAGAAGAAAGAAAGCTTCGTTATACAAAAGAAGGTGATTTAGTTGCCATCCAAAGAACCCAATTTAGAGCAGGACTGAAACTAAGACCAAAGTTCTTAGGCCCTTACAAAGTAACGAAAGTGAATTCAAGGATAGGTATGAAGTGGAAAAGGTTGGTCAGCATGATGGACCGAACTCAACCACCACCTCAGCTGATTTGATGAAACATTTTTATGCTTAATTGAATTTTTTTTATTTGTTATTTTTAATTTTTCTCATATCCCTCTTGAGAAATTAATAGATGTTCTATGGTAACACTCGTTTCCATTAATCATTTTATAATCACTTGTAATATTTATTATATTTTCGTATTATTCATTATCTTTCCATTGATGCGAAGGATTTTTTTATGGTTTAGTTAATTGTAGATCACAACATAGAATATTTTGTTTTCATATGCTTTATTTTAGGGTCGGAATTGTGAATATTAGGTATACATCTTTTCATCTGTAATATTTTATTTTTATTATCTTTAAGAATCGTATTATTTGTCTTTATTACATTTATATTCCAATAATCATCAAATTTATAGTTGTAACTAAAAATAGTTTGTATTTAAAGTACTTTAGCTCTCAACATTTTGTAAGAGCTGAGAGACCAGCTCTGTCAGGAGAGGGTGATTTTTGTAGGATTTTTCCCTTTGAAACATTTGTTAAAGGTTGAGTCATATCCTTTTCAGAGGACCATAAATCTCAATTTTATTTATTACTGCATTCGAAGCAGCGCCATCCTAGTGAGCTTTTTCGTAGCTCCGGCTTGAATAATTTTTCGGCAGATGCCAACTAACCACTGCTTGTTCAACACGTCGCGTCTTTACCGCATTTCGCGCCCAGCGCGGCACCACCAGTCCTAACATCCAAGAATGAGAAAGGTTTATTTCCCCCGTCTTCTAAAGGTATAACTCAACTTTTAATTAATAATTCCTGCATTTCTTTCTCTTTG